>CADDXX010000305.1:170821-183647 GCA_902810485.1 Alauda arvensis
GACGCGGGGCCCGGTTCCGTGGGCGGCTCAGGCCCAGCCGGGGCTGAGCCCGGCTGGAGCGGCCGCGGTGCCGGGACGGACCGGAGCCCTCTGGAGCGCTGCCCGAGCGCTCCKGGCCCGGTGAAGGCTCTGCCCTGGTCTGTGCCGGGTGATGGTTCTCGGGGCTGGCCGAGCTTGCAGGATAACGAGGAGTCTCAGTGTCTGAGAGCCGCGTTCTTAGTGAAAACGGTGAAATTAATTGAGAGGAATTGTTCCTTCATCTTATTAGATGTGAATGCTGATCTTACTTCGCGTGCGTCTGTGTCCAGTTTTGTGATAGCTCTGAGATGGGGATTTGTGTCAGTAATKATACGATGGCMTCAAAATGCAAGAATTCACATATGGGGGGATTMGGTGATGTGAATGAGARTTATTGTTATCAGCTGTCTAGTTTTTGTTCATCCTCTGCTTATGAAATTTTGGAAGGTGCAGCCCAATCTACCAAAATATTTGGAATTTGTCACAGTTTCTGTATGTTCATGTGGGGGTTTTTTTGTGATTGCTGTAAGATTTATGATCTCATGTAGCTTTAAAATAATAGAATTTAGGTTTGTTTCTTACAGATGTACAAGTTTGGGGTTTTTTTCAGAAGTGGTAGGGAAAAGCTGTTTTGCTGAGCGAGTTAAACTGTAAACATAACCACATGAACATGGAATTGCTTTGTGTTGTATTATGCTCTGAAACACATTTTGAGTTGATTGAGATAATATAATATTCAGATAAATATCTGAAAACTTTACGTTTAGGTGTAGTTTGTGAAGCCTGATCTGTGAATATTTGCCAAAAGGTGTGGAAGTTCTGTGTGTGGAGCTGTGCAATGCCTTTGTGACCTCTGTGTTCACTGCAGGGGTGTCTTGCTGCTGATAACTGTGCTGGTGCAGCAGCAGCCCCCCATTTCCCCTGCTCACCTCTGTCCTGCTCAGTCCCAGGCAGAGGGATGCAGCACCTCAGGCACAGTTTGGTTTGTCAGTTCTAGCATGGAGGGTGGGAAGAAATGCTCAAAGTTCTTTCCAGACAGCCTTGTCCATACACACTGGTAAATCAGGTGTGAGGTGTGGAAGGTTTCTGCAGAGTCAGGTTTGACTTGTTTGGTTTGGTTTGCAGTGTAGCCCTTCTTCACACACCTGCAGTTCTGTGTGCTCTGGGCTGCCTCCCTCAGCTCAGAGGGAATGCTTTCCTAAGAGCCCTGGAATTCCAGAAATTGAAAGGCTTTTTTACATTTGAGGCATCAGATCCCGAGCACAGAAGAATTTGTGTGACTGTAACTTTGACAGGGAAGAGTGCACTGTACATACATTTTGATTGCAAGGGCCACTTTAATTCTTTAATGCTTTCTAACCTTGCTTAATGCTCTTTTAGTGCTTTTCTCTGTGCTGAATTYWCTGTGTTGGTTAAAGTGCTGTGATAGCTTCAAGTGTGTTGTTGTTTCTGTCACAGTRAAAATGGCTGTATTTTTGGAACAATGGTTCTTTTATCCTTCCAGTTTCACTGCTATCTTATTTTTTTTAGGGCAAGCCAATGAGAGAAGTTAATRAATCTTAATTTAGTAATAGAAGTTCATTAGTTTTGTAACTACTGTTTCTTTCCTGTGAGTGTAACTTCATTTCTGTGAACCAGTTGAAAGTTTCACAAAGYRTTGTATGTCTGATTCTGACCAAGSTAGAATCATGAGAACTGTTTTTGAAAGTATCAGCTGTCTTCCAAATAGTAATAATAAATTCTAATTATCTTCATGATAGCTTAAATCAAGTCTATCTCTCTGGCATTTGCTTAATTGACATTGAGAACCTCACATCATGGGGCAATGCTTTTTGCTTGAAAACCCCATGAAGGATAGGTCAGAAGGACAGGAATTCTTAGGTGTTTCTTGATTCTGKAAAAGAAAGCAGTACTGTTGGCTGTGATTTCTTACTTAAGTCAACAGAAAGGTTTCAGAAGAAATATCTGAAGTCAAATGAAARCAAATTCACATGAARCCATTGCCAYAAGAAGCCTYAGTTTGGAGGTTTTTGACAAAAAARWTGTTTCAAGAAACATTTTGGATGATCTAACTGAAATTTTTGTGAAGTACTTTTAATTACTCCAGTAAAAGAAGTTAGGAGATCCAGATGTTCAGATAATTATATTATTAAGTGCAAACTTGTCTGTTAATTATTTYAATTCTTATTGCTATGTGGGACTCAGAAATGGATCCATTTCTATTGTTTATGTGATTTCTTACTTCGAGACTGGAAGAATCTCTAGAGARACATCTGTGGACCATCCAATTCTCTTACATTCAGAGTGAAAGTGGTCAGATTTCCTGCAGAATGCAGCTCTTCATTGATGCTTGTTTTGTACTCATGAGGTGTACTCAGTCGTGTATAAATTCTGAATGTTGTGTTTTCTAACTTGGTCATGTTTAGGCGTGAGCTTTAATAAAGGGAGTAAGACACTTTGTGCTTTTGGTGTCTTTAGAGRTTGCTTGCCCACAGTCCTGTTGTAGCTAAGCCTGAGAGAAACCTGAATTTCCTCCAAGTTGGTATCACATTGCTTTTACAAGTGTGTTTTTGGAATACCTACTTCCAGTGGAATTATTCGAGGTACATCAGGAATTTTGCTGATTTGGATTTATGGTAGAAGAAGGGAAGTTTAAAATGAAGTGTCTAAGGATGATCAATATAATGTGATTGATCATTCCTTTGTAGCATTGCTTTGTGGTGCCTAAAGCTTGTTGARGTCTTGCTGGTCCAGTTTTTGTAGTTTCTGCATGCTGTTGCTCCCATGGAGGGTCATGCTTCTRGCAAAAGGAACTTCTAAAATGATCATGGGACTTAGGGATGACTTGTTTCGCAAAGGTATACACTGAATAACATTTTGCATACTTCTTTAGCAGAAAAGGTTTAAGTGACTGAGAGTCSTGTAAAGTGACACAGGGGAGTATTTGCCATGTGCCCTGACTCTGGTGCTTTTCTTGCAGGTATTGAATAAAATATGCTGTTGTCAATAGGAATGCTGATGCTGTCTGCCACTCAGATATACACGATTGTGACTGTGCAGTTGTTTGCCTTCCTGAACCTTTTACCTGTGGAGGCAGATATTTTAGCAGTAAGTAATAATATTTTTGTACATTTCTATAAAGTTGAATAATCTCTTCAATTATTCTATTAATGAATGAATTAAYACAATAAATGCTGTAGCAGATTGCTTGGAATGGAACTGCCTTAGTAGTTTACTTCAGTAAGCAATAAATGGTACATTTTCACCTGAGTTTRCAGGTGGTATGTGCTCAGGTGCCATGACAGTGAAAACACCCTTAGTCATTGACAAAGTTCACTCTGAGCAGATGTCCTGTGGCATTTTATAACCCTGTTAATTCCATTCTTYGGTTTACACTGCAAGTTTAAGTTTTGGTGATGGGTGCTGATTTGTAGGGTTACTGGATTTAAATAATCTGTGGCTGGGCTGGAGGCCTTGTCAGTGTGGGCTTTTGTGTATCTTACACCTAGGTACAATTTTTAAATAGCTGAAAATATCTGCTATCATTAAGGAAAATAATAAACAATATAATGAACATAGATCAGTGGTRAAAGCTGATGCTGTGCTGTTYATTACCAATTTGATATATTGTGTTTTAAGGAGGAAGTTGGAAATGTCTTTGTAGGACCRAGCTTATGCTACTGAAATAATTAAACCTAATTACTGTGTTCTCCTGCTTGTTACAGTGATATGGAGTTGTTAATGTCATATCAGTTTTGGAGAACAGAGTTACAAAGTCCTGGAGACCAATTTTAAAATAAAAATATTTAAAAGTTTGTGGTAAAGTGGAGTTGATGAATACTAAACTATGGTATTTGGATTTTCAAGTTATTACTATTCTATAAATACATTTTGTAGGAAAAATGTGAAAAAACAATGCAGATAGATAATTGCTTTATTATGGCACTGACATCACCATTTTATTGTGACATTTTAAACTTTTTACTGTAAACATGATTTCCCTTTCCCCCYTTTTCCGTGTCACCAAGCCTGTGCTTCCTCTTTTCATAAAARCCTAACTCATTCTTGCTTCTTCCTCTGTTTGAAAAGTTTGTTAAAACAGAAAAAAAAAAGCCCACCCCAACATCAAAAAAGAAAAATAGGGCACAATTTTAGTTGGATTTTTTTTTTCTATTTAAGCTTTGTGTGTAGTATTCTAAAATAATTCAATATAAAAATGAAGYCTCTTTTATTCTTGGATGTTTGGAAGTTGCAGATTTATTCAGAGAATATCTAGAAGTAAAAAATGAACTGATGAACTTGATACTAAACTGCTGTACAAAGGAGCCAGTGGAATGCTTAAAAGATGCTCAGAGGAGGGAATGTTTGCACTGTGTCACATGGAGTTGCTGGTGCACAGATCACTTAGTCTTGAGAGATTTCCCCATTTAATTATTACCCATTTGTTAGCAAAACTCTGGSCAAAGTGTTGGGTTTACCCAGAAAGAAGTTCTTTTCCCTTTTAATTCAGGAGTTGTTCTCATACAGTTGCAGCCTCCAAGGACCATGTCTGTGTGAAGTGCTGTTACCTGCATGTGRGACAGGATTGGTTATGTTTTTAAAAAGCCATAAAAGGTCTGTGTTGAACTCCTGGCTTAAGGGGCAAACTGCAGCAGCCCAGGCTCATGTGAGATAAAGAGAGCTTTATCTCAGGATGTGCTGAAGGTGGATGGAAGCAGGGGGTGCACTGGTGTCTCTGTGGTGGGAGGTCAGAGATTGTGTGGGGCACATTGGTCACACAGAACAACGCAGCTCCCTTGACTTTTGGCTCCATTCCTACATCTTTCCCCTCAAAGTCTGYGGGAAGAAAGCTCCTTCCAAACGTGGCTCCTTTGGAAGRCTTCAGATAAATCCTGACAGTGTTTTTCTCTGAAGTACAGTTTGAGCTCCCCTGTCTCTGCCTGGCTGGTAGCAAACATCATCCTTACTTGGCTGTTCTGTGTGACAGGTGGATGATATGATGRATAGACAAACATTTCTGATTTACTGAAMCATTTAATAAAACACCTGGATGCAYGTTCAAGTCCCTTAACTGTTCACARCTTTTGCAGGAAACACAGTTTTTTAAATGAAAAAAAAAGCCATATGTACACAGCACTTTTTTCTGTATGAATTATGTGTTGGTCAGGCATGTTACACAGCCAGAGAAGATGAACAAAGAAAGGAGAAACAAAGCTTGCACAGATTTWGGGTCTTTTCTAATACTCCTCTGTT
The DNA here is from genome assembly GCA_902810485.1 of Alauda arvensis. Lineage (NCBI taxonomy): Eukaryota > Metazoa > Chordata > Aves > Passeriformes > Alaudidae > Alauda > Alauda arvensis. Next base: position 176,093 of record CADDXX010000305.1, read on the forward strand.
TTAAAATGAAAGCTCATAGTTACTRTAAAGCAAAACTGTAGAGATGCTTTTCAGCTACTAATCTGAATGTACAGCAGGGAATTGGGAAGGGATGGCACATGAAGGCTATTCTTTGTCTACAGTAAAGCACCTCTTAAAAGCTGTTTTTTCCTGTACACAAATGAACTCAGAGCCAAACACCCACCACTACCATCCAATGAAAACTCCACATCCAAACGTCCCAGATTTTTGCTTGCTCGGTTTGTTTGTAGTTTCTGTTCTGCACATATTATGGTATTTGAATTTTAGACAGTAAAAAGAAAGATTTACCATATAAATAGTTACACAAAATCTCTATGACTTACTTTCTTGTTTTGACAGCTAGATAAGAAAAGTGTAGAGTAGAAGACAGGTGGAATAAGCAATTTTGTGATTTCATTGACATGGTCACAAGGTATCCTAAGTGTGATAAATATTTTAATCTAAAAAAGTACACAGTGGTGTTTGGTTTTGTTTGTGTTTGTTAAGTATTTCTGTCTTGTTGCAAACCAATTTTTTTTAAAAAATCTCTTTCTCTTAGTATAACCTTGAAAATGGAACCCAGACTTTTGATGATCTACCTGCTAGATTTGGCTACAGACTGCCAGCAGAAGGCTTGAAGGTAAAAAAAAAAAAAATATATATATATATATTGTGCTGGTTTAAGTTGGGCTAGAGTTTATTTTGTTTCCAGTGCCTGGTGTGGAGCTGTGTTTGGGTTTGTGCTGAACACAGGGTGATTGAACACTGGTGATTCTGTTCTTGCTGGGCACTGCCAGCAGCGCCTTTTTGGTTGCTGCTGCTGCCAGCTGTGAGGAGGCTGGGAGTGCAGGGCATGGGGGCAGATGCAGCCAGGACAGCAGGCCCAGAGGGATCCAAGGGATGCTCCAGAGCACAGCACTTCCTGCTCAGAGAATAAAGTGTGGGGAAGGAAGAGAATGGGAGGGGGATTTTYGTGTGTGGTGTTTGTGTCCCCAGGTCACTGCTGGGTGTGCTGGGGCCCTGCTCTCCTGCAGGGGCTGAGCACCTGCCTGCCTGWGSAGGAAGTGAATTCATTCTTTGTTTTCCTTGGCCTGTGTGTGTGGCTTTTGCTTTTCTGATGAACCTGTCTGTATCTCAGCCCACAAGTTCTTCAGCTTCTGCCCTTCCAGTGCTCTCCCTGAAGCTGCAGGTGGGGAGTGAGTGGGCTCACAGGGTTTGAGATAATGACAGGTTTGATTGGGAAGTGCTAGATTGAATTTGAATGTTGAATATATTTAAAGAGAACTGTATGTGCTGAACATTTCCTCTATAGGCTAAAAAAGATAAAAATTAAAGGAATGTAGTATCAAGGACAAATAAAGACAGAAATTATTAATCAACTGCTCAAACAAAACAAATGTGCAAAGGAGCTGATGTTGCCTGTGAATGGGCAGATTCTTCTCTTAATAAGAGTATTTTGGTAATCTTTTTCTGCTTAATGAGAATTTGCTGAAATTTGTAACAAATAAATAAAAAATAAGTAAATAATGGARATCTGAGGGAAGTTTGGTAGAGCACTGTTTTCTGTGTTTTGATGGCAATACTGATACACGWTATCAGTTACCTTGCACTGGAACCAGCAGTGCCAGACAATTTTGTGCTGATACAATTTTTTGAAAAACATGCTTGGAGGATTCATTCTCCCTCCAATCCTCTGTTGGGAAGCCCTTTCACACCGTGAAGGGTGGCAGGGCCACAGAGATCATTTCCTTGTGTGTGGCCCACGTTCAGTAAASCAACTGTAGCTGAGTTTTTTGGGAAGTTACAACTGCTGTGTTTGCTACTCTTGTTGCATTGCTCGGGGGCTGCAGCTCTGCCGTGGTGCTGTGCACAGGGATTGGGATTGATCCTGGGCCTCTCCTTGCACGGGCTCATTTCAATTGCAATCCACACCCCACAGCAGCTGAGAAGGTCCCTGCATTCTCCCAGTGCCCTTTAAAGTGTGGGTTGCACTCTTGCTCTTTTATTTTACTCTGTATCAAAAGGTGGGGGAAATGCAGACACACATTTATATTTTTATTACTTATCTGTTAGAGGGTCTTTATTCCTGAAATAGCATCATGTCTGGGTAGGGATGCTGGGCCATGACTTGAAAACTGGTTTTAAGAATATCAAGAGAAGGCACTAGGAAGTGCTAATCTATTGAATCAGCAGAAAATATGCATGTGGCTTTTAAATTTTTTTWAAATTATCTTAATCCTATTTTCATTCATGTGGAAAAACATATAAATATTATACCATATGAAATCATAAAATTCACCTAGTATGACAGAAGTAAGATGTAAAGGTTTGCAAATGTTAATGGAACTGGGAAGGGAAAAATGGTATTGACTTCATGTGAAATGATTAATGTGCAAAAACTGTCCAAGATGGATATGGCCATGGGACTGCAGGTGAGGCTTTATCATTATTTTGTGCTGGATTAGCAATTCTGGAGAGACGATGTCTTCTGAAATACAGCAGCAAGAATGTTTTGTACAGCAGGATAATGACTTTTCATGKTTTTAGTGTGGTCAGTATGCTCACTTGGAACACAGGAAGATGTGTAGGGGGACTGAGTGAAATCAACAGAAGAGAGATTAAATTGAAAGTAAAATGGGAAGGAACTGTGGGAGATGAAATAAATGCATCTTCCTTACACAGCAATGATARGGCCACATTCTGCTCCTCCTGGCTCCTGCTGAGGTAGTAGCTGTCCAGACATACTGGTGGCAGTAGTGACTACTGTGAAGGCTTTATTCCTTTTATCTCTGTAATATAAGATAGAGAAGGTAGAAACTAAATTAAAAATAAATTACATATGGTGATGTTAATCCTGTGAACTGGTGTCAGTCTTGTTGCTTAGAAAAGTACTTAAAAGCCAGAGGAACATGCAGTTCAGTTTCTAGTCTCCACATTCTCTGGGGCAGTTTGTTGCTGAGGTGATGCAGCTGATGCCTTTGGTGTGCTGAGCTGAGTTCAGCACCCAGGGCCTCCCTCTCTGTGGCCTSAGGTGCTCTGCTCTGACAGGAGCCATTTGTTTCCTTCAGAGTCATGTTCCTACAAGTTTGTGCATTGTGGATAAAATGTATTTTCTGTTCCACTCCAGCAACTGAGACACTTGTTCATGAGACAGGAGGCTGTGYCTGCCCGTTCAGACAGTTTAGGGGGAACTTCAGGCTTCCTTTTGTTTTTTACTCTGGAAGTGGCTCCATGGAATCAGTCATGTGGCAGTGATTTATTTGTCTTGCTGTCCCCTTTGAATAGTGTGTGAGGGTTTATGACTGAAATGTGTATGTTTTTTTCAGCTTAGAATTCTTATACAAAAATTTAGGCAGAGCACCTTCCAAATTCTGGAGGAGTTTGTATCATGTGCACCCCATGGAGACCATGAATAGCCCCTGTGGGTGGGGAGTGGTTTTYTTGTTACTTGTAAGCCTGGATGGCCCCAGAAACTGCTCTGCAGCACTGTTAATGTTGCAGTGTTGAGAGGAACCACTGCACTAAAACAAAGAAGCTGGTGATAAGGTGAAAGGGTGGATTACTCTTTAATTCCATGTTGCCCTTTTAATCCCAGAGGGTAATAAAGTACTGCAAGAATTCCTGTAGCTCAGGAATTTCTCTGCAGTTCCCCTCAAGGAGGCTTCATTTCCATGCCCAGTGGTTGTTATCATGGGGAGAAGGTGTGTTAAAGCTGTGTAGTTGTTTATTGACTATTTTGAGAATCAGAGTGCTTAAGTGATTTACCCAAGTAGTGAGCCAATTTAATACACCAGAAATAGATATAAAGAGCTTTGCTTCTGACCTTTTTAACTGTTAGACAGCTCTGTGTCTTAATTAAGATAGATGTCATCATGTGTAGAAATGATGGAATTTTAGACCTGAATATTATCCTAAAGCTTTTTCTTTGCATTAGGATTTTAATTACTTTTAAAAAGGCTGTGATGTTTGTTGCAATAGGATGAAAATRTTATACTCTTTCAGTGCTTGTGATTGAGATTTATACTTGACTGCCGACCCTTTTGTCAAATGAGAAGTGAGGGTTCTCTTTCTGCTCCTGTTTCCCAGGGCTTTCTGATAAATTCCAAGCCAGAGAATGCATGTGAGCCCATAGCCCCCCCTCCACTGAGAGACAACTCCTCTGGTGCTTTCATTGTGCTCATCCGAAGGCTCGAGTGCAACTTCGATGTCAAGGTAAGATTTKATTTCCCCCTGCTCTGTTTCAGACAGTTTACTGGTGCTTCAGAAAAATTTCTGTAGTTATGATTCTGCACTTTTCCATGAGAAGGCTTCTTATACCTGGGCTTTCAGGTGATATATTCCACATTTCTAAAGCACAGAAAAGACATTACTCATCTGTCTTGATGAACTATCAAGTGGTAATTTCTAGATTACCAATGTGAATTAGTGCCTTTATTTTCAATTACAATCAAGTATTTTTAACTCCTGTAGAAAGTTTTAATTCTATTTTTAATATATATAAAGTCTGTCTGCAGACAATATTAAAATGGCTTTCTAAAAAACTAACTACATGAGTGTAAGAATAATGATATGGTTTTGTTTTGAATGGTTATAAACATGTGGTTTATAAGTGCAAATTGTGTCCATAGTAAGCACTTTGTGAAAGTGCCCCTGATCTCAGAAAGCAGAGAGRCCACTGTATTTGGAAGCAGTAGTCTTTGCAGTAAGTGTTTTGTGTGGCTTACAGGTGTTAAATGCCCAGAGAGCTGGATACAAGGCAGCCATAGTTCACAATGTTGATTCTGATGACCTCATAAGCATGGGATCCAACGACAGTAAGTACAGGTATCACTTCTGCTCTCCTGTTTGAATATCATCTCACCCACTGGAAACTGCAGTGCCACCAAAAACCCCTCAAACACCCCCCAAAACCACCACCACAAACAAACAAAAACCAACACCAACCAAACACAAACCCCCAAACACCCCCCAAAACCACCACCACAAACAAACAAAAACCAACACCAACCAAACACAAAACCCAGATAAATCCTCCTGCTCGTAAGATTGACTATCAGGAGATATTTGCATAAAAAAACACTGAGCTGTGCTTGCTCTGAATGCTTCTTTTAGTTTTCCTTCAAGTTTTACTTGGAGTATTCTGGGCTAGATTTATATTGCTGATGTGTAAAGTAGCTGGGTGTTATTAAGTAGAAAATTTGCGTTTGGAAATTCAATTTTACAGTTTAACATTTTAGTATTTGGAATCATAGAGCCATTTAGGTTGGAAAAGACTTCAGATCATGAAGCTCATACATGACAGTCATTCCATGTTTTGTGGTTGCACTGTTGGGTGCATCTTCCTGTTCCTCTGGACAAAGGGATTCCAGCATATCATGTGCACTTATTTTCAGTTGGAAAAAGGGTATTTAGGAACCAGTGCACCATTTACTGTTTGTTTCTTGTGTTAGCTGTTCCAATTTTAACCTTCATGGAGTGAATATGTTCAGAACATGTTGAAATCTATTTAGAATGTTGGGTTTGTTCTGTGGTATGTGCTTTGTGTTTCTAGTGCTGTTACTGCTTTCTTTGTGGCATTTCTTTATTTTGTCCAGTTTTCAACCTGTTCAGTATGGAACAAGAARATAAATAATAGCAAAAATGAATTCTTTTCCAGTGGAAATGCCATTGAGTAAACTAGGAATGAACTTTGACAAACTGAATGGGAGCTGAGTAGCCAGGGCAGTTACATGGAAGTGGGTTTTATAGATTCTCAACCCATGTGAATCTTATTTTCAGGTTTCAGTGAGTAACCAAAACGTAGAACAAGCCCACAACAAACACAGAGCTCACAGTGTGAGCTGACCTTCAGCCACTTGTGCTTTTGCCTTGGGGAACCTGGCTGCTGTGAGATGGACTAAACTCAGGTTACTGTGAGCCTTAAATGTGAAGTATTAGGGGCAAAATCAATATAAAGTGAAGCTGAGAAGAAGGTTTTCTAGAATATGGGATTTATCTTTTGATAAGTTTCATTTATTACTGCCTTCACTGGTAAACAGGGAAGACCACAGTTCAGCCAGTTTCTTGAGACTGAAATAAAGCTGTGGGACTTGCTARTTTTCTTCTTTTTGACCTTATCTAGCCACAGTTGTTTCCAGTATGTTCATTTATGTTTGGGGTGAAAAGGAGAGAAGATAGGTTAATAAAAACTTACAGAACCAGTTCACAAAATCATGTAAATTGCCAGAAATTCTGGAAATCAATGGAACTATGGGACTTGCTTGAATCTCYGAGTGAAGAATGGTGTTCTGGTTAAAGTTATGATCCTCTTTTGTCAACATATTTTGGTTTTAGGTTCCCATTATTCCATGAGAAATTTTGGTTTTTCTTCCTGCAATAAATTCCCTAGAAATKGTGTAGGAAAAATACCAGTACTTCCATGAAGTAAAGCTTTAACATGTTTTTGCATTGGTCTGGATGTCTCTGTGTTCAATTGTCTTCCTGTTGTGGTAGTCTCATAATGTTCAGGTCCTSTATCTTGAGTACCCATAGATTGTCCATGTAATAATAGTTTTATTTTCCTCCTTTTTTTATACAGTTGAGGTTTTAAAGAAGATTGACATTCCTTCTGTCTTTATTGGTGAGACATCAGCTAATTCTCTCAAAGAGGAGTTCACTTATGAAAAAGGGTAGGTTAACTCACCTGCAGCTGTGTTACTCCTTGCATTAGATCATTGTCTCTTCTGAATATTTATGGCTTTAAAATAGGATGTTGTGATGACAGAGGTTACAGGTGTTTCAGGTGAAATCTTTGCCTGAGAGCAACCTGTAATGTTTTGGTAAATAACAATTATTTCACTGTATCTTTTAATAATCATGTTATTTTTTTTTCACTGCTGTCAAAGCAGCTATGAGGTGGTTTTCCTGGTTTCTCTAGGTTTGACTGAGATCAGTAAATAGTTTCAACTCAAAAAATGTTCTAAGAAGCAGTGTTTTATCCTTTTATTTAATTAGCTTTACATTGTGTGAGTATGGACTGAGTTTTCTATGTTGTTGTGCACAGGTAGGACTCCTGTAGTGTGTCTTGTGTGACAATCTTTTGTTTTATTATTTTTATTGTTTGTTCTTCAACTTGTTCATTAAGTTCTCATTAATTTAGAAAGTGTTATCTCTTCCTCCCCGCAGTGGCCATGTTGTGTTAATCCCAGAGTTCAGTCTTCCTTTGGAGTACTACTTAATCCCTTTCCTAATAATAGTAGGGATCTGTCTTATTCTCATCGTGATATTTATGGTAAGTTTTCTTCTTTTAATAATATTTTTTTCTTTCAAATCATCAGGGAGCTGCCACACACTGCAGTTAAAGGATTGTTTGCAGTAAAGGAGGAGYGAGGCTGTGTGTGCTGCAATACCTGTACCATGCTCACCTGTAATCATTTAGTTTCTCAATAAAACAAACAGATGCAGGGTTTTGTCACAGGGAAATCAGGAGCCTTTTGGATCTTCTCCCTAGCACSTAACTGCTTATAGGAACTGTCCCCACTGCCACTCTCACACTCCACAGGGAGTGCTTTCTGTC
>CADDXX010000305.1:222200-235458 GCA_902810485.1 Alauda arvensis
GTAATTTTATTTTAGTCCTTGCTTTGAAGAGTTTAATGAGTTTTGTTTCATCTCTCATTTCAGGGGGTCAGCAAATGCATGGGGCAGGCACAGCAGGGACAGGGACAGCAGGGACAGACACAGTGTGGGACAGGTACAGCGTGGGACAGGGACAGCTGCACCCCTGCAGTCCCAGCCCTGCAGTCCCAGCCCTGCTGGCTGTGGAGCCCCAGGTGAGCCCTGCCCTGTGCAAGGCTGGCAGGGAAGCTCTGCCAGAGCCACAGGAGCTGAGCTGATCCGTGCTGGGCAGAGAGCAGCCAGCACAGAAACCTCATCCATGGATTCACCCTCCCAAATCGCCCCTGTGTGTGATGCTGCTGCCTGTCCGTGCCCACACTGCCCCTCTGCACGCTCTGGGAAAGGCCCCTTGCTTTGGGGAGTCGGTTCAAACTCTCTTTGAGGGGGTCTTAGAAACTGCTGAACTTGCAAACTAAGTCCTTGTGATGGAATATTTATTGCTGAACTCAGCAGGAAATGTAAAACAAAGCCTAAAAGCAGGATTGCTTTTGATTTTAGTGTAAATGCTGACAGGATTTTTCATTTATACTGTATTTTAGTAGTGAATGCTTARAATKATTCWGGTGTTTTGTGTGCTCAGCTGTTTTTCYCTCTGCTGTGGGCAGGCCCAGAGTCTGTGTTGGAGTGAGGGCCATGCAGAGATGTGACACTTGGACAGGCTCAGCCTGCAGTGGTTTCACACACGCCAGTGCAGGGGTTCCTGGCAGTGCCAGGGGTCAGAGCTGCCACACGCCACAGGGATGGCTGATGCCTTCCTTGGTGCTCACAGACTGTAATGGGTCACCTCTCACCTGGCTGGAGCCTGCCAAGATCACCCAGGGGAGTCCATTCTGCCAGTGGAAAGTTGCTCATTTTGCTGGATAAGTCAGAGTTAATGTTGTGTGGCAGGGCAGGGCAGTTCAGGGCAGGGTCAGGGAGGGGCTGGGGGTCAGGGAGGGCACCCTGGGGCTCCTGGCCATGACCTTGGCTCAGGTGCTGCTGCCAAGGCACRGCTTTAACATCTCTGTGCTCTGCAGGAGTGTCAGGAAACACAAATGTACAGGGCCTGGGCAGATCCAAAAACCCCCAAAATGCCTTTTGTTCTCTTTAACAGAGTCACATCAGTGTTTCCTCCATGTCAGGTGTCCGTGGGGCTTTGCTGCTCCCACAGTGCAGTGAGCAGGGCTGTGAGGGGCAGAGCTGGGCTCCTGCAGCTCTGCAGGGTGGCACTGCTGCCTGCAGGGTGGCACTGCTGCCTGCAGCTCTGCAGGAAGGCACTGCAGCCCTGCAACTCTGCAGGGTAGCACTGCTGCCCCTGCACTGCACAACCAGCACTTTCTCACACAGATATGTCACTTGTGTCTTCCTCAGTTCAAATTTCAGCTACTCCTGCCTCTTCCCTGCCCCTCTGCACATGTCTGAGTGTGAGGCTGCCCTGTTTGGGACTGTGGGGTGTTTCTTTGGGGCTGTGGGGTGTTTGCCTGTTTGGGGCTGTGGGGTGTTGGGTGTTTGCCTGTTTGGGGCTGTGTCCTGTCAGGAATGCAGCCTCAGGAACAGAACCCTGCTCAGGCAAGCTTGGCAGAAGCTGGGCAGTGTCTGGAGCAGAGGCAGGAATCTGGGACTGGGARCTGACCACACTGACTGGCCTTGCATTCCCAGGAGGACAAATCAGGGCCTGGATTGCCAGGTTTGCAGTYTGGAAAAAGCCTTTGCTTTAACAATGTACAGCCTAAGTGTCATTGTTCCCTTTCTCCACTGTGGGTTGCTTTCCAGAAAACAAGGCCAGTTTAGGGAACTTAAATATCTCCTAAAAAAGAAATTTTATCTAGAGAAGTCCCTCTGTGCTTCCATTCTTAGCATAAACCAAATTTATTTACTTCTGTAGTTGAAAWTGCTTTACTGAAGAACATAAACTTYCTTTAATGTTGTTWGATGGTTTTTGTCTGGTTTTGAATGGAAGTTGGGATTATGTGACCATCTTGTGGCTGTAACACTTGTCAGTTCATTTAAATTAATATTTTAGTTTCTGATTTATTATTGCCAAGTTAAYTGGTTTGTTGGGAATAATGCCCAGATTTGTGATGCTGAGGAGGCAAAGCTGCAGTGGGAGCCCACCTGGAATCCTGGGCACAGAGAAATGCACCTGGAGCAACCATAGACAGCAGGGTCACAACACTCCTGCACCTGTCTGTCTGTCTGTCTGTCTGTCTGTCTGTGTGTCTGTTTGTGTGTCCCACGATCTTCAGGTCATTTTTCATATCCTGAAAAAGTCAGCCTTTGTTAGAACACTGCAGGATCTGCTGAGCAGTTTGCAAACCTCAGCTGCTGCCAGGACACAGGTGAGCAGTGCAAACACAGGCAGGAGGAGATGGGAGAAAACATCAGAGGAATCACCCAGTGCCAGGGCTGGGCAGCCCACAGGGAGCAGGAGAATGGTGCAAAGGCACCCAGCTCCTCACCCAGTGCCAGGGAGCAGCAGCTCACAAAGAAAGGAGCTGGAAAAATTACCAGAAATAGATGACCTTTCCAAAGGCCTCTATATACAATTACCTGCTGTTCACTGGAGTGGTGCACGTGCTTCCCACTCCAAATGAGCTCCGAGGTTCACCCATGTGTGAAAAGGGGTCTGATTTTATGGAGGAGGGCAATGGAAGAAAGAAACCTCRGAAAGGAGAAAAATAACCAGGGAATTTCACTGGCTGTTAGCTCCAAGGGAAGAAAAGGGCAAATAGAGGCAGCCACCTCAAAGTCACCTTTTGACTTTGAACTTTAAAAGAAAGGAACAGGGAGAGCTCTGGGGTATTGACAGTCCTTGACAGAAGGTAGGAAATTTGGGATCCAGTGGAATTTGCTTTCTTAGCCAGATGACAAGTTCTTTTTTCTTTTTCCCAGCACAACAAGATTATTACAACCCCTGTTTTCCTTCCTGCCTTTTCTTTCTACTGCAGCACTTCTCATTTGGCCAGGTATCCAAGTATCTTTGGGGGGAAAAAACCCCAAAGTTTAACTTTGGATCCAAAGCATTAGACTTGTGATTCCACAGAATTCTGTGACTTTGGAAATGTTCCATTGTTTTTCAGTATGAGCTCATGAACCTGGAATGAAATTGTCCTTTGGGGACAAAACAAAATAGATGAAAAATAAATGCTCATGTCAGGTCTGGGGACCAAGGAGCTCCTGAGCCATGATCTTTATTATATTTCTTTTCAATCAAGTTCAGGAACAACTTTGAGCAGGATTTCCTGCAGTTGAGGGAGAAAGAAAAAAAAATTCATATTCAAAATAAAAGAACCCTGAATAAGATTTTTCAAAAAGCCATTTATTTTCYCATGTAAGACATCCAGATCCAATAGTGAATGGTGAGTCAGGAGTGCACACAGTTCCAGCAGCAGCTCCTCTGACTGTGGCTCTGCTGGAAGCCAGGTCAGCTTGAGCTCACAGCAGCAGAAATGTGGGAGGTGATGCAGAGCTCCTCAGGCTTCTGCCTCCTCCTTTTGGAGGCCACACAATGTGCACATGTGGTGTTCCTGAATCCATGCCTCTCCTGGCAATCTGTTTKCCTGATCCCTCCATTCCTGTGCTCCTCTGCAGTGCCCAGAGCTCTGCAGGTGCCAGCAGCTCCCCCAGGGCTGTGCCCACTCCCTGCTGGCTGATCCCRGGGGCTGCCAGGAGGGAGCTGCACTCCCCGTGCCCTAAGGGAGAGTGCTGACCATGGCACAGAGGCTGGCAGGGCTGAGAGCTGCTCCTGGAGCCTGCTTTTCCCTCTGCAGGGCCCTGCGTGGGCACGGGCTCAGTCCCTGCCCTGGGCTGGAACCTGCACTTCCTCAGTCTGGGAGGAGCAATGGAAGAAATGTTCTGAGAGAAAATTCCATTTATGTCTTCTGCCACCTGCTAATGGCACATGGGAGCTGCTGAGCTCCAGCAGCTGATGGCAAAGATAAAATCAGTGTGGCGAAAAGTCTGCAGTGCTGGGAATGGGCTCGTGTTGCAGATGACCTGATAGCAGCTCCTGCTGGGGCTGSCGTGGGGCCAGGCTCTGCTCACCCRGGCACACACACTGGGGTGGCCTGCTTGGAACCCCAGAAACCACATCTTCTAGGGCAGGGAGAAGGACAAAAGCTGAAAAGCTTCTATTGACATCCACATCAGGCCCTGCTGCATTTACCTCCAGCTGMATTCCCAGGAGCCAGGGCAAGGCAGCTGCCAGGTGGGAGCTGCCCAAGTGCCCGAGCTGCTGCTCTGAACCCTGGCGTGATGGCAGAGCAGACAGTGGGCAGCTCTTCAGAATAAACATCCATTTACAGCAGCATCTTAAAAATATCTGAGGCACTCCACAGCAAAACCCCTGTTGCTTTTCACCCTGGTACCTGGAGTTTTTGCTCAGTCAGGGAATTCATGGCGTTGTGGGAATTGTGAGCGACTACTTAAATAGCCCTAATTATGTTTAGAGAAGGCAGTCCCTGAAGGCAGCCRGGATCTGTGAATAAACACATTGACACAGGTGACCACCTGATCTGTGCTTTTGGATCTAAAAAAAAGCCACTTTGCTAAGTTTAAAAACCTCAGCGTGGAGCAGAGCAGAGCCCAGGCGCCAGCAGCTGAACCCACAGCAGCACAGCCTGGGCTCAGGGGGGCTGCCAGCCCGGGCCCCTCCCCAGGGACCAGGGCAACAGCAGCCTGGAAACACCCCAGGGCAGGGACAGGACAGGGACAGGACAGGGACAGGGACCGGGCCCCTGAATGGGGCATGGACAAACCCAGAGGCTTTCCTTGCTTAATCCTTGGGTGGGATTGCTGCCAGCCCGGGGGACACAGGGCACCCTCTGCCAGCCCAGGGGACACAGGGGACACAGGGGACACGGGGCACCCTCTGCCAGCCCAGGGGACACAGGGGACACAGGGCACCCTCTGCCAGCCCAGGGGACACAAGGCACCAGCTCCCCACCTGCAGTTCCCAGGGGCCAGGGGGCTTCCAGCTGGGCTGTGGGCAGTCCGAAGTTTTGGAAGAGAAAGTCAGAGACAGAGGACAAATGTGAAGCAGTTGGACGCGTTCAGCCCCTCAGCACAGGGGGTGAAGAGTTCACAGTGACAGCTGAGATAAGGCCAAGGCTGGTGCTGGCCCCAGCAGCCTCCTCCTGCTCCTGCAGTGAGCACCAGCTGCCCCAGGCACATGAACCACGTCTGGCTTCAGCACAACTCAGAGCACAGAGCTGTAATACCCTGTGACATGGCARTGGGTCAGGAACAGACTCTGTGTCTGTCTGTGTTACACAGGTGCCTCTCCTGACTGAGGCTTTCACAGCCCTGAGAACTCACTGCTTGTGACTGGAAGCAACCAGCATCACCTCAGGCTATAGGAGAAACATTTCATTGAACCCCTTTGCCTCTCTGCTACAGAAACCTCAGAAAGGGAACTCACTCCCAGCATGTCAGGGTTTTCTGGCCACCTTCCAATTAATCACTGAATTTCATGCCTGAATGCCTATCAGTGAATTTCCAGTACCAAATGTAAACACAGACAACCAGAAATCAGTGCCTGGTGTTTCCTTGCCCCTCCCCAGAGGGGAGGGCTCTTGGCCCGTGTGTTCAATCCCTCAGCACCAGCACACACAGGCTGGTACAAGACAGGGGAAAGAGCAAAGCCTGGGGTCAGGAGATGCCCAGYACAGCCACTGGGGCTGCCTGAGCTCTCAGGGGAACAAAACCCCTGCCTTGCACTAAACACCTTCAGTAACCACACAAAAATATCTAAACAGCCAACAACAATCACCTAGCCCAGTGTTTAGGGTGGAAAAATACCAAAAATCAGAAGAGATGGACATGGCATGTCTCCTGCCTGGAATTCCTGGGAATGTTTGGTGGTGCCATGCCTGGTGATGTGGTGCTGGCTGGACACAGGGCCAGGATCACCCAGCACCTGGTCCCATCCTTCCTGTGCCTGAAGGAGACGTGTGTGAGGGCTGGGTGGGACACCTGCCACGTTAGCAAAGATCMSTGATGCCCACAGGTCACTCCCCAGSRARGTGACCTTGTTCCARGGSTGTTACAGATTTGACTCACWGCTAGGCAGACTCTGTACTTTAAGYTGCAGAACTTCAGCTTTTTGCATTTCAGCTTTACAAACACTTACCAGTGGTTTTGCCACTTCTCATCCACTAAACTTACTGGGTTTATCCATGTTCCATCCAGGGTTCCATCCACTGAACTCTCATTTTTCTGCCTTTCCTCACTKGTAAGTGGAGGAGGTCCCCCTGAGAGGCTGGTCCAGAGGACAGTGGTGGTCTCAAATGAAAGCTGGATGGCTCTGAAAAGCATCAGCAAGTCTTTGGAAATGGAGGTAACAGCAGTGCAGGCCCATCCCTGCTGCTGGCCCGTGAGATTCCCAAGTGCTGCACAGCATTTCCACGGCAGGGAGCTGCAGCAGCTGCCCTGGATGCAGATCCATCCTCCAGCTGATCCCCAGCAGGGCTCTGCACTCCTGCAGTTCTTGGACTCCTTTGCCTCTGCATCACCAGGGTTTGTCCAGCAGGGCCAGGAACAGCTCACACATCCCCAGCACACCTTCAGCACACGCCTCTGCATTCCTCAGCCTGCTCCAAGACAKGCTTTGTCCATGGGCTCAGCTCTCTCACCTGTGATTCATTCACACAGGATGGAGTCRTGGGAAGTGCTGCCAAGCTGTGCCCCATTGCACATCACATTACTGCCACCACCCCAGCAATGAACAGGGATTTGTTCCAAAGGGAATCCATGAGGCCCTTTCCATGTGGGCTCTGGAGGTGTCTGGGGTCTCGGATGTTCAAGGGGATTTCCCACAGCTCACCTGCACTCAGGTGAGGGCTTGGAGACTCTGCTGCCCATCACACTGCACTCCTGAGGCAGTGCCTGCAGGAGCTCACCCAGGAGCCAGGTCCCTTCTCATGGGAACGAGGGAACGAGGGACCCTGGGCCCCCTTGGGGCCATCTCTCCCTGCAGCCATCCTCCCTGAGGGGTTCGCTTTGCTTTTCTGCTCAGTGGAACGCTGCTGTCTCCCAAAAGGAGGGTGGCATCTCCCAAAAGAACGGTGCCACCTCCCAAAAGAACGCTGCCATCTCCCAAGGTGGCACTGGCTTGTGGGCAGCACGGCACGGTGTGAGGAGCACAACGCTGGATGATGSGGGGTGAGTGAGAGCATCTGCCCACGTCAGCAGATACACGAGGTCAGCAAGTTTGCATTCCTTCAGGTCAGAGAACAGAACAAGTGTGATCTTATCCCCTGCCAGTTCCTCCACATTGCGAAGGCACCGCAAGGATGACGGCACCGCTCCCGGGAGGGAGGGAGGGAGCAGGGAAGGAGCAGGGAAGGAGGGAGGGAGCAGGGAGGGAGCAGGGCTTGCTGCACGCCTGCCAGAACAAACTGCGAGGAACAGACAGGCAGGAGCAATCTGCAGATGGGAATGCACAGGAGAACAAGCTCACACTGCTTTTCCCACAGCACGGAACAGGCAGGCTCACRCTGTACCCCCCAAACCACAGCAATGCTCCCAGGGGAAGCAGGCTGTGTTTAGAGGCACTGAGAGGTCYCAGCATCCCCACTGGTGTCTGCTCACCTGGGCAGCAGCACATCTGTCCTGTTTAAAGGGATGGACCCAATCTGGTGTCCAACCCTGCCAGGCCATGAGGGAGAGGACAGCATAAGAGAGGAATTGCATTTTCCTTCTCCTCACTTGTTATTCTGTGTGGTCATGTATTAACTCCTAAACACAACTGTTTTAATTATTTTTATAACCCTTACTGATGTCACTCTGAATATTACTGTTATCCTTCTAAATACACAACCCCCTTTCTCTAGAAATTTTAGCCATCCAGCTAACATGCCCTATGACTTTGAAATCAGTACAGAAAAATTATCAACAGAATTGAAAAYAAAACTAAATTTAGGATGAAAGCCATAMCTTACACCCCCAAGGCTTGTACATTTAGTCTTGTCCAATGTAAAAGTGCACACTCCCAAAATTGATATAATTCCGAAAATTTCTTATGTTTGTCAGACAGAACCAGACAATTTCAGAGGYATACAGATGTGTGCAAGACAAAGTTATGGTTACAAAGGCACATCCTGGATTACAGAAAACAAATGTCATTTCATACAGAGATTTCAGGGAATTGCTCAGGATTGGCAAGGGTCAAGCATAACTTTAAATGCTATTCCTTGGGCAATACCCAAAGCATCAGACTCCATCCTGAACACCTTTGCTCMCTGTGAACTACCCAGGACCTGGGTAAGTGCTGAGCACATAACAGCCAGATTTTTATATTGATGGCCAGACCCAAACACCCACAAGAGATTGCAGCTATTGGGTATCAAACAAAGAAGATTTCTGAAGACCTACTTGGCTAACACAATTATCCTTTTTGATGCATTAAACTTGCMTAGGGCTCTGGGAATTAGCAACATGAAATAATGTCAGTGATGAATTTAAAATGTWCCCCAAACAAGGAATTATAAGGAAGTCTTGGGAGAGGTCTTGTGGTGAACTTGGATCTTTCCACAGTTTTAAATTGTGGGTATTAGATTTTCCATAATCTCCAGGGGTTACCTGGCAGCTGCTGTGGGCTGTGGGCTGACTCAGCTGGGCAGCACAGCTCCTGCCACAGGATCCCCAAACTGCATGTGGGGCCTCTGCCATCCTGACTSTGCCTGTGCTGCTCCTGTTTTATACCTGCAGATCTCAAACAATGAGCAATGCTCGATAGTCATCACCCTGATTTCAGAAATGGGGCAACTGTGATGTAATGAGATGAAGAAACTCATCGATACCACTGAACCCGCTGATGTCCATACAAGGATCAGACACATTTCCTCATTCCTGGTGCCATTTGTAACTCACCACAAAAGAGCACTAAACCCACTTCCTGTGGCCATTCTCTGGGCTTCAACAGACCATGGCAAAAAAGGACTGGGCAATCAATCCTCACTTGTCACAGTTTCTATGTGGAGACAGAATCCATCAATCCACTCTGCTACAAACCCCACATTTGTGCTTTTGCAGAAAAGTTACAGCTAATCCAGACTGTGAGYTTTCTGAAGCATGTTTATGCAAAAAAGGCCAGGGAACCAGTTTTGGCTGATTGCTGTCTCATGTCCTACATGATGTGGTAGCAATAGATCTGTCAAAAATTGCTCAGAACTTAAATATGTGCAAGTTTCCCCACACCTTTATTTATCCAGCTCTGATCTCTGCTTTTGAATTCCTGCTTTGCAGTAGGAGGGGGAGAAAGGGCATTGCACTTCTGGAAGTGAAATGTGAGGGGTGCAGGTACACATTCCCTTTTGCCCTGAGGATCCCAGGTACCTGAACCAAAGGATGTTTCTCAACTCGTTGGCACAGATACCACTGCTCAAACAACCAGGGCTCCCTGGGAAGTCTGTTTAAAGAGGCCATCTAAACATTATTATTATGGGGTTGCAGTGGCTTTAATGTCTACTCTGTARCTGCTCTCTCATTTTAAAATCAGACCATCTTTCCTGTCCACACTTCTCCTTAGCCTTTGACCCCAAGTATTACCCAAGTCCTTTAGGAACTCAGTCCTGAAAATGGATCTATAACCACAGATCAAATTGTGCCACATAGTACTTATTTAAAGTATCTGACAAGCTCTCTGAAGTTTGTGTATGTTCCCTTTTTTGCTTAGAAAACATATCCAAAACAAATGCCCTGCCACTATTCATGCTTTTCACACTGAGAGGTAATTGATAAAGCTGAAGAATGGTTAAACACAAAGCAAAGTGATCACTTACTGTTCAAGGAAGAGGTTTTCAAGAAAATGAGCACCCTAGATTCTAGGAAATCCAGCAATGCATTATTGAAATGCCCATAAAATAAAACCATGCCAAACAGAAAGATTTCAGACACACCAAGTCTACCAAAGAGATGTGGAGTTTCTCCAATATTGGTGTCMCAYTTTRCTCAATATGAGTTTGAAATAGAGGAGACAATAAGCTGCTGAACTCCMCATGAGTGATCTGAAAGCGTTTACATTTCTCTCTTTACTAGGTTAAATGAAACCTGATCTGGATTCCACTTGATCATAAGACTGGAATGCTGAAAATGCCATAATCTATTTATACATCAAATTGAAGAAACATTGCATGTCTTTAAATTTCACTGCATTCCAGTGTATTAGCTAAATAGCAACAGTTTACAAACTGTTTCACATTCAGACTGAGAAAGAAAAGACAGACCAACCTGACTTATTTATCCTAAAGCCAGGATTGATTTCCTGGCTGTAACACTATGGCCCAAACCCAGGTCTGCTCTGTGCCTTCCCTAAAAGCCTTGTTCTTGCAGCARTAATTCATCACTAGTGCCAAAACACGGTAGTTGCCTCATGATGACTTCCAAATCCACAGCTCTTTTCCAGCACCAAGAGCACACTACAATCCCAGACCAGATCTGCAGCTCATGAGGACTTTGTTCATGCTTCTCTTCCCTCTAAACCACAAATGGCTCAAAATGCAGCAGACAGCAAGGCTGAGAGCAGCTGTGTAAGAACAGCCCAAGCACAGAGATGCAAACCCTGCAGGGGCTCACAGCACCCCGAAGGTGCTGGCAGGAACTCACCTCCCCACAGAGCAGCTCAGAGCCCAGGGACAGCTCCAGCCCCACAGAATGCTGCCATTCCCCTGTTACTTACAGACCCCTCAGGTGCTGGACACATTGCTCTGGCCAGAGGAGCTGCTCCCATTCCAACACCACTCCTGGGTGCAGCAAAGATTACAGAAAAGCAGAGGTGCCCATCATGGAGAAGAGCCTCATGTGCTAAAGGGCTGTCCAGTGGTGTGTACAAATGTACATCCTGGATTTTAACATCTCTCACTAAGGTAAAACAGCTGCCATTGGCATTTGATGGGTTTGCCATTGCCTTGAAAGGGGTCAGGATCAGGCTAACAACAGCTGATGGTGTTTCACAACATTTATTCATTTCTACTTGCACTTTCAACGTGTTCCAATGTGTGAAACTCTGTCCATTTTCCTCACTTGTCTTTCCTATGAATTGTTTTTCATTAGTTGTTGGGTTTCGTGCCCATTATTTCCCATGCAGAAAATTACAAACACTACCAAGACAAAAAGCARTTTTTCTAGAGCCAGGGGAGAGGAAAATTGTGTGCTCTTTGTCACGTGAGACTTTAAGAAGAGCCTGAAGCTAAATAGTGCAGCTACTGTTCATGGYTCTCTGGATAGTTAGTGGCCTTTATAAATGCAAAAATCCCACTTAGACATTCAAATAACTAATTTGCCATTTTCTGTGCCCTTCTTCCCTCCAGCAGTCTGTAACCTGTATTTGTCTTCCAGGTCTTGTGCCTTACAGGTTGAAATTCAAAAGAACTTGAAATTCAAATTACAAYTGCATCTCAGTCAGGTTTGAGACCATTTGGGGTAATTTAAAGGAGTTTCAAAAGCAAGAATAATTTGAGCAAATGTCTTACTGTCTAGAACCATGAGTTCCAYAAAAAGGAAAATGTACAGTTTACAATAAATGAAAGGAATTCATGAWGCTGCTGTTTATTTTAAAATCTATAACCTTAATATAGGATTTTATATAAGAGAAGAATATTTTATATTTTATATCAGAAGATTTTCTATAAGAGTCCTGCCCTTAAATCCCAGCACACAGACACCAGGAGGGTCCCACAGCRCTGGTGCTCACACACAAACAGAAGGCACATTTGGAAAGGGGAGTCCTTTTAACTCACTGTGRCAAATGTCTTTCTTGAAGGAAAAAAAGGAATATGTACATGCTTGACACTTAATAAAAATATCAGTGTGTTTGTGCCCAGCATAGTGGAATAYTGTGCAGCACTAATTCAACACTACAGAAGTATTATGAGTGTAACAGTGACCAGGCCATTGTGTGGTTTGCTGTGTGCTCTTGGCTAACCTGSTGCTGGACTGGAGCAATTTTCATACCTGACTTTTCAGAAACCCTTCTGGCTGGTTAGTGAATCAGTTCACCTYATTCATTCTTGTTCCTCATCCCTTAACTATTTTACTTTTTATTCATGTCCCTTTCTTCTTTGCTCGGCCGCACTAAGTGTCACAATAGCCCATTGCCACTACCCTCATTAGGGTGGCATCCAGGCTGGCATCGGGATTTTCCCTGTGCTGCCCTGTGAGGCACCTCCAGGGCTGGGAACAGCTCTGGCCCCTCGATCCTGGGAGGACCTGGAGCGTGTCCAGGGCAGGGAGCGGGGCTGGGGAGGGGAATGGAGCCCCAGGAGGGGATAAAGGAGCTGGGGAAGGGAATGGAGCCCCAGGAGGGGATAAAGGAGCTGGGAAGGGGCTGAGCCTGGAGCAGAGGAGGCTCAGGGGGCCCTTGTGGCTCTGCACAAGTCCCTGCCAGGAGGGCACAGCCCCAGGTCGGGCTGTGGGACAGGGAACAGGGACAGGAGGACAGGGAACGGCCTCAGGCTGGGCCAGGGCAGGCTCAGCGGGGACAGCAGCAGGAATTTCCCCACGGAAAGGGTGCTCAGGGATTAAGGGTGCTCAGGGATTGACACTGCCCAGGGAGGTTTGGAGTGCCCATCCCGGGAGGTGTCCAAGGAAGGGCTGGAGGYGGCACTCAGCGCCCTGGGCTGGGGACAGGGCGGGGATGGGCATGGTTTGGTCCCCGAGGTCGGTTCCAGCCGCTTCCCCGCGGCCCGGGGACGGCTCCCCCGCCGCTCCCGGCCCGGGGACGGTCCCACTGCCGCTCCCGGCCCGGTTTCCCCGCCGCTCCCGGCCCGGTCCCTCCGCCGCTCCCGGCCCGGGGACAATCCCACTGCCGCTCCCGGCCCGGGGACAATCCCACTGCCGCTCCCGGCCCGGTTCCCCCGCCGCTCCCGGCCCGCTTTCCCCGCCGCTCCCGGCCCGGTCCCTCCGCCGCAGGAGCGCCGCCCGGCAGTGCCCGGCCCCGCCCGAGGAGGGCGCTCTCTCGCGTTCCCCGCGCTCCGCCGCGCACTCGCCTGCGGCCGGGGCTGCGCGCGGCCGGGCGCGACCAACCTGCGGGGGGAAGGGGGGAACTCGGCGTRCGCCGCCATATCCCAACTGTCCCCCGCGGGCCGCGCTCCCCCGCCACCCCCGCGCGGCGCTGCTTTGCGCCGGGCCGTGACGTCACCCGCCGGGGGCGTGGCCACGTCGCTCCCAGGGTGCAGCGCACAAGTTGAGCCCCATCTTGGGCGAGCGGAGCCGCGGCCCTACC
>CADDXX010000305.1:235699-261710 GCA_902810485.1 Alauda arvensis
TGGGCCTCGCCCGGCCAGCGCGGGGCCCCTCGCGCGGGGCGGGCCGCGGGCCCGCTGCTGCGGCCCGCAGGAAGCCGCGGGGCGCTCGGAGCGGCGGCAGGGAGGAGAAGGAGGCCCGGCCGCGGGAAGAGGGCTGCGGATAGGGAGGAAGAGGAGGAGCCCCGCCGCCCCCCGCCCGCCGCAGGAAGCCGCCGGAGGATGTACGGTAGCGCCGGGGGCCCGGCCGGCACGCCGTGACAGCCCGCCCCAGCACCCCGCTCGCCTCGCCGCGGCCGGCCGAACCCCTTCTCGCGAAGGAAACATGTCCAAGATGCCGGCCAAGAAGAAGAGCTGCTTCCAGATCACCAGCGTGACCACGGCGCAGGTGGCCAGCAGCATCACCGAGGACACCGAGAGCCTGGATGACCCGGATGAGTCCCGCACCGAGGACGTGTCTTCCGAAATATTTGATGTTTCCCGAGCCACCGACTACGGCCCCGAGGACGTCTGCGAGCGGAGCTCCTCCGAAGAGACTCTCAACAACGTGGGCGAGGCCGAAACTCCCAGCAGCGTCTCTCCCAATCTCGTTTTGGACGGGCAGCTGGCTGTGGCTGCTGCTGCTGGGGTGCCTGCGGGCCCCAACGGGGGGGCTGTGCCCAAAAGCTCGGCCGTGCCCCAGCCGGCTGTYGCCCCTGGCAGTGTTGTGGGGGGAAGCAGCGGTGCCCAGGCTGCCCTGCCCTCCACAGGGCCCGCTGCCCCCGGSGCCATGTCTCAGGCTGCGGCGTGCAGCTCACGCTTCAGGGTGATCAAGCTGGACCACGGTACTGGGGAGCCCTACAGGCGAGGCCGATGGACGTGTATGGAGTACTATGACCGGGACTCGGACGGTGCCGGTGTTCTGGGCAGGACTGGAGATTGCATTAGGCACAGCAGCACCTTCGAACAGGCTGCTCAAGACAGGGACAGTGGCCTCGGTGCCACGGGAGGTTCTGTTGTGATCTCGGCTGTGCCAGCATCAGCCCATGGCCCCGATTCTATAGCTGACAGCTCCCTGGCTGCTGTGTCACAGCTGCTTCAGACAGAGAAAATGAACCAGTCYTCTCTACAGCAACCTAGTTTTGTCATTGGGCAACAGCAGCAGCCGCCACAGCCCGTAGGTGGGGCCGTGCCTCAGAGTGCTGCTCAGCCCGTGTTTTCTGGGGCTTCTGGAGCAAGTCAGCAAATGATAGTGCCGCAGCAACCACAGCCACAGGTAAATCCGCAGGGTGTTTCACAGGCTGGACCCAACGGGAAAGGCATGGCACCTCCAAATGTGACAGTAGGGCAGTCGAGCATTCCTGTGGCCCAGCAGCAGGTGCAACAGGCAAACGTACCAGTGACTCAGCCTCAACAATTCGCTTATTCTCAGTCCCAGATTCCACCGGTGCATCTACTGCCGGCGCAGCCTCCTGGGCAGGCCGAATACATGCAGCACATGACAATTATGCAGTCTCAAGGAGCTATTCAGCAGGCTGCTACAAGCTCTGCTCCAAGTACTGTGTCCTCCAGCCTTGCTGTGGGGCAGGTGACGGGCCAGAACCCCTCTGCCGTGGCAGCGCCGCCCGGCGAAGCAGCGGGMCAGGGCTCGGGGCTGCTGCAGAGTGGCCAGGCCCCGGGCGGCCAGCCCGCCATCCCGCAGCAGGGAGCTGTGGTGCAGCCAGCCCTGGGACACACGGGGGTCGTGCAGCAGAAATCTGTGAGCCAGCACCCCGTGGGGGGAAGCGCTCAGGTGTCGGGAGTGCCCGGTGCTGCCCACGCGGTGGTCCCCGGAGTGCAGAGCGTGCCCGCGGCCGTGCCCGGTACAAGTGTGCCTACTGTGTCCACCAGCGCTCCTGTCACCATGCCAAACGTCCCTGTCACGCTGGCCCAGGCCCACCCTCCCGTCAGCAGGAGCACCCAGCACGTGGGACACTCGCTGATGCCTCAGGCCGGCCTCGGACAGTTCCAGACCCAGGCCCAGGCCTTAGCAGGCCAGATCGATGATACTAGAAGAAAATCGGAACCCCTACCTCAGCCACCACTTTCTCTTATAGCTGAAAATAAACCTCTTGTGAAGCCTCCCATTCCAGACACTCTAGCAAATCCTCTTCAGTTACCTGCAAGTACTCCAATGAACAGTCTTGCTAGCTCTGTTTTTGGCATATCCATTCCTGTTGATGGTGATGAAGACAGGTATGAATTATTTTATAATAGCATACAAAAGAACTGTATTTTTAAGGGGGAAAAATTCCAGTTACTGCCAAGTGCTTTTTGTAAATCCATCTTTTTAGAAAGTCATGCTGAGATTCATCTGGACTATATTTTAAGAGTACAAACCATAGGAAAGTATTTAGGTCAGTAGTGAATTGTACTTGTTTTTTGCAGGGTGTGAATGGGATTACTTTTCTCATAAAATGGGGTACAAAGTATCCCGAAAGCTGCTTAATGCACAACTAATATGACCTCTTCAAAATCAAAGACTGAAAGCTGTCTTTCTGTAGCCAGTAGCTCAGGATGTGAGAAGGACTGTTCTCTCCTTTTTCCTGAATGGATTATAAAACACTTCAGTGACAGCTGGGTTAAAATGACCCAGTATTGCAGTGTTAAATCTGTGTGGTGCTATCTCAGGGCTTTTAACAGAGATYCTTGGTTTTTATCCTGCTGTGGAGTTAACACTTTATAGTGTCAGTAAGGAGAGTACCTGCACTTGGATGTGGATTTGTGTGCAAATCCTATGCAGGGAAAGCTCTGCAGAGAATGGTCCTTTGTCCTGAGCAAACAGACACTGCTTGGGCAAAGATGGACACGGTGGGAAGGATGACCTTACAGTGAGGTTTGTTTCTTTTTTAATTGGTAAGTAATTTGGAAGTATGAGTTGTAGCAGAGGGGTGTGAGCAGGCTCCCRGGAGGGCCTGGGAGAGCCCGTGGGTGTGTGGCTGCTGTTCCCATGGACACGTCAGGYTGCTCCCAAGGCCAAAACCACTTGATCGACTTCTTTGAGGGAAAGAAGAATCAAGCAGTGTTTGAGCACTGAATTTAGGTCCCAGCGTTGACTGTCAGGATTGCTGCCGTTGGGAGGAAGGGAACACATTTGTTTTTAGAAACAGGCATTAGGCTGTTATGAGCAGGTCTTGTGAATGTCTCTGTAAGCCTTCCCTCACCCTGGGGTACAGCAGACGTTAAGATAATCCAGTGAGAGTTGCTTTGGGCATGTTTCAGTGGAGCAGCTGTGTCTGTGGCTGGGGTGCAGTGGATGGAGGGAGCACCTCGGGGTGGGTGCCTGCAGAGTTCAGGGTTCATCAGGCCTGTGCTGTGGCTGAGAAACTGCTGTGCTTTTCTGCAAGGAGAAGCTGGGCTTTGGGAACCTGTGCTGGTTCTGATTTAAGTGGTAAAGGACTGRCAAGAAAAAGTTTAAAAGCTGAAAATTTATTTGCAGTTTTGCCKACTTTAAGAGGGTTGCTAACTTGGCTGACAAACTGCCGTGTGCAAATAAGGGCAGATTTCAAGCTSGTGGGTTCTTTTCATAGCTCAGTGGTTTCTGAGAAGATGATTTGTCTGSTGTTTAATCATTGTGTTGATTCAGGAATCAGAAAGAAAGGAATGCATTTTGCATTTGTTTTCTGTAGCTTCCAATACTTAATATAAATTGTGGTAATGAACATGTTTATCTGTGACAAGTCAATCACTTCTGTATAGAGACAGAGAGAAACTTGTCCTGCTTATTCAAATTTGGGCCATCTAACTTGGTGTGGCACTCCAGTGAGTCAGTTCTTGGTGCTCTTACCAGAACAGTGATTTTTAAAGTTAGTTTTCTAGTTTAGTTCTTGAACTTGCCACCTTGCAGTGGTGCTTTATGTGTTCATGACTTTCAGACACTGCCATGAGAACTGGGAAAGAAATGGAAATGGGGTGTGAATGTGTTCTCCTTTCAATAGGCCATGCAGTGGTGTTCAGCAGAGGAACTAATGTCTGGTTATCAGAGAAGGAGTGCCTGTGTGTCATTTGTCAGCTTCTGCACYGGGTGATAAAACTGCCTGTGCTGGGCTGTCACAAAGCCAGGAGCACACGGGTGTGTGAGAGCCTCCAGCTGGGAAGGTGATCCTGGTAAGCCATGGGAGCTCACCTGAAAGGGACCCAGACCCCACACATAACAGGGATAGATACAGACAGCAGATCAAAGTTTGTTCTTTGCTCSCCTCAAGCAGTAGCCTGACTTCCACTGGCTTCAGACAGAGGAAGGTGAGAATGAAAACCCAGCAGCTTGTTAAGGCTGTTTTACCTCTTGATTTTTTTATTTGCTTTACTTTCGGAGAAGGCTTTATTGTAAAACTGTCCCCTCCTTGTCTGCTGTTCTATTCTTACTCCTGCTTTTTTCCTCTTCCCAGCCATTTAAATTGTGCCACTACTCCCATGGGCTTTGCCCAGCTGCCTTATCTGCTGGAATCAGTGGTGAAATAGTTAATGAGGACCTTCAAGTGTCATTAATAGGCTGGGGTTGACACTGATAAAGCTATGAAGGCACAAAGGGAGCTGATACATCATGAGTCACGGTTTGTGCTGGCAGCTCCAGGAAGTTAGCACACAGCTGGTTCAGAGAGGTTACTTGGTGGTCACAGGAGGCATAAATCTGTGGAAAGTGTTCKTCTCTTTCTTACTGTGAATGTGTAAATTCCCAGAAAGGGGGCTCAGAGCATGGGCAGGTATCTGCCTTTCCTCTGGCACCTGCAGTTATACTTCAGTATTTGCACGTACTTGAGGCTTCACAGACTTGGAGCTCATTCTCCTGTAGCCACCCTCTAAAGCAGTGACTCACCAAGGAGTAGTGTAGAGCTCTCAGTACCCTGGATTCATCTGGAAAGTCACTCACCATTCTGAATATGAAGAGGAACTGAATATGAAGAGGAAGGTAAGATAGTTAAGATGGAAATCCTTTGAAAGCAGCATGTCAGCAATACAGCAAACATGATGCAAAAAGTTGGTCAGTTCATGTATTTCTGAAAAAAGGTTTTTTGTGTTACTCCTATCTTACAGTCTGCTGTTTTAAATCAGACAACATCTAAGGTTACTAGGGGTGGAGGTGATCTAGCCTGATCTATAAAGAGAACTGTTTATAGATTACTTTCTTCCAAGCCATTGCCCAGACTCTTAGTTTCCTGTCCCCATAACCCAGTAAACTTTGACAGTAGTTGATAAAAAAATTGGGTTTTCTTGCATTGACCTGATGAATAGTGAAGAATCAGTTAATTGGAAAATCTTATCTGGAGGGGAAAAAAGGGTGGATAGGTAGTCCAGAAGAATGAAAAAGAAAAAAGCCTTTGGTGTGTCACACCTTCCTTGAAAAGCAAAGCCAGTGTTTCAGTTGGTGTGTCCAAATTGCTAAGCTCTTAAAAAGGAAAAATGAAAATTATGTATGGAAGAAATGTACTGAAAGTTATGAAATATTTACAGCATAACACAGTATTATTTTCTTTTTCTCTTTAAATGTGTCTGCAAATAAAATAAACTGCAGCAGTATTAAAGGGTGGAGGAACTAATACTGGTACTGAGGCAGATATGGGTATTGCTGCCTCAAACAGGGAGCCTGAAAATTACTAACTGTAAAAACACAATTAGAACTAGATGTGAAAATTGCTCTGACTCTTCTTTTGTTGGACTTCWGCACTAGTACTAATTATTTTGGACGGAGGGCAGTTGGGGCACCTGAGAGGATTTTGGTATCAGTGTGTGTCAGGTTCTTTCCTTACCCTTCTGCCCATGTGTACACAAATTTGTAATTAACAAGCAGAATATTTCATCTGGCTTCATAACTTTATTTTGGCTCCTGGGGAAAAAGAAATATGTTGCTTCTGTTAAAAGAATGTTACTGAGAAAGCTTGTTCAAACCTCCTACATGTTTGGCAGACTTTTGGGGCAAAATATTACTCRGGCAGTTGGAGCAGGAGCAGAGTACAGATCATTTTCCAGAGATAACTGACTGGCTTGGACTGTTGGGGCTGTATTCCAGGAACACTGATGAATGGCTGCAATTGTGAGCTGTCAGCTCTGGCAGCTGAGCTGCTGAGAACCCGATTGTGCAGGGCCCTCTGCAGCCTGTCCCCAGCTCAGCTAACCCACACGTCTGTATGGAGCACTGACTGCTGGGGAGCTGTGCTCTTCACACCAGGCTCATCGTGGAAGGACAAACTGGGCATGGGATCACTGAAGTGTTACCCTGGATGCACATTTCATTGTGCTCCTAAAGGAAAAAGTACACGTTGTGCAAATACCAGTAGGTGATACTTGAATTGCATCAGCAGTCAGTGTTATCCCTTTCTCATAAACTCTGTAGAGGTTTGGGCTCTCCCACAGCTGCAGACTTGTTCTCAGCTCTCCTCCTGAAGGCCCCTGTGTGTGCAGGTGTGTGTGTGAGCAGGTGAGAATGAGACCTGGGCAGAGCCTGCAGAGCCTTTGGTGTGACAGACAGCTCAAACACTGAGCTGGCACTTGAGGGGTGACCTCTGCAGCTCGTGGCAGCAAACAGTGGGTAATGCAGGGAAACTCCAGTGGGTTGTGTTCACTGCTTGTTGTGCTTTCTGTAACAAAAATTACCTGAGGTGACTGCAGCACTGCATGAGTTTGAGAGAGAGAGCCTATTGTGCTGTGCAGTCACTTGTGGAGTGGTGCAAGATAGCTGAACAAAGCTGTGGTTCCTTGCTTGACAATGCTGCTTCCCAGTTCAAACATTCAAATGCTTTGTTAAGGAGGAGTCAGTACATTCTTAAAATTCATGAGGTACAATTGTTTCAGGTTATTAAACCTGAAAAGAGTTATTAAGAGGATGAAATGGGGACAATAGTTGAAAAGACATTGACAGTGATACTGTTGAGTTTGTTTGAAAGACTGCACTGAGCAGCCCTGACAGGAGAGGTTCCCTCATCTCACACTCCCCAGTGTTATGCTCATCTGCTGGGGTTAGTTTTGCCCTCATCTCCTATAGAAGAGAGCAAATGTTCCATGGCTGATTTCTGAATGCTGTCTGTATGGCAGAAATGACAGCATATGTTTAATGGAAGCTCTTTTAAACTTATTGTTAAAAGCTGAATACTGAAATATTTGGGTGTTTTGAGAAGGCAGGAATACCAGACTGCTCTCAGACTCCAGAGGGGCTGAAGGTTCTCTGAGGCTGCATTCTTATGGGAAGTGCTGATAATTTTTGTRACTTCAGGTAACACTATAGTAAAGAGGAGTTGCTCCCTGTTACTGTACTKGATATTTGAGTTACCAGCCTGTTGCATGTGGAGGCTGTATATTAATTTTCCTGCTTTAAAGCTGGCAATTAGCAGTTTCTGTTGCTCAGGAGAAGTGCAAATCTTGTTTGTGTTTTATGTGTCAGCAATAATTCCTTAAGAAACTTCTGTGAGATTCCTCCTGCTAAAGTACATCTGGATGGTTCTGTTCAATAAATCTAGATTGTCAGGCACAGGTGTCTGCTTTTATTCCTATATTTGACAAAGTATAAAGATAGAAGTATTTATAGTAACTGCTAAAGCCACTGTCTTCTGAGAAGATTCTCCAGATGTATGAGGTCACTTGAAGTGCAGAATAAAGTTGTATTTTYATTGCTCTTGAAAATTACTCTATCTTTAAACTTCACACTTCATAAATACAAATGTGTATTAAGTGCTGGGAGATCTTTGCCTGATGGGGTAATCTATTTTTACTCAGGCAGGGCAGGTGAATTACTTGGCCACATGAAGGACAGCTCTGTCGTCGTCTGAATTTTCTTTGTCAAGCAAAGCAAAATTAGTCCAAGAGAGTYTCTATCTGTTCTGCCTTTGAAGCTRTGAAGGATGCATTTGGATGGTGACAGCTTGCTTTGAGTGCTTCTGTCAGTGCAGAGAGAAATGTTACTGAGTGCCCTGGAGAGGTGTCAGTGCCACTGACAGCTGGGGGGTCTGGTACAGCTGGAATGGGGCTGTGGGCACAGCCCTGCAGGCCTCAGAGTGCTGAGGGGAGGGAGGCATCCCCTCCMTCCAGCTGCTGCACTTTGCCTTGTGCAGGCAGGATCCATCCCCYTGGGCAGTGAGGGCAGAGTCCTGCCCTGCTCCTGGGGAGGGGAGGAGTGTGGCAGCTGTGGGAGCKTGCAGGGAGAAGTGTGGATTGGATAGGAGATGAGATTCTGCTCTCAGTGACCTGTCTGAAGCTTCTGAATCCATCTCAAGCAGATTTAATRTCCAACAGAGGATGGGGTRGTCAGAAATGAGGGTTAAAAAGCCCTCCTGGCTTYTCCATCAAGTTACTTGGGCTATTTTTGTAAGGGTGTAGCTGAGAACTCCTAGGAATGTCTCCTATGTAGAACACTCTTTGGTGGGTGCAAGGCCTCTAAAGACCTTGACCAGCCCTACAAATACATTTTTAAAAATACTTTTTCTGTAAACCAAGTGGTGAGCACTCACCAACAGCACAGGCTGGCCTGAAACTTGAGTGGTAGAGATCTGTAAATGCTGTGGGAAGGCAGACAGGTTTATAGTATACTGTGTAAATAACCATGCCATACATGGCCTAGGATCTAATAGCTTTTTTAAAGCTAAGTGTGTAATTTGAAACGTTTGCTCATAGTTGCATTCCTGACCATTATCACATGAGTAGGACAGGTGGAATTTGTCTGAGTCTGCATGAAGCTGYTTTATCCACTCCTTTTTTTCCCCACAGATACTGAAATGTTTTGTTGTCAAAAAAAACCCAGGAGCCATTTGTATTTATAGATGACTGAAATAACCGAAAGTGTTGTTACTGCAACTTAGTGAGAGAAAAAAAGAATTCATTTTAGTGCCATTTTATTTGAGGATGAGTACTCAAGCCCTGTTCCACTRTGCAGGGCCACTCTAACCAGAAATCACAGGCAGCTTTCCCTGCATCACTGTGTTTGAGAAAATAAGGTTTTGTGGGCATCACAGGCAGCAGGAGCCTGTTCCTCTTCAATAACATGTTCATATGTACAAATCCATGTCCTTTCTTTACCAGCCATGTTGTATAAAGGTCAGTACTTCTGAGGGGTTTTGCRGATTTTTGGATCTATAATGCAATACTAGCAAATGTGGATCTTTTTATTTCAGAAATGCTGAATTGACTATTTTSCTCCCTCCTTTACACCAGCATATCAGGGTCTGCTGGCTGATGATATTGGTGAGTTTTTCCATAGCTTTTATTGAAACCTACTTGATAGAGGCAAGAATCTCTGACTAGATCAAGCAGACTTTCTGCATTGCTGTTATCAGCTTGTATTCTCTAAGTTTGTCTCTGAAARTGGGATCTGCTGCGGATCTTTTTTGCCTGGAAGCCCAGCTGTGCATCATGTGAATTCCTTTGCTCTGGATCCTCCAAGAACTGGAGGCTGGCWACATCCTGTGAGAAGACAAATCATTAGTACCAGAAACACTTGTTACACGTTTTGATTTAAGAACAGAAGCTCTGAGATGAGTCCTCACACAGTTTGTAAGRTGATGTAATCAGAGTTCAGCTTGACTGACAGCCGTGCTTCATTAGCCATGGTGTGTTAATTAACTGAGGCAGTGCTGGCTGGGACAGGAGCATGAGGACTTTGGGCACCTGGCTGGGACAGGAGTGCCCCGAGCCTGGCTTTGGACAGTGGGAGATGAGGATGAGAAGGGCCATCACTGGATCCTGGAAGKATGCAGCTGTTGTGATTGCAGCTGTGTGCAGCACTCCAGGGGCTTGGGGACCCATCTGGGGACCTCTGGGCTCCAGAGGTTTGAGCTGCAGCTGTTGAAATCAGGAGTAAGAAGGTACTTGAAATATTGTTGTATTCTTCCTGTGATTAATATTAAATAGTCATACTGGAATTCACAGTTTGAACTCTTCAGCAAAGTTCCTTCAGAAATAATGTATGGTTATTACCCAGTACAGGTAGTAATGAAACATTTTTTATTATTTATTAATAAATAATTTTTAAATACTCAATCCCACCCAGAGCAAGTGGTCAGTGGAACACCTCTGCCAGACTCCATACACTGTATTTGAGACAGTTGCCTGCATTTCATTCTTAGAGACTTCTAGTCACTGCTGGAAATTATTTCCAAAATCTTTTGAGAGCAAGTTGAAGAAGTGTGGGCTACTGCTTCTGTGGTTTCCAGTGAAGATCAGTTCCCTGCAGTGTGCTTTCTCTATGCTGTTACAATATTTTCATTTTGTAGTAGCCTGTGAAACCCCTTTAAATCCATTGTGGTGTTTAGGAACCAGTGTCCCAAAAMCTGTCATGTGGGTTGGTCATTGAGTCAGACTTTCCTCTTATCTGTAGCTGGAATGCACCTAAACTGAGTGTTAAAGCTTGGAATTCTTGCTGGGCTTTCAGGGTATGTATAGCAAGTGTAATGGCTTTAAGAAACAGTGTGAACAGAATATGCAATGCTTCAGAGCTTGAGATTTGATTTTCCTTAATTTTGCATTGACTCCCCCACATTTAGTCCCTGTCAGTTTTCTCTTGCAAAGCTCTGTGCTCCAGTTACTGTTCTGCAGACTGAGTCTTATGAAAGAAAGCTGATTCGAAGTTGCAGCTGCTTTAAATAGAAGATGCTAAAAATAAAGTGAAACATCTTTTAAAAGGAGAAGGATGGAGAAGGAATTCTGTTACTAGTGTAAACAGAATCTCAAAATGCCATAAACTGTGCTGATAAACTGTGATCAAGTGACCATCAAATCCTCATCCCATCTGAGCCCTGCCAAGTGCAGTAATTGTGAGAGCAGCTGGAATCAGTCCCTGTTGCAGGTCAGAGTCAGCACCCCAGCAAACAGCCTTTTTGGGGGAGCACTGAGGCACAGAACTGCACACTGCCTTGGGTTTGAAGTACTTCTGTCTGAAAGTACATCCAGTCTTTTGTAAACTTCAGATACTGAGGAGGGATTCATTTGTTGTCCTTCAGTGCACAAGCACATGGTGTGTGGTGGCAGTTCTCTTGAGCTCAGGCTGCAGGCTTAGCTTGCTGTTGGGTCTCTTTCCTATTCAGTAGTAATTCTGATGTTAAAAAAGGCTGAATATGTTAGTTTCCCTCTTCAAGKTGTCTTTGAATCACTTCTTTCTGCCAGTGCTTGATTCAGTGGTGGCTCTGTAGCAGCAACACAGGTGCACCAAGTTSCACCAGTGTGCTTCCTCTGATCAGTGTGACCAAAGAACACACTTTGGGCAGAATGC
The DNA here is from genome assembly GCA_902810485.1 of Alauda arvensis. Classification (NCBI taxonomy): domain Eukaryota; kingdom Metazoa; phylum Chordata; class Aves; order Passeriformes; family Alaudidae; genus Alauda; species Alauda arvensis. Next base: position 246,885 of record CADDXX010000305.1, read on the forward strand.
CCAGCTCCTATATCTCTGTGCACAGGATGGGAACTGGAATATTGCTGTTGACTTCCCCGTCCTACTGATGCTTTTAGTGCATGATTAATGGTCTTACTTCCAGGATCAGGGTTACCAGAACAGGTAGGCATACATCCTTCTGGAGAGCTGCTATCCAAACCTGGCCATGAGAGTGAAGCTAGGGCTCAGGCTGAATAAATCAAGATTTCAGTTCCTGTCTGCACATCCTGTGTAGAGGTTTGACAGCCTTGCAAGGCTTTTATTTTTTAAATTCTRTTTAGATTCTTTCYTGTGGAATTGCAGTCAGCTACTCATGTTTTGTACTTGTGCATCTGATTATTGCTACCCCCTTATCCTCAYTGAATTGCACCCTTTTTATTTCAGACCATTGCTCCAATTGGGTAAGATCTTCCTGAATTCTATTCCTGCTGTCCAGAGATCTTGCAGATCCTCTGCAGGTGTAGAGACAGTTGTACTCCACTGCCCARGTCATGGATTCAAGTGTCCCATGGCACACTTGAAGCAGACCCCAGGAGAGCACTGATGAATGAATGAATGATGCTTCCCCTGAGCCCTTGGCACAGAGGAGTGGGCTCACTTTGTATGAGYTGAGCTCTTACCAACAAAAATGCCATGCAATGTGGCATTAACAGCTCAGCTCTTYTATCACATGGTCACATCTCCTGTGGCTTTCTGTATGAGACCTGTTAATTGCTCTCAGAATCTTGGCTGAAATGAGCTTCTGTAAAGGTCACCCATGTGTGTTTGCTGCTGTCTGGGTAACAAATATGTGCTCCTGTTCTTCTTTAGAGGTACTGAGCATGGATTGTCTGACCTGTTGTTTTCATGTTCTTCAAAGGCAGCTGCTTAGGCCTTTTGAATGTTTTAYATCATTCCTGTTCTCAAACCTAAAGAAAATAACACAGTGAGRTTGAGAGAGAACTGTCTGAGGTGGTGTGAATTTTTTATTTTGGGGGGAAAAAAAGCTATTTTTCATGTGTTCTTGCCCTCAGTTACTGAGGTTGGTCAGTAATTTGAAGAGTGAAACTTGCTCATGAACAAAGATGTTACTATTTCTTTCAAAGGAAGTAGCTGGTAAAAAGGCATCTGTGCAGCAGCTGCTGTGTGTCAGGCTGATACCAGCCCAGAGCCAGGATCATTACTTGAACCCAAAGGCATTTCTCTGAATACTTGGTGATTTACCAGCTTTCACAGGCATGGTTTCTAGTGAACAGAGCTCTCAAGGGTGACGTTTGTATTTGGCATATTGTCCTGATGAATGGCAGTGGGAGGATACACTTCCAACTGTGATGTCAGGCTTGGGATGAGGTCTGGGCTTCCCTTTTAAAGGCACAGCTTGATGTCCTGGGCATTCAGAGAACTGAGTGAGTTCTCTTTTAAATTTRGATCAAATTTTCTGTTGCATGAAAACTTCTTAGAAAGCAGAGCATGGGAGGAAGTTGTGAATATTTGCATTCATGAGCTTTTAAAGGACATGAATGCAGCATGTATTGTAGGACTGTTTCTAGAGCCATGGAGGCATTTCTGGCCATTTGAGATGCACTTTGGATGTTGAAGTGTGCTAAGCTGGTTATTTGTCATAGTCTGGGAATGGAMTTCAGCCCGTGTACCCTTGGGAATACCTGGTCACTCTCAGCAGAGCTGGAGGAAGAGAAGTTCTGGAGTGCCTTCTGTGGAAGGTTGTTGCTTKTTCCCTGGGGCAGCACCTGGGACGTTGCTGTCCTGTCTGGCTCTGGGTTCCACCGYGTCAATCTGCCAAGGACTGGGACTGAGCCCTGCCCTCAGGCCCTCAGTCTGCCGGGAGGAGACAGAGGCAGTCTGCTTTTCTGCTCCAGGCTGTCCCTGCATCACTTAGGGCAGTCTCAGGAGGACCTGTGTGGCTCCAGCTGTGGCCCAGCAGCAGGCTGGGGCTTACTGCTCCTGTGAGCTGTTTTCACTTGTTTCTGCAAACAGAAAGGCATTTTTAGTCATTCTCTAACCTTGCACTGTTTCTTATGGTTAAACTGGATGCCTCAGCAGTCTGAAACTCAGTCATGTTAGTTCAGATCTGTGTGTGAGGCATCATTCATGCTGGCTCTGGGGATTTGCTTTTCCTGTTTAGGTACACACACCCCCATTAATTATTTTTAAAATATATAGCTGTGGAGTAGAAAAGGTTCTCTTATTTGTCTGAAGTAATGCAAAAGCAATTTCAGCAGYAGGGGTTACAAATGGCAATCTAGTAAGGAAACCTTTCCATAACTTTTTAGATGCTTGGTTAAGAWTAGTACAAAAATATAGAGCATAGAGGGTATCAGTATAAAAATAGACTATATGGAATGCATGCTGTGTGGTTATGAGCCACTTTTTATACCTAACAGTAGCAACATGGCTTTCTATGCTCCTGTACATACTCCTGACAGCTGCATTAGAGAGAAGAGCCTGGGCCTTCCTTTCAGCAGAGGAGTGCTCTCTTCATCTGCACATGCCAATTGTTTTCCAGTGTCAAGTCCTATCGCACAAATGTCCTTTAGCTATTGTGTTGCTCTTCCTGTAATTGCTTGTTGTGTGCAGTGCTTCTTGGGAAGGTGTGGATGTTACCAGCACAGGAGCATGGTGTTTATCAGTTTCCAGCAAGCAACTTCTGTAACAGGTTTTAAGCAAAATTCCAGACTTGCATGAATGTTTTTTTCTCTGGAGGGTACAGTGCTGAAGGTAGGAAAAGGAGTGACAGACACTTCAAACTCAGACACTTCCTAGATCATTGATACACAAATACCACTRTCCTTGCAAGATTTTTGGTGTTCACTTGCCATGAGAATTGAATTACTTCTGATAGTGTTTTGTTAATGTGCTGCTTCTGTGATGTTTTTGTTTCATTTTATGAGTCTGTTTTTCAGTTGTAAGTTGCTCTGTCGTGGTTTGAATGTGGCATATTGAGCTCCAACTTGCAGGTCCCTTGGAGGAATMACYTGTTTTGAGTATGAAGCAGGGGGTTGAGTAGGATGGAAACACTGGGTGCTGTGTGCAGAGGTAGTTTGGGACATACCCAAAATAGGAAGGGTGTCTCTTGGGTTTGGGTATGTTTGGCATTAGGGCAGTGGYCAGCTGAGCTGTACAGCATTGCCAGCAGGATGGGAGATGCTCTTTATTGGCCTTACAGTCTCATCTTTGTACAGCAGCAGCTTGGTACAGGCTGCAGATCCACAGGGCTGGAGAGTTCCTGCGTTGTTTTGGRTCCTTGTGTCCTTAATGCAAAGCCACAGGAGCAGTAGGTCCTTACAGATGTGGGTGTAAGCTGTCTGGAYAGCTAATGGACTCTGTAATGCAGGCTGAATGAAGAGAGTTGGGACTCCTGTTACAAACCCATGTTCAATGTGTCTGTCTGATTCTTGGATCTCATAGGAATCCGTCAGCTGCATTCTACCAAGCCTTCCCTTTCAGCAAGTTACACGAGTCAAAGGCCTCCTGGGATAGGTATGGATGCTTGAGTGTGCAATGCATACGTGCTGAGTATGCATGAACTGCTTTGTTTCTCATTGTTTGTGTCTGCACACAGCTGCTGCCTGTGCTCAGAGCTCCACACTGGCCTTCTGCAGCTTACAGAGGTGGAAGTGGTCATGAAAGTGAAGTATTTGTTCTGAAACATGGAACTGAACTCTAAAATATGACATGAACATGACTTTTTCTCTTCCTCCTTCCATTATGCATGTATCATACATGTTGTGTAAGCTCAGAGTTTAATGCTAGTCAGCTCCTAGGTGACCTTCACCAAAAYATTCATAGTTTCCTTTTCCAAAAGAGGAAACTTTTTAGCATTGAGTCCTGTATCAGAAAACACCTTGTGAAAATATATGTTTAAACACAATTTTGGCAAAGTTAAGGTATTTCTATCTTTAAACTGGGAAAAGAAGCTTTCTGGCTTACCTTCATTCTGCTCAAATAAAGCTGGATGGGGAACATAGGTGARCTGTGACAAGAACAAAGTAAATCTCCAAAGTTAGCATTGAACTCGTGGTGAGAAACTGCAGTGAAGTGCAACAGTCTGTTCTGGCATGGAGAGGACTTGAGAGAGATGCATTACTAATTCATCAGTTGCTGCAAACTGTTTCTTTCCTGTGCTTTAATGATTTTGAGGAGTTTTTTTTGTCAGCATTAAGTCAAAGTCCTAGTGATGTGATTTAATGCTTTGTGCTGCTCTGGCTTGTCAAAAYTTCTGCTTAACAAGCTGTGTAGAATGTAAATTTTGTTTGGCTGTTGAAGTATTGATAACCATTTCATCACTGTCCTGGCTGTATTTGACTTGAAAGGCTTCTCCACTTGCACAGCTCWGCTGAATCTTTTAAAGTTTGCTTGGCAACAGTTTGTATACTGCACAGTGATGAAGGATATAAGTGATGCTAAGTGTCCTGCTCTTTTTCAAAAAATTATTTTGTATTACTGGGGTGCTGGCTTTAAGCTCAGTTTCAAAGCACATCTTCCTTTTTCAGCAGAAAGTTGGACAAATTTATGTTTTTGCTTTAAGCTCTGGATGATGCCACTTCCCTGTATTTATGGAACAGAGTTGGTATTTAGGTTTCAAGGACTTTGTTATTTCRCTGGAACAAACTTCAGGGCTTAGARTACACATTTGGTTTGTAGACCAAAAGGTCACTTTGTGTTCTAGCCTTTAGCTGTTTCTCTATTTTCTATTTCTAAAATAAGTCTTAAGATGAGGAAGCTAATTGAAAAAACCCTAAAATCAAATAATGAATTATTAAGATGGAGGCTTCACAAATCTGAGGTTTATGTACAGTGCCTGAAGCAAATGCTGGAAATGTGGGATACAGAAGAGCATTAAGTTCAGGTAGAAGAATGTAAGTGGCTGCCTTTAAAATAACCTTGCATCTTTGTCAGTGACCTCTTTGTGGTAAAAACAAGTGTTTGTGAGAACACAGAGTGGAATTCATTGGGATTGATGCATGTTTTAAACTTACACTTCAGAATTTGAATGGATTGTTTGRCAGGATTTTGCAGGTTGTGCTTTTTTGCCCCAGTTATTGAACTTTAAGATCCCATTAGGCAGCTTTCCTTCCCTGGATGACTGAAACTGGGGAGCTTTCAGCTGTAAACTTGCAGTAGGAGCTACTGGAGGGAACACTGGGGCATCCCTGAGCAGCTGGGRGTGGGAGCAGGGCAGGACACAGCAGGGCTGTAACTGCAACTTGGGGAGGGGCTTCTTTTTGTCATCTCTGCTTTGGGAAAGAAAAATCTCTGCTGTGAGAAAARCAATCTTGTGTGCCTTCCTCAGTCCCTTTGTGTGCCCATCACAGGATGTGGGGGTGACACTGCASAGCACCAGCACCCTGAGTCTGCTGGCACTGAACTCTTCATTACATTTTGCAGYTCTTTCAGAAGTACTTGGTGAACCTGAGGGGTTTGACTTATGAGACTTTGGTGTAAGCAGAAAGTCTTTCAGTGTAATTCCAGTATTTTTTTCTAACAAATGTGGATTATTTCCCTATGGGTAGCTGTCTCTGGGGACCTGCTGAAGTCAGCAGAGCTGGCCACATGATACTTCAATAGGGAACAAGAGATTGCTGAATTGCTCCAGTGAACAGAARCTATTCTATTTTTCACCAACGTGCTCTGCAGGAAACGTGCTGATGGCACTCAGAGCAGTGTTAGGGAGGCCCTGGCTGTTACTGACACATCAGCAGGGATGTTTCCTTGCACAGTGCTCACACAGGTGTTGCTGAAGGCACAAGTCTCATGTTGGTCTTTTCATCTGATGTGGTTTAAGAAGGGGAAAAGTGGCTTCTTGGCATACTCAGGTGAGTCTGGGTGATTGCTCTTCTGGACACCAAAGGTGAGTCAGGTTGGGTCCTGCAAGGGTCCTTCCTTGCTGTGTTCTTCACCACACACTGCAGGACAGTCTCACTGTGCCCTGCTCTAGCACAGCACCCACAGGGACAGTCCTCCTTGAACTTCTCCAGCCTGGTCCTTCCCATGGGCTGCAGCTCTTCATGAGCTGCTGCACCACTGGGTCCTTTCACAGGGCCAATCTTCCAGGAACCRGCTGCTTCAGGTCCTTGCAGCACACCTGCTCCAGTGTGGGCTCCTCTTTCCATGGGGCCACAGGTTCTGCTGGRGCCTGTTCCAATGCAGGTGTCCCAGSACACCCTGGCCTCCTTTGGGCACCCACCTGCTCTGGTGCTGGSGTTCTCTGTGGGCTGCAGCTCGGTCTCTGCTGCCCTTCCACTCATGCACAGGTCACAGTCCTTGTGGCTGGAGCTGCAGCCTGCCCAGTGTGACAGTGCTGGGCACCTGCCAGCCCAGGCACATGGTGGTGGTTGTTATCAGGTGTTCCAGGCAGGCAGTGAGGTGATAAGAGCAGTGTGGCAGCAGTGAGAACAAAACGTGGCCATTAATGAGCAGTGGGCTCTAAGAGAGTCAGTCAGGCAAGCCCATGGCAAGCACAGGAGCTTCCAGGCAGTGGGTGCACAGAAGGAGCAGCTGTCCATTCAATCTAGAACATCCCAGTCAATCTGTCCTTATCTCAAACCCTTCCAGCCCTGTGCTGGCTGCCAGAAAGGGGTGTCTTGGTTTAATCCTGCCACTCTAAGCCCCATGCAGCCACWCACTCAGCTCCCCCTCCTCCCAGAGGAGCAAAAGTGAGAGAACTTGTCAGTTCAGATGAAGACAATTGAATAGGTAAAGCAAAAGCCACTGAGATTTTTTTTAAACCACCAAAAGGAGGATTTCTCTGACAAAATGGGGTTTTATCTACCTGGTGTTGACGGTAGGAAAACATTGGGTTTACCATCCATCTCTGGGAATGACAAACTGTGCTCGGGGGTCTTTTGCTGTCTGTAAATCTTGCCAYGTACCTTGTGGGCTTCAGTGTGAACTTGGTGTACCAATATAACATCTTTTTGGGTAGAGCCTTCATTGGCAGSACCTTAACTGGGATGTCCAAGTCCAAATGCAGTGTGCCCTGTTCAGTGTGTCTGTTTGATACTTGGTGGGCTGCCTGTCTTCTCCTGGAACTGCTGGAATGCCTTTACTTGCTGTGATGTAGTGGGGTTTATTTTTTTTTAAATAATCACACTACCAAACAGCTGAAACGGGATAGAAGAACCAAGTTCCAAATTCAGGTTTGACCAGGTGGGTATTGGCAAAAGTGGTACAATTGTGCTGTAAAGATGAGGCAGTAGATCCCAAACCCCAGTAGTGGGGTTTGCTTTAATTGTCCTCCTGCTGTTCCATCTTAGAACTGCCTCATCTGACCTGTAGAAGGGTGTCCATGAAGGACTGTGAGAGGACTTGGGTCTGGAGGTTTGTGGTTCATGAACACAGATACTTCTGACCATGCCAGATGAGTCTGATGCCTGTTAATTCARCATAGAAAGGAATACCTCCCTTGGCATGAGTTATAAATAGCTTTTATTCTGAGGAGGTGTACCATAGATAGGGTTTGAAAGAGGCTTAGAGGACAGTAGGAGACTGGAATAATTTTCTTCTGAAATGGGTGTTCAGTGCTTTTGGTTTGGGTTTCARGACTGGCTTTGTAGAAATAGAGGSTGTTACTACCTCAGTCTGCAAACTTGGTGCCCTCTGCTTGTGAGAGCCTGGTGCTGGTCCTGATGGTTCTGTGGGAGCCCTTARAATGAACTTCTCTGACCAGTGCCACTCTGCAGGAGCTGAGCTGTGTGTCACACCTGGGACTAGTACTGCTGAGCACATTGCCTTACTCTTTGTTAAAAGCTTTGAGTAGTTTTTCCCCTTACCACTTGATTTTGTTGAGTTGCACAATTGCAGAGAGGCGAGTTTCCCAGCATGACTGCAGCCCTTGCATGTTCCCCATGGTAACTCTGCAAACGTGGCTGCTCACTGCTGATAGCCATGTCCATGGCTGGGAGCGTTATCAGCAGCCCTCACTGCTGGGGCTGGCACAGCCCAGGAACTGCCTGTGCTGGCTGGGTGGGAAATGGGACCCCTGGGAGCTGGGGGAGGCTGTGGAGGGGTGGGGAGATGGCTGCTGCAGCCCTGGGGAGAGCCACAGCTCCTGATGGAAGGGAGGAACCCGAGCSTGTGGGAGAACAGGGGCTCTGTTTAGTCCTGCTGAAATCCCTCTGCAGAGCTGTGAGTGAGGGGCTGGCTGGTGCCTTGGTGTGACTGGCACACAGAGCCCAGCTGCTGAGGGCTGCAGTTGTGTCACCCAGMGTTCAGGGGTGCCTTTGGGGTCTCATTGGCACAGTAAATGCACATCCTCCCAGGGTACAGTGTTGTGCACCAGTGTGTRTGGAACAAGCCTGGCCCGAGCTGTGGCCCGTGGCTGTGTTTGTCAGCTGTCACAGGAGCCAGGCAGGATTCACCTGCAGCCTGCAAGTGGCCACAGGGCTCAGGTCGTGGCTCACCCTCCTGCTGCTTGCTGCTGCAGGGCAGTGCTGCGCCAGGAGCTCCTCACCTGGAAGGTGGACTCAAGTGGATCCAGAGAACAAGTATTATAATAGGATTTTTTCTTCATTGCTTTATAAGAACAGTTTGGAAGAAATAATGCTAGTGGTAAGAATCCCATTAATATCCCATGAATTCTTGTTTTCCTCAGTGAAGAAAGCTGGGAAATGAGGCCAGGAATCAAAGCAGTTGATTTAGTGTTTATTCTAATGTATTTTTATGGTTCTGAGTGGGATAAGCCCAGTATGAGAAAGTATAAACTTCTCATAGGAGCAGTGTTTCTTGTGAGTCACAACTCTGCTGGGCACCTGGTGGGGTGAGGGCTGGGAGGGACACAGGACACCCCCCTGTGAGTGTGTACTGAATTCTTGACTCTGAGCTTCAGCCTTGCAGTGACAGCAGGATCCAGGAGTCCTGCAGGTGCAGTTTTACCTGAGTGATCCWATAACCCTCACCAAGTTTTCTCATTGTATTTGCAGTGCGTCTGGTGCAAGTGTTGTTGCCATTGACAACAAAATAGAACAGGCAATGGTAAGTAAAATATAAGTTATTTCTAAAAGGATTAATGTGGTTCATCACTGAGCATAAGTTTCCTGCTGTATTGTGTTTCTGTGAGGCTGTGATATYCCTGCAGATGGGTCAGACTGAGAACATCAATTGAAAAAAGGATTTTCTGTATCAACTGTGAACGACCAAAAACCATTTACTGCTTTTATGTTTGGCCCAGAAATGTTTTTCACCTAATTTTTTTACAAATTGCTGTGAAMAAGGTGATTGAACTTCAAGGAGTGCTGAAAATACAGTGCATATTTCAGTGTGTTACTCTTGCCACGTTCATTTAATGTTTTTCTGAAGGGTCAGGAATGCCATCCTTAACACGCTGCTCAGCTTCAGTTAGAGCTGCTGGATTTTTGCTGCTGCTGCTGTAAAAGCTTTCTTGTTGATTAGGTTCCCATACACCTCMGTGACTGTGTAGCACAGACCCACACCCCCAGGYCACAGCATCAGAGCTGGTGCTTTCCTGCTGAGGAGCTGGGACATTCTCATCCTTGGCTTCCWCATGACAGAAGTGGCTGCAGTGCTGGAGACAAAGCTKCTGAGATCAGGCCCACCTCACTGAAGGGCTGGGTTGTTAGAGCTCCAGGGCTGATGTATTCATAGGTTTCTGGTGGCGAGTGCTTTGTTTTTCCAGGCGTCCCTCAGTGAAAGCAGTAACAGCGGGTCCTGGGGCTGGGGTGGGGAAGCTGCTCTTGCCCGTGGTGTGACCGTGCCCTTCTCTTTGCAGGATCTAGTGAAAAGCCATTTGATGTACGCAGTGAGAGAAGAAGTGGAAGTCCTGAAGGAACAAATAAAAGAATTAGTTGAAAGGAACTCTTTACTTGAACGTGAGAATGCACTGTTGAAGTCCCTGTCCAACAGCGAGCAGCTGTCGCAGCTCTCCAGCCAGCAGGCGCCGGGCAGCGCGCCGCAGGCACAGCCCACACAGCCCAACGTGTCCTCGGCCTGAGCCTGCTGCCCCCGGGCCTGCAGCCCTGCTCCCGCCCTCTGCTTGGCCTTCTCAGTATTAGACAATCACCCTCCAGGGCTGCCCCGCCGTGTGCGAGCCTCCCCGGGCTCTGGCACGGCTTGGCTGGCTCTCTGAGGTTCCCTGTGCTCCTGGGCTGCTCTGAGCCTTGCTGGCTGGTAAGGAGCAACAATTCCTCTGCAGAGCCACTGTTCTTTTCATATAAGTAACATTTGCCTATGTTAGTTTCATTTATTTGTTTTATTTATTACAGGGCTGCTATTTTCATAATGTACATGAACAATGTCACAGAACTTTTGAATTTTTTTTTTTTTTAATAAATGTCTGTATGGGTAAAATGATAGATGGGATTGCGTTAATAGATCCAATGTCTAGGCAATAATTGAACAAAGAATCCTGGCATATTTCTAACACTAATGGCAATTGACCTTTGGTATTTATTTACGGTAGTAAAGATCCAGCTTGAATGTAAATTTTGTATAGAATGTAAGTATGAAGACCATAGTGCATCTGTACAGGTAGTCACCAGTCCTTGTGATATAATAAATAAGTGATGGGCTATTTTGATGAAGAAAACTTTGCTCATTTCTGTTTCTACTTTCTAATAGAGAGAAAGGGGCCATGATTCCTCTGCTTTTTGACATTTCGTTTTTGGTTTGGTTTTTTGGGTGGGAATAAAAAGCTGTGAAATTGTTCAACCTACTTTGTAACCAAAGAAGCAAAGCTGTGTAATTGAGTTGGTTGTTGGTTTTTTGTTTTGTTTTGGTTTTCCTTTTTTTTTATTTTATAATGCACATTCTTTATGTATTTTTTATTTAGTGTTTTCTCATTCACAACTTTCTTTGCTGTCTCGCATGATCTGCATGACCTGTAATCTTTGAACCACTTCCGTACCTCATGTTTTTATCCAGCACTCTTAGTGTAATATGTACTAGTCTGTGAACAATGTCAATAAAGAGAAAGAACAGCTGGTGTTGGTGGAGCTAAGCTAGTGTGCTAGGCACTAGTTGTTAAAACAAATAAATGAAGTGAGCCATCTTTTGTTCATTTAAAATGGTGTTTTGAATTTCGTATGCAGAAAACGTTTTGTTACATTGCAGATTTAATGTATTTAATAAATGCAACATGCAGATTAAATGCAGTGTATACTGAGTATTTAAATTAAAAATGTACATTTCATAAATACAGTTTCAAGAAAGACCATCATTTGTGTAAACTAATGCAGTGTGTCAAATTGATGTACAAATATATATATATATTTTAACACATTTTCTGAAATTAAACCAGTTTTGTTGACTTTTTTGGCTGTAGATGTTGTTGCAGTATAATTAAATTCAGTGGCTCTTTTCTGAATAAAATGGAGAAATGCAGTGTCAGGGAGGCAGTAAGAGACCAGTGCCAGGGTCACCACCTCTCATGCAACAGCCTGGTGTCTTCTTTTGTAGGAGAAGCGTCTTCTGACGCTGCCAGTGGCTGCCTCAGGGGCTTGGGCTTGCACTGACAGCTGTAAATAAACACCTGGGCCTGCTCAGACACTGCTGTGAATGTCTGCTTCAGTACYTCAGGTCTAACTCTGCACAGTTTATGTCTGAGGTCAAACAGAGGAAACATTGGAAACTGCAAGTTTTGGTGTCTGCAGGTCTCAAAGAAGTGTCCATGGCCTGGAAACTGAGCAGCATCTCCTCCTCCTGGTAAGCATCAGTTCAGCAYAGTTCACACAAACCGAGTGCTGTGTGGTTATTAAAGAGTTCTCACTGAGGTAACATCGAAATGATGTTTCCATTMGGTGTGGGTTGGTGTTTCCTGCCTGCTGCAGSCTGTGCTGTGAGCACTGCTGGGRGACCTTGGTGCACACAGATTAGAARGCAAACATTGCATAGCTCTGTGTGTTTCCAGTGGGTTCAGGGGTTCACTCCAGCTGCATAGTGAGGATGATGCTGGTAAAGGAAGAACAAAGGGACAAACCAGGTCTTCTGGGAACAGGAGTCCCTCAGGTGTGTTGGTTAAACTTCTGTGGAGGATGCACTTAGTTCACTGTTTGTGTGCTGGGAGCAGAGCAGCACTGAGCCCRTGAGGAGAGGCCTGGGCAGCTCTGCTCCCCTCAGGATGTCTGTTGTGTGTGAGCTGTGGCAGTGACGGGCACATCGCTCACCCCGGGTGCTGCAGAGGTGCTTTTCCCGCAGCTTTTCCCGGAGCGTTTCCCGGAGCCTTCCCCGGCTGCGGGTGCGGCCGTGGCGCGGCGGTACCTGCGGCGGCCACGGGGCGGCGCTGTGGGGCGGGACGGGGCTGGTCCCGTTCCTGGTCCCGCTCCCTCTTCCCAGTCCGGTCCCGTTCCCTGTCCGTCCCCGCAGCCCCGGATCCGCCGCCGCTGCCTGGGGTCGGTTCCCCGTTGCTCGGGCCCCCGCGCTCTCCGTACCAGCGACGCTGCCTCCGCCGGTCCCGGCCTCCGCCCCGGCCGGGTTTGTTCCCTCCCCGCAGGTTGCGGCTCCTCCCGCGGCTGTTCCCGGAGAACGCCTGGCTCCGGTGGCTGCCGGTCCCCCGGTGTGCTGCGTGTGCGCGGAGGGGCGGGCCGCGGGCACGGTGCGGGGGCGCGGGCGGGGCGCGGGCGCGGCGCTTTGTGCGGTGAGGGGCTGCCAGGGGAGCAGGGGAGCAGGGCGCTCTCCCTTGGGAAGCAAACCGTGCGCCCCTGACGCGTCACTGGMCCGCAGTGCTGCCGCCAGCCTTGAGGAGGCTTCACAGGAGAAAAGAGAAATAAATAAAATGGAGAGAGCAGCGTGTGGCAGGTGGTTCSTGACGTCACCCGAGCAGCCGCGGCTGTGGCACCGCGTCACCGCCAGCGCCTGCAAACGAGAGGCTGCATCTCACCGGGGAAATAAACTCGTTTGTGGCTGTGTTAGGTACGGAAAGAAACACGTGTGGCGTTCTGCAGCTTTTGTAGCTGTGTGTGTGGAGCCAGAGCACAGCTGGGGCCGGAGATACCGCCCCAGCGCTGGCACTGCACACCCACACCCCTCACACCGGCGCCGCTGAGGGCACGGCCCTGCTCACTCCTCTGGGGCTGGCACCAAGGCAAGAACTCACTGAACTCTGAACAACCAACTTGTACCAACCTCCCTGAAGGTTCGCACAGCCTCGAGCTRTGCCGGCACGGGCAATGGCTCCGCTCCGGCCCCTGGGGGCTCTGCGGCGTCCCCAGCGGGCAGAGGGACAGCAGGTGAGCAGAGGGCACCGCTGAACCCCGGGGGATGGCAGGGCCCCGCAGGGAAGGGCAGCAGCAGCTGGGCACAGCCACAGCCTCGGCAGCCGCAGCCCAGCCCCGCGGCCCAGCACCCAGACAGCTGAGCATGGGTGCCCCACGGCTCCTTCAGGGAACAGCCAATTCACCCGTGCTTGCCGCTAATGCACCCAGCAGAGCCCTGCTTTGCCCACACCAGAGTGAACACAAGTTGCGTTTGGAAAGAACTTTATTTAAAATCAGCAATTATACAGACTTCCCCCGCCACAGCTCACAAGGTCCCYGTGCCCTGGGGCGGCCCCGCGCTGGCTCACACCAGTCCCAACGATTCCATATGGAAATACAACGAGAACAAAAGATCTGCTCCYTCACAGCTAACAGGCATTTCATTAACCTCAACCCATTTAGTTTTTTATTATTTCTAGTTTAACCAGACTTAAAATTTGTCTTCTATTAAGAAACCTGGAAATTAAGAAATCTTCCTTTAGCAACTGCGTGCACCAGCAGAGCAATTCCCACCACCTTTGTCACCAGGCAGACAGCAGAGCCAGGGGTCAGTGCCATCAGCAGGGAAATATGATCAATAGCAGCATTTTCCATGTGATCTCGAGTTACAGTTGTCTACAGAAGAGGGAACTGTGATCACCAGTAGGGAAGCAGTTAARTACTGGATCCATTGTTAAAAGAAATCGAGTTGAAGGCAGGTTTTACCTTAAATAGGATTAAATATATATTGCAAGACACACCACACTCTGCAGGGGCTGCACATACAGAAGCAGAGCTGTGGGCAGGGGGGCAGCACGTCCCCCCCACCCACACCCAATATTCCCACACAACAGCGTCAAATTTAAAACTATCACCACTTGTTGAAAGTTGTCCAAGAAGTATTTACAGCCCGGGCACGGCCGGAGAGGCTCGGGGAGGTCTGGCCACGGTGCTCCCGCAGTCCACGGAGCTCCGGCCGGGCCCTGCCCGGAGCAGCAGCCGCCGGCCCCTCACCACCCCCTACCCTGCACAGAGAAGCGTTTTGCGTGGGTTAGCACAAAGCGACAGGCGGTGCGGGGAGCAGCGGGAGCACTGCCACATGCTGCAGTGGGCCCGCCCCCGCACACGGGGGACGCGCGGGGCTGCGGGCCCCCTCGGGAACATGCTGCACGTCGGGCTCCAGCCTCTGCAGGAATCCTGCCTTCCAGCGTCACACACAACCATTTCCAGCCACACGGCGAGGGCGACGCTGCTCTGGGACCGGTGTTTACAGCGGATGTCAGTTCCTATGGACCTACGTCGCGTTTAGCTCCACGYATTACAGAGAGCAGGCTGGATCTTCAGCGAATAAGTAGGTCCACGATTGTAGATCAACAATAGACTTTTATTGCTTTATACATGTGGTGCTGTTCAAGGCACTGTGGCACGGGCTAGAAAACTCGGAATGACTCGTGAAGGGACCTGGAATGCGACACGGCCGGCGCCGCTCCTCGGCAGCTGCCGCGGCGGCCGGGGCCGGCGGGCATGGCCCAGCCCGGCCCCTCACATGCCCATCCGGATGCTCTGGATGATCTGGAAGATGGCTGCAAGAGAACGGAGAGGGGAGCGCTCGCCGGCAGCGCCAGCAGCGAGCTCAGCCGGG
>CADDXX010000305.1:262676-307418 GCA_902810485.1 Alauda arvensis
GTGCGCTGCCGCGGCGTGGCCGAGTCTGGCCCCGGCCGTGGGGCTCCTGTCGGTGCCGCTGCCSGCGCTGCTCGGGGCTCGCCGGGCCCTGTGCCCGCTCGGCCTGGGGTCGGGGCGCGGCCGGGGCTCCCCTGGGTGTCAGTGCTGCCCCCGGCCCGCGGGAGCTGCCGGGGCCCGTGCCGGGCTCGCCCTTCGGCCGCGGGGGATTTGCTGCGGGTCCCGGGGGCCTGGCGGGGCTTGGCTCGGAGCGTGGGCAGCTCCCGGCAGCTCCGAGCCCGCTGCGGCTTGTGAAGGTCCTTTCCAAAATCGTGTTCTTTCCGGTACCTTACTGTTTAAACTGTCCCCGATATAAGGGATGTGTGTTTTCCCGTTGTGTGTTTGTAAGCTCCAATCACCGGCCTGTTTCCCCTCGCTCGGCTCTGTGGGGGCCGCAGTAGTTCGGGGTGGGTTTGGGGCTGCTGTGAGTTGGGATCTCGGAGGGCAGAGCTGAGAACGCGTTCCGGGCAAGGCTGCGCGGTCGTGGGTCACATTTGAGGTGTGTTAGAGGGTTCCCTTAGGCTCTCTCGGGACTGTGGTGAACACGAACCTTGGGATACCGCATTTGGGCATGACACAAGCTGTGCTGCTGTGGGACTGGGGCTTGCAGAGGATCCCCGTGCTCGGGGCTCCCGGCCGGGCACAGCCCTGCTGAACGCGGCTGGSGAGGGAGCTCCAGGGCCTCTCGGTTCTGCCTTGCAATGTCTTTACAGCAAGTGTGGGACAGAGTGTGCGTGTCTCAGGGGTCACAAATTAGAAAAACGTCTGCTTTGGATAATTTCCYGCGTTTGAAATGGGTCGTTTGTTTCCCTCTGCAGTGAGAGGCTCGGAAGGGCTGTACATGGTGAATGGGCCCCCCAGTTTCACCGAGAGCAAGGCGTTCCAAAGGTACTGCCMTAAAGGAAATTGCTTTCTGAAAGGTAAAGGTGGGCTCTGGAACTGAGAAACGTGTGGCTGTAAGTGCATTCAGAAGGCTGGAAGGCTTTGCGTGTGCCTGGGCCCTCACTGCCAGGTGACAGTCCCTGCTCAGGGGCAGCAGGGCTGCACTGTGACACAGGGCTCCTCAGGAGCACTGCAGGAAGSTTCTTGTGCTCGTTTTTGTTAASAAAACTATGGCACTATTATGTATATGGCACTGTATAACTATGGCACACATACTGATGTGCATTTCTTATTTCTCTAGGGATTCTGGAAAAAATTGCAAAGCTGTTGCTTTCAGCAAGGATGGCTCCCTCTTTGCCTGGTGCAATGGAGAAAAGTGGGTGCATTTTATTATCTTGATTTTTCACTTGTATGAAATAAATGGAATCAGTTTTGCCTCGTTTGCTCTTGTCTATGTAAAGGTGATTGCTGTTAATGCTGCTGTTTGCATGTCCACTTTAAGTGGAGTTTATTGTTTCATTAGTGGCTTTGTTTCTTGACTRTCAGATGAAATATTTCCTGTTCTTCTCCTACCTCTAATGAACCCATTCCCATGCAGTCTGGATATGGTTTCTTTGCTTGATGGATGTTTTTATTCAGTACCTGGTCTGTGGGATTAATCTATTAGTAGAGTCCACAAAAACCAATGAGTCTGTACACCTTGTGAGTTACAAGGTTCCTTTTTTACAGATCAGGTGCATTATAGGGTTCATTCTGCTGTTTAGAGYTTATGTGTTGTAAACAAAAATGTGTGTTATACTTTGACCAGTGGTCACTTTTCTTGGTTTCTGGTTTTAAAATATGCTCTTGGAAAAATTCAGTAAAAACAAGAGGGGCAGAAAAAAGCTCTTCTAATCTTGTTACATTAGCCAAATTTGGGGCATATCTAGAAGAATCAAATATTTGACCAGTTCTCTCAGCTATTAATTAACTACTGTAAGMATGTTTTATTGAAATAGCACCTTTTGGTTCCAGAGTCAATGTTGTTAATGTCACCAGAGCTGAGCTGCTGCATTCCTTTGATCTCCCAAAGACAGTTTGCTTTGAGTTCTCGCCAAAGAACACTGTTCTGGCAACGTGGCAGGCCTATACAAGTGAGTACTGTAGCAGTGGGGCAGCACAGGGTTTGTGCAGGTGTTCTCTGAGCTCTTGGGCAGGYRGGGGAGATGGTACCCTGTCCTGGGRGCCATCACTGCAGGGTTCTCCATGCCCAGGGCTTCATTTCCTCCTCTGCCTCCCTGGGGRGTTGTGTTCCTGATCCTGAGAGCCACAGGCTGTGTAAATGCTGCCTTGGGAGGGAAGGGCTGGCCTTGGGAGGTGGCTGGGAACTGGGACAGGCTGCTGGATAAGGGAGGGCAGCACGAGCTGTGGGCTGGCAGTGAGCTGTGGGCTGGCAGTGAGCTGTGCTGGGTGTGCTGTGTGTCACTGAGAGCAGCAGGCAGCCTGGGCTAAGGGGCAGTACACACAGTTTAAAAGCAGCAGAACCATTTTTGCATGGCTTGCAGAGAGAGCTGTGACTGCAGTGGAATGGACAAAATCTCCTCATTCCTTTTAGAACAAAACATTGGAGTGGAGAATGTGCCTCCATTGTTTGCTGTGAGGATGGTGTTTGGTTTGGGTTAAAAAGCTGTGCAGGTGGTTGCAGCCTTGCACTGGGGRGTAGAAACCCTACTCCAAATGTGAGATCTTTCTGCAAACAGGTTGTAGGTGCAGCAGTCAGCATTCATGGGTTTGGTCCCTCAGGGCACAAGTTGCATCCTTGCAAGAAGTCCATGCATGTTTGGGCWCAGCAGAACCACGAGGGGGGATGTTGGGCTGGAGCAGATTGAACCCTCCAGGACCACTGTGTGTTCTTTTGCAGCTGCTAAGGATGGCACAGCAGGGGTGCCCAACCTGCAGCTCCATGATCTGAGGACTGGRAAATGCTTGAAGTCCTTTATACAGAAAAAGATGCAGAACTGGTAAATAAGCCTTCCAGATGCTAACTGCTTACTAAGAAATGTGGTTTTCAGAATCTGACCCAGGCAAATGGAGCTGTTAGTGTGGTGCTGGCTTTCAAAGCAGTGCCTGCTGCTGACTGAAAGCCAGAGTCTGTGCTTGCGAGTGTGTGTGTGTAATTCATTTAAATTCACTCTCACCCTGCACCACAGAGGCAAGCTGGGCATGCAGTAACTGAGTCCACTTGTGCATTTCTTGCTATGCAGATGCCATTTATCCACTTAAAATGTATCATGTTTGAACTTGCTGGGTTCACAGCAGAGGGGAAGAACAATCCTGGGGTGCTAATGATGAGCATCATTTCCTGTTTCTGGCTTTTCYCTCCATGTGCAGGTGTCCTTGCTGGGCAGATGATGAAAGCATTTGTGCCAGGAATGTGAACAATGAAGTGCACTTCTTTGAAAACAACAACTTCAGTACGCAAGTATTTCTCCACRTTTCATTCCTTCTATAAATGCTGCTGCTTTTTAGGGGTGCTTTTTGTTTTCCTTTTTTTTTTTGGTTTTTCCTTTGCTTGCCTTTTGTTTTAAATACTGCCTACATTCTATTTCAGTTTGGAATTCAGAATCGTTGTGCTTTAATGAGGTGTGCTTTCACTATCTTATTTCCCTTTTCACTGACTGACATGGTATGAAATGCATCTGATTCTCAGTTAAAGAGGCCTGATTCTATGTTGTTTGTTCTTAAATGAGATCCAGGAAATTGTCTTTAGGAAACTTGATCTGTGATCACTTCCTTGCTTTGTGCATATTCTGTCAATAGACTGTTAAAAATGGCTCATTAAAAATTGATGGCAAAAATGAAATAGTGAAATCTGAAGATTTTTATCAAGGAGGTTTATTGTTGGTGGTAGAATATCTGGAGTCAGTAGATGTTGAAAAAGGAAAGGGGAATAAAAAAGCAGATAGAAATTTAGAACAGAAACGTAAAGGAATTAAAGAAAACTGAGGGGAGAACAGCAGCGTGTGGTTTTAGTTTTGCATTCTTTGTTTTTAAATATAAAGTTGATASAAGAATCAGGGCTATGAGAGATTCAGTTTCCTGAGGATTAGCCCTGCTGATGTGAAGCAAGCAGTGGGAAGCCTGGAATGTGGCCTCAGCAGGATGTATGTGTGCTGGCAGGGCACATTCCTGGCTGCAGTGGAGCTGTGGGCTGTGCTCTTGGAGTTGTGTGTGGGAAGGGGCACTGCTGAGCCCAGRGCTGGGAAGAGTTATCCCATGGAGCTGTAGRGGGAGAGCCCTCACCTGGTGTGAGTGAATCCAGCACAGATAAGGTGATGAATATCTGCTCCAAACACAGCAGGGCTCACCTTGRGTTAGAGGCTTCCTTTGCTTTGTGAACTTCCAAATATGAACTGCTGGGTTTCAGACATAGGCTTGTTTCAAGTGGGTTTTGTAGGTAAAATGATGTGAAATGGGAAAACAATGGTTGTTTGCCTAGAAAAAGAGGTCCTTTGTGATTGTCTGTACTGGTCTGTGTTCTCCAGGAGGCAGCCCCATAGAAGGATGGGGTTTGTAAGGTGGTTTGTCATTAACATCACACATCTGTGGCCTTTTTCTTGCAGATACCATTGCAAATAAGCTGCACTTGCAGAAGGTCAGTGATTTYGTGCTGTCCCCAGGAGCACAGCCAACCAAGGTACTTCTGATCCAGCTTCCAGTATTTTTCTTGGTTTCCTTAAAGAGAAAACCCCAGTGTGACTTTAGTGCTGGTGGTGGCTGTGCTGTGTGCTGCCAGGGCTTTAACCTGCAGTGAAATCTCGTGGCTGTTTCAGGTTGCTGTTTATGTCCCAGGCAGCAAAGGTGCCCCATCSTTTGTCAGGCTCTACCAGTACCCCAACTTYGGGGGCCCACAGTCTGCTCTGGCCAACAAAAGCTTCTTCAAAGCTGACAAGGTGACAATGCTCTGGAACAAAAAAGGTACAGCAGCTGTGCACTGAAACTTTCATATTGTGCTCMTTTGGGATTGGCTGACTTGGTTTGCTGTGTGGGGTTTGTGTTTAATTTGCAWGTGCTGATGAATCCTGAGGGCAGCCATCAGCACTTGCTGAGGGGCATTGCTGCACACCCTGGAGTGCTCAGCACTGCCCTGTGCCTTCCATCGTTTTGTGTGTTGTAATTCAAAATATTCTGTGCATGCTGATGAGTTTTGCAGTTGAATGACAAATTCCTATATAATATTTTTGTGTTGATAATATAATTGGATTGTAAACATAAGAACAGTTGCTGTGATGATATAATCCTCATCTGTAGAATTATCTGTATRCATATCATCCCTGGGGTGAGCTGACAGGCCTCTGTGCTTTGCTGTTTGTTAGCAATGAGCTGTTTCTGAATGGTTTTGTASAAATCATTTTACTCCAACCCACATGGTTTGGAGTACAAGGCAGGTTGTACACACAAACCATGCCTGGGGACTGTGAGAGACAGGAAAGATTGGTGTCTCAAGGCATTTTGGGGTGCATGTGTCTGGGGGAAGGGGCAGGTGGGGCCTTGCCCTGGTGAGACAGTGCCCTGCTCTGCACCCCCCAGGGACAGCACTTTGGATAACAGATGTGCATGCAGAGAAAGTTGGGGAAATGTTTTGTTCAGGGATTTATCAGGATGTTTGGTTTCTGCTATAATTTACTATTCTTGTTATAGCTGCAAAGGATGCTCACTTGCTTGTGATCTAAGAGTGAATGAGCACACTGGGCTGGCATTTTCCATCTGAGAAAGGAAGGCATTCAGTCCTGTGTCAGCATTTAGGAAGAACTCGGTTCAGGAGGGAGGGATAGCAGCACTGTCAGACGAGCCAGCAGTGGAACTGAGAGCAGGGCTGCTGTGGCTCTGTGCTCTTGTGTGCCTGGCTGCTGTGGCTCAGCAGCTGTGCCTGTGTGTGTGTGTCTGTCCCCAGCCACGGCCGTGCTGGTGGTGGCCAGCACCGAGGTGGACAAGAGTGGTGCCTCCTACTACGGGGAGCAGAGCCTGCACTACGTGGGGGCCGGCGGGGAGAGCGCCGTGGTGCAGCTGCGTGAGTACCCTGTGCTGCTGCCTCCTGCTGGGCTTCCCAGCCAGGAGCTGCTCTGAAACTGAATCCTCTTCACTAAAATCCTTCACTTCCTTTTTTTTTAACCTCTGCAGGAAGATGTTGCTTTTTTCTGGGCTGGTTTGGGGTTTGTTTCCAGTAGCTGAATTTTCCCAGCTTGAGAACACTACTTGTTTARCTACCTACTTACTAAAATGTTCTTTATTTCTACTGCATCTGTATTTAGCAGCAAGTTTGCTATTACTTTTCATTTAATCTGTCTGTTCCTTTTCAAGGAAAAGCCCAAACTGATAAAAGCCAGTGGTGGGCACTTGGAGTGAGAGATGCCTCATTCCCTGTGGAGTTGGATCTTTTTTGAAGTGCAGTTTTGAAGCTTTTTTTCCACTCTGGCATTTACAGAGGGCTTTTCATTTTTAACTAAGATGTGGTGCTGCTGCAGGCTCTGGCAGAGCTCTGAGGGCATGGAGCTGCCCTCATCTCTCCAGCTGCTGTTGTCACCAAGTGCCACTTTCTGTCACCTCTGTGTCTGAGCTACACTGGGTTAATGCCACTGGAAAGGTTTCAGAGGGGAACACACAGTGTGATTATAAATCCTCGTTACTAAAGGTAATGTCACTTCAGATTGACAGCAGGCATGAGCCATTTCACTCAGTTTGAACATTTTGGGTCAACTCTGGTTGAATTAAGGATTCAGTAATGTACTTGGCATTTATCTGAACTATGGGTAAATATACCCAGATAAGGAAAAGTTATAATGGCTGTGGTTTGTATTTACCTCTGGATATTTTACCTGAGTTTTCATCACTAATTCATCATTCTTCAGTATCTCCTAATGTTCCAACCCCCAGAAAAGTTCTAACAGTACCAAGTTTTGATTATTATGTGTAAAGCCATTTTTGTGTGCTCACTCGGATTAMAATCCAACTTATGAAATATTGGGTATATGCATGGTGCAAAGATAACTCAGGTCACTATTGCTTACCTATACAAAGCTGAACTACACAATATTTCTTAGACTGAAAGAAGAGAAACTGTTATCCAGCTGGTATAAAACTCCTGTTTTCGCAGGTTTCCAGTGGGACAATTTGAGAAGGTCCTGAGGTCATRCTTGAGGATTTTTTTTACATGCCAAGCTATGCTTACTGTTAAAGTGTTGGTGCTGACCCTACAGAGGTAATTTGGAATGAGTGCAGTACTTTTGCAAACTGTAGCTAAAGTTATCAGAAGTTACAGGGTTGTTTTTCCCTCTCTTGTCGGTAGAATTAATTTTCACTGTCAATAATTAGAGCACAGCATTTTAACAAAGCATGAAGAATGGCTATGGATTTTATTTTGGCTTGCTCTGAACAAGTGCASTCTCCCAACAGCTGCGTGTTTCTGCTTCTCCTGTAGCCAAGAACGGCCCCATTTACGACGTTGCCTGGAGCCCCAACTCGGTGGAGTTCTGTGCWGTCTATGGGTTCATGCCTGCCAAAGCCACCGTGTTTAACCTGAAATGCGACCCCGTGTTCGACTTCGGCACCGGGCCCCGCAACGCCGCCTACTACAGCCCGCAGGGACACATCCTGGTGCTGGCAGGCTTTGGGAACCTGCGGGGGCAGATGGAGGTGTGGGACGTTAAGAACTACCGCCTCATTTCCAAGCCCGTGGCCTCGGACTCCACGTACCTGGGCTGGTGTCCCGACGGGGAGCACGTGGTGACGGCCACCTGCGCGCCCCGCCTGCGCGTGGGCAATGGCTACAAGGTGTGGCACTACACGGGCTCGCTGCTGCACTGCCACCAGGTGCCCGCCGAGCAGGAGGTGTGGCAGGTGCTGTGGCAGCCCTTCCTGGACGGCGTGTTCCCCGAGAGGCCGGTGCGGTACCAGGCCGTGCCCAGCGAGCTGCCCAGCGCCCAGCCCCGGCCCGCACAGGCGTACAGACCTCCTGCCCTGAGGCACAAACCTGCCACCACCTCCAAGCTGGTGAGTAGCGGTGTCCCGAGGGGGCTGGCCCCTCGTGTGTGCCTGCAGCTTGGCCTCACGCGTGTGTGTGTGTGTGTGTGTGTGTGTGTGTGTGCTTTGGAGGAGGGATGGGGCTGGCAGCACTGGGGGGGTTTCAGAGGTTGTGGTAACCTTTGGCACTTTGCTCACAGCTCACAACAATGTGTGCCAGAAAGCTCTGCTCTCTCTGGCCCAAACGCTGTCCCTTCACAAAGCATGTGTAAACTGGTAATACTCTTTGCAGCTGAGCTCCCAGTGTGGCCTGTGGTGAGATTGAGTGCTCTGGTTAGGACAGAAGCCTCTGATCTGGGTGACTGTTCTGAAGCCAGCCAGCCTGGGGCTTGACTGGCCTCCCAGCAGCCRTATTTTCATGGTGCTTTTTGGTTTTGTTTTTTTATAAATAAATGTACTTATTAGAAAGAAATTGGCTCATTAGCAAGTCAGCTGCAGCTCAAACACATTTCAGTGCAGTCACCTGCTTGTATAATTAGTTTCTTTCTGCAAGTTTTCAGAGTAGGCTGAGTAGCAACTAATTCCATGTAACAGCTGCACCCTTAGTGTTTGAATCCCAGAGAGCTCTGATTCTGAGCCTGGTGCTTTTGCAGGAGACACAGCCTGTGAGCAGTCTGTCAGCCATGCTGAGGGCTGCTCCCACAAACCATCCCTGAGCACAGGGAGGAGGGAAAAGATACAGTCAGTACAATAATTCTGCTGATTTATATGGGCAAAAAATCCTGTCAAATGCATTAAAACAGTGCAGTGCCACAAATTATCTCCAAAACACCAAACTGCCCCCCAGAACCCCCCCATCTCCCCTGCCAGCACTCAGCCCTCCTCTCTGGTCATCAGGAGTTTGAGTTACAGAGCTGCCAACAACAGCAAAATGCCAGGCTTCAGCCATTTTGTGCTAGATTATTCCTCTTGGATTTTATTTCCTTCCTGAGATAGAAAACATAATGATTTTGTTATTTTGTCAGAAATCTATGAAGTCATTAGGGCACAGAGGGCAGTCCCATGCAAACTCCAGTGGATGAGTTTGAAACCCTTTTCTCCCTTTGGCTGTTCCAAGGAGTGCATACTTTTCCCCCCACTTCCTTTATTTCTTTTTACTTGTTTTTTTCTGGTTCAGCTTTGCATATGATGTTGTCTTAGGCAGATTTGGGGGTTTCTGTGCCAGCATGGAACATGGGGTTTTAACCATTTTGCATGTCCTGCAGCACGAGGATGARCCACCCCAGAACATGAAACCCCAGCTGGGAGGCTGTGATAAGCCACTGAATAAAACTGCTCTCAAAAATCAGAGGAAACATGAAGCCAAGAAGGCTGCTAAGCAGGTACTGCCAAAGTCGTTTTACAAGGATAATGCTAATGAGTTAATTARTTCCCCCAAAGGGCAGCAGTCAGTCCCAGAGCAGTGACTTGTGCCCTGAGAGCCCTCCACGTGTGTGCAGGGTGGGAAGGGCAGCAGAGTGTGACCAGAGTAAAGCAGGTACAAAGGGTGATTCAAAAGTGACAGCTTTGCTGAGGGGCTGCAAATGTGAGCTAAAACCAGTGTGGAGACAAAGGGATTCTGAGTTGTCCCACCCTGCAGGATGTGTTTGGCTTTAGGTGGGATGTAAGAGCAGGCTGGGTGCTGTGTTCCCAGCAGCTCCAGGCTGAGGTGTTTTCAGGGCACACCAGAGAAAGGCTAAGTCTGCCACTTCTGGACTTAATGCTCTTTGGCTACATAGATAAAAGTCAGCTTCTGGTATTAGCCTTCCAATTTCTACAAACTTCTGAAGCAGTAATTTCTTTAAATGCTCTTTGTAAAAATTTCTAGCACTGGTTTTGGGCCCTTTCTTTTTCTTCAGAGTCAATGACCCAGTCTGCTTTGTAAAATATTTGTGTATGTGTTTATCACATAACCCTTAATCTGATGTGTCCCTGTGCTGTGTGTGGTKGGGATCCTGAGGAAGCAGATAGAAATTAAACAAGAAACAGCACGTGAGCTGTTCCAGATAARCCTTTGCCCATGGAAAGGAGATCAGTAGATAATGCAGTACCTCAGAGCAAGTCATGCCCAGATTTTGGAATGCACCAGCAAACTGGGGGAAGAAGAAATATTAAATGGATCCTCTTAAAGTAATTAGGGACATTTTTTCATTCTGTTTGTAWCCAGAGGTGTTTTCTAGACTGTGTTTTGTGTCTGCAGGAGGCCAAAGCTGATGCCCAGCAGGGCCCTGCCCAGCCCAAAGCCCCACAGAATGCCCAGCAGAACACTGTGCCTGCCACCACCACGGGAGACCCTGAGGTGGACAAGAAGATAAAGAATTTGAAAAAGGTGTGAAGAGAGAGATTCTTTTTCTAACAGAGTATTTCTGCAAGGGCTGTTCTGTCAGACCATGTGTGAGTGTAAGGGGAGCTGGGCTCAGGGGATGTGTGTGTGCCTTCTCAGTCATGTCCCAAATGTGTACCCACCTCCCTGGGCAGCACTGCAGGCCATCACGTGCCAGGGTTCCTGAAGGTTCCTCAGGCTGTGGCCAGGGCTGCTGTGGGGTGCAGCCAGCCCCCAGCTGAGGTCAGGGCTGCCCTGGCAGCTGCTGGGACTCAGACAGGGACTCTGTGCCTTCTCTGCTTGTTGGGACCTGCATCTGGCAAGGGAACAGGCTCTTGTGGTTTGCCTTGTGGTGTGAGGGCAGAGTTTGCTGCCAGTCTTGAGAATTCTTGCATTAAATAATTCCACAATAGAAACTTAAGTTGTGGCTAAAGAATCCTTCCCATTTCTCTTGGCTGCCTGCTGTTGGAGGAGTCCTCTGGATTAGCATTCCAGGCTTTCTGAGAAAGTGTGTGTGAGGAGATGGAGCCCTTCAGTGAGACAAAGCTTGGTGTTTGGTTCAAAGAGGAAGAAGCACTGCTGTTCTCTAGGTTCTGTTCTTGAAAGAAATGTGGGTTATGGGTGGGAAWTTCAGGGTGTTGCTTGAGGGGTTGTGCCTTCCATGGAGAGCTGCCTCCAGATGMATCAGGGCACTTGCAAGTGCAGCGACTTCTAAGACTTTTTTCCTATTCTTTTTTCACCAGTTTTTTGGTTTTTTTTTTTCAGAAACTAAAGGCAATTGAGCAGCTGAAAGAGCAGGCAGCTGCTGGCAAACAGCTGGAGAAGAATCAGGTATGGCTGAGATCTGTGAGATCTGTAYAGTTTATTCCAGGTTCAGTTTGTAAGAAGCTAAATCTGTGACATTTTATGCTTTTCTGCTCTAGGTGGAGAAGATTCAGAAAGAAGCTGCTCTYCTTAAGGAACTGGAAGACCTAGAATTGGGTGTTTAAATCTTCCTCAAGCTCCAGTGTGGTGCTAACACCAAGTTCACGTGAAATGTAGTTTGTTAAACATGGCAGCRAATGACCAAGGGTGCGAGAGTCCACAGATTTGCTGCTCATTTGCCTTTAAAAAGAGTTTTCCTGAAGATTCATGCACRTGAAGCTGTAAGCAAGTGAATGGGTACCATCAGCCAGTTCTGCTGCTGTTCCAACGAGAAATGCGCTCCGTTTCTGAGAATGTACTGCCTGAACCAGATTGTTTATCGTTATTTGGGTGGGAGAAGGGAAGCCGATAAAGACATTTGATAGCTTTATTATATTTAAAGAGAGATGCGACCTTTATGCAATACCGGGTGTAGATAAAAATAAAGAGCATTTAATRACGGGACCTGTGGCAGCGCTGTGTGACCGCCAGGGGGCGCAGGGGGGCGGGGCTCGGGCARGCCCCGCCCATGGCCCCGCCCCCCGCGCGCGTGACCGTGTGGAGCGGCGCGTGCGCGGTGCCCGAGCGGCAGTGGCGCGATGGGAGCGGCGGGGCTGCGGCGGCGGCTGCTGCTCCTCCTGCTGCTGCTGGCCGCGCTGGCCACGGCTCCGGGCGGCGGCGGCACCGCGGCGGCCGAGCAGGGCGGGCTGCCGGCGAAGAAGCTGCGCATGGCCTACGCCACCGGGCCGCTGCTCAAGTTCCAGATCTGGTGAGGGGCGCCCGCCAAGATGGYGGCGGCCAAAATGGCGGCGTCCGCCGGGCCGTCGCCTCTCCTCTCGCTCGGTTTTTTCCCCTTCCTTCCCCGCAGCTCTGCGGCGGCCTCGCTCGCTCTTGTCGTCCGTGGAGGGGTCACCCCCAGGGCCGGAGGCCGCCGTGCCCCGGGCAGTCTGTCGCGGCTCCGGGCCCTGTGGGAGCGTGGGAGGTGGCAGCGGGCCGCAGGCGGCGGCTCTCCCAGCGGGTCCCACTGCACGGGCCCCCGCCATAAAACCGCGCTTTTCGGGCCCTTTAGCGCCGTGTATGGCGTTGTGCTAGTGTTGCCCACTGACGTTCGGGAGGGATCGATCTCTCAGCACTGGCTGTAATTCCGTGTTAGTTTTGATGCAGTGCCCGTATTGCAGTCGATGCGCTCGGGCACCTTTGCACCATTCTGGGGGTGTTGCCGATGGTGTTGGCAGCTCCGAGCAGGGCTGGGGCAGCCCCGGCACACGGAGCCTTTTCCGGCGAGAGAGAAACTGCACAGGCCCGGAGCGCTSGTCAGCACGGCCCCGGGCCTCGGGGTGGGCAGGGCCGGGGGCGGCCGGAGCAGAGCCTGGGCCGGGCCCTGCGGCTCCGTGAGGCACTGCAGAAGTGATCCGGGGAAAGCGCTGGGGTTGGGGTCTGTGACGGTTTACTGCAGTTTTATAGRGGCTGCTGAAAGGCGAGGCAGAGCGCAGCTCGGGAATATTTAACTCCTGCAGCTCCCGTGTCGTGCTGACACARGGGTGGCTGGGAGCGACATTGCCTGTCCGGGCAGTCCCAGAGAGGACTTCAGACGCCTCTGTGTGTAGATTTATTTTTTTTCTGGTACAGAGCAAGGGATTGCTTGCATCGACTCCCTAAATTAATCCTAACTTAACCGATYCTTCCAGGGGAAGCGAGTGATTTGATGCCCAGTGGGTGTTTCCAGAGCTCTGTGTCAGTGCAGGGATGTGGAGCAAACCAGTGTCACACCCAGGGCTTACCCGCTAGGATCTGTGATGTGTAATTTCGCTGCAGATCAGGTTTTCTCTGTGCCATGAGGAATGCTCGTTCTGTTTGAGCGGAAGGGGTTGCAGGGGGTGGGTGCTGCCCAGCAGGGCACCCTGAGCCCCGGTGACAGTGCTGTGTGTGTCAGTGTCTCCTGAGGCTACAGGCGGGTGTTTGAGGAGTACATGCGGGTCATCAGCCAGCGGTACCCAGACATCCGGATCGAAGGGGAGAACTACCTTCCTCAACCTATCTATAGGTGAGCCTCCTGCTGTCTGCCTGCTTCCCGGGGGTAAACATGTGCATTTACACTGCAATAACACTGAAAATGTAAACTACCTTCCTCAGCCTATCTGTAGGTGAGCTTGCCACCTCCTGCTCTGTGTTGTCTGTCTGCTTTCCAGTGGTAAACACATGCATTTACACTGCAATAACATTGCAAATGTGMACTTAAGGGGGTTTGCTATTGCAATGCCATACAGGCGTGGTGATTTTCTGCCTTCCAGGTACCTACCTTAGTTTTCCAYACAAGTATCACTATCTGGGTGTCTGTATGATGAGGCCTGTCATATCCAACCTAAAATAAATTACATAACTTTTTTTTTSAAACAGGGAATTTTCCCAGCTTTTCTTTGTGCTGTATCTGGACATAAATTCAATTTGTTGCTCAGRTTTATGCACTTAGTGACAAATCCCTGTAATAGGTTATGGACACAGAGGAAGGGAMAGTTGAATTTTAATATCAGGGAGAGCTCACCTCTCTGGGGAGGCTGCTAGAGTGGCCTTTGCTTGCAGCTGTGGGGGGAAAGCCCAAAGAAATTCAGAGGAAGACGAAAGAGTGTTATTGCTGTTAGTTAAAGCAGCGTGCCCAYGCTGGAGGGTGATGCCATAGTTACTGGGTGGCTCCTGGAACAGTGGTTGGCCCAATTCCTGGCAGGGTTGTAGTGGTGGGAGGCTGCAGGGTGCAGTGCCTYGGTGTGGGCTGGCTGTGGGCAGTGCTGCATCACTGGGAATGCTTCACAAGAATTGCTGCCCCTCAGTTAAACATGTCTGCAACATGCAACAGCTTCTTCAGAAACTGAATCTGTTACCCAGTTCAGGCATATGGAAGTTAAAAGCAGAGTCCCATCTGAGGTTGGCTGAGGAGCCAAAGAATCTGTGCTTTACAGGAAGGTGTCTTTCTGGGGTGCTGTGCAAAAGCAGGGCCTTATTGGGGTATTGTTAATGTGTGTTGCTTTTTGTTTTGTTGGTTTGATTTGGTTTGGGGTGTTTTGCAGTGAGATAAACCTTCTTGGAAAGTTTTGTACTTGCCCTGAAACATTTGATTGTATGCTGTCAAAATTCTGCTGGTGAGGTGAATTACAGTTGTGTATGGTGCAGTTAAACTGAACCTTTCAGTCACTGGTGTGTGTTGTCTCCAACAGGCACATAGCATCCTTCCTGTCTGTCTTCAAACTAGTATTAATTGGCTTAATCATCGTTGGCAAGGACCCCTTTGCTTTCTTTGGCATGCAAGCTCCAAGCATCTGGCAGTGGGGCCAGGAAAACAAGGTAAAGGACATCCTTCTTTTGGTCTGAAAAAGCAGCTSCAGAGTTACTTTGTGAGGGTGCTGTGTGAGTCCCTCAGTTCTGACTGATTCACCTTTCATATGCTGCAGCCTTACAGTGCAACAATTCTTACCAGTTGTGCTTTATGCTTTTGACAAACCCCAGTGTGCTTCTGTGATCTCTCTYCAAGCTGCTGCTACTGCAGAGGGGCAGCTGAGGTTAATGTGCTGCCAAAGATGATCAAAGAGATTTTATTTTTTAGGGCTCACAAGTAGCATTTCAAGCCAATATTGTTGATGTTACAATTACAGCTTCTCTTCTTTATTGTCTCACGACTGTTTTGTAGTTGATGCTTCCATCAGACTCCTGATAGATTAGGCAGCAATTAAAAGGGTGTTAGAAGAACGAGGTTGAAGTGTTGTGGGTGTTTTTGGAGAGCAGACTGGCAGGACATTGTGGGAGAATATCCCCATGAGTCAATACTGATGACGCCAGCAGATTCAGGGTGTTGTACTCTGGTTTAGAGTAACCTTATTCCAGGTTTATTCCACTAAACTAAAATGGRCAGACCTTGCTGCTGAGCTGCCCAGTGCCCTGGGTCTTTCACTGGCCAGTTTGCATGGCCAGAAGCTGTGATATTTCCAGCTGGGTTAAATGGGCCAGCTCCGAGCCCGGCTGGGCTGGCTGTGGTGTGCAGCTGCTGTCCCTGTGCCAGCTTCTGCAGTAACMTGTGGGAGTGTGCCTCAGCAGGAAAAGGAAAACAGGGAGGTGCTGGTGCTGAGGGAGGAGCTGCACTGCTGAAGATACTGTTCTTTCCTCCTTAGTCACCCACATACAGAGAAAATTCCAGATGAAGAGCTTGGAGATGTGCAGGAGGGCTGGTGGCTCCTGTGCACRTGTGGCTTGCCTTGCTCTGCTGCGTGGCTGCACCCTTGGCCCTGTGATCTGGAGCTTGCTGTGACAGGGACAGGCTGTGCTCCCATGTCACACTGCCAGCCCCCTGCAGCTGGCTCTGCTGGCTCCAGAGGGGTCAGGGGCTGCCAGCTGTCTGGGTTTGGAGCTGGTTTGTCTTTTCTGGGGAAGGCAAAGTGCACAGTCTGTGTAAAAGGGCTGGGAGGGTCTGTAGGTGGGAACACTCCTTGAGCAATCACAGGGCGAGTTCAGAGGCACCCCTGAACAGGTGTGGCTGACATGCTGAGCTCTGTGTGGATCTTTGTTCCCCTCCAGGTGTATGCCTGCATGATGGTCTTCTTCCTGAGCAACATGATTGAGAACCAGTGCATGTCCACTGGGGCTTTTGAAATCACTTTGAATGGTGAGCTGARACTTCGTTTGAAGGGTGTCAGATATGCACATGTGAGAGCTGTGGGGTGGGGAGAATGAGGGRTGATGACAGGAGATTTATGTCCCAAATGTGGTATGTGGAAGTTGCCATCCATTTGGATTTTCAATCTATCTCAAATGACAAAATCATAGAAGTCTTAAAAAGCCATTTATACAGATGTCAGATATTCTAGAATAGCTGTGTTACTTAGAGGGATATTTGGTCCCTTGGAATAACTGTGTTATATTCTTTCTTTGTGTGGGATGTGCATTAAATAAGAAACCATCAGCTAGGGGCATGTGCTCTCCAATTAGATGCTTTCCCTGTCTGTTCTGCAGCATGCTTTAGCCTTGGAATCCTAAAGAATCTGTTACTATTACAGGATTATCAGTACTGGTGGACAGCAGTACTGATTTCTCAGGTTGAGAGGACTGTCAGTGGATATTTTGCACCTCTCCATCAATGTGGTACCCTTCTAAATGGGAGCATCAGACACTGCTCTCCTGGTTTGGCTGGGGCTCAGCATAGCCAGGGGTTGGAAGTATTGTTTGTTCAGATGCTTTCCTCAGCATAGATCAGTACCAACTCACACCTTCCTAGAGCTTCTCARTTCCATGTGTACACCAGCTCTGCCTCTTTCCTGGTGCTCCCAGTGTAATGGTGCCTTTCTCCTGTGTGTGTTCTGTGCTAGATGTCCCAGTGTGGTCTAAGCTGGAGTCTGGCCACCTCCCTTCCATGCAGCAGCTTGTACAGATCCTTGATAACGAGATGAAGCTCAATGTGCACATGGAGTCAATGCCCCACCATCGATCATAGCCCCATGGATCAGCACTGAAACTTCTCGTAAGTCTCCTCCAGTCAGCAGTGCTTTGCCCAGGGGAGATGGCCCGGGCTCTCTGTGGGTGTGTTCTGGCT
The DNA here is from genome assembly GCA_902810485.1 of Alauda arvensis. Classification (NCBI taxonomy): domain Eukaryota; kingdom Metazoa; phylum Chordata; class Aves; order Passeriformes; family Alaudidae; genus Alauda; species Alauda arvensis. The sequence goes on from CADDXX010000305.1 coordinate 279,431, forward strand.
CAGTGCGGGTGTGGCCCGGGCTCTCTGTGGGTGTGGCCCAGGCTCAGTGCGGGTGTGGCCCGGGCTCTCTGTGGGTGTGTCCCTGGCTCAGTGCAGCTGTGTGCCATGCTCCGTGCAGCCGTGCTGCTGTGGCACAGGGCTGTGCCAGCTGTAACGCGGGTGTCTCTCCGCAGGCGTTGGGTGGTGGTTCCCAGGCCGCGTGCTGCAGACCCATGAAGGCCTGCACTGAAGACAGCTGCTGTTGGTGCAGGCTGGATGCCTCTGCTGCAGCCACGTTGTGCCTCCTGGACAAACACTCAATGAGCCCTGTTTCAGTGCTGGCTAGTCCACACTGCACAGCCACGAGTGCAATAATACTGTATAGTTTTTTTAAGACTTCATTCGACCAGTTCATAGATCAGCAATGCAGGCATTACTAATGGTAACTTATTTTATATTCATGTTTCACACAATGGCAGATTGAGTTGATACCTAATTTTTCCTTGGAAAAAAGAGAAGTTTGTTTAATCTGTTGTATTTTATATGAATTTATGTTCTTTTTGTAGTTTAAAATCAAGTTATAGGAGTGTCTGATATTGTCCTAAAATGTTGAGTAATTGATAGCTGTCTATCAAATCTCTTTAATGTGGTTAAAACAGGTTTGTATATTTTTCAAAATCTATGGCAGTCGAACAGTGCATTATATACTGAATTATATAAGCAAAATTATATGCAGAATAGTTACATCATTTGGTGACTTCAGTGAGAATTAAGATCAGCTACTCTTTAATCATGTGGGCCAGCCTCAGCAGTTCTTCCTTGGCCATTTGAGAGATGAGCTGGGCCTTCCTGCTGTCCTAAATAGAACCCAAGAACATTAATTGAAATAAAGAGTTCCCATTTCCTGTGTGAAGTACCTTGTTTGTCACTGATGAACATTCTCAGAACTGCAGTTGGAAAACTACATAAAAAGCCAACTTTCCAAAATTACTGACCTTGTATTTCTCGTGAATACTCGAGACACTCCAGTGTGGGGCTTGGCCTTATCCTKCAGGCACCTGCCAGAGTTCAGGTGTGGCCTCCCTGGGGGAGGCTGGCCACATGAACCCCAAGTTTCAGAGGCAGCTCTGAGAGGCAGGGAGGTTCCTCACTGCCCACTGCAGCACCAAGGGCCTGTGAACAGCCCCTGGCAGCTCTGTGTTTGCAGTGCTTGAACCAGAGCCCGTCCCAGGCTGCAGCTGGTGCTCCCTGGAGCCAGSCACGGGTGATTGCTCCAGGCACTCTGAGGGCACAGGGAATCCCCTTGTCCTGTGCCTGCAGCTGGCTGAGCTGCCCTGGGGGGCACCAGGAGCACTTGGGGCATTGCTGCTGCTGCCACCTTATCAGGAGTGGCAGAGCAGTACCTGTGTGGAGGACCTGAGCAAACACCTGCCTGTGTACCTGTCCCAAGGCCTGGCTCGGCTGTGCTCTTTGCTTAGCTTGTGCCTTACCCTGGGGCTGAAGTGACCTTTTGACTGTTGCTGGAGACAGAGGGGAGGTGCTGAGGAGCAGGGCACTGCTCTGCCCAAGCAAATTCCTCTTGTGCCTCCATGGCCAGGGTGTTGTCAGCGTGGGCTGGTACTGCCTGCCCTGAGCAGGACCCAGCTGGGCCTGTGTGGATCTGCCCTGGACTGCCCTTTGCTCTGCACCGGGGCAGGGCCAGAGGAGAAACCTTGCTGAGCAGGTGCCACAGCATCAGGGACTGTCTCTGCCTCGTTTCACCTTACACCACACACACACATACACTGCTCAGGGCTGCTCTGCATTTACTATGGCCTTGATGGAGCTGCGCAGCTCATCGCTTATGTCAGCAGCCATGCAGAGCTCCAGGATCTTCACAGCCTGGGTCATGAGGTACAGGGGAGGCTGCATTTTGTTCCACTGCTCGCTGGAAGGGAAGTTGAGGCAGCCCCGCATCCTGTCGAAGAGCTGCAGGATCCTCACGCGGAAGGCAAGCAGCAGGAGCTCATCCTCCCCCAGGCGGGCTGGGGGAGGCAGCTGGCTGCCAGGGCTCACCTGCAGAGCAGAGGAGCTGTGTCAGCAGGGACACCCGAGCTGGGGACAAACTGCCCCTGTGACAGGAGCCTGTGGAGGAAAGGGGCTGCCATGCACCCTGCCCTGTGGCACGGCCAGAGYGACCCTTGGGGACCTGCCTGCGAGTGGAGTCCCACATGGTGGCYCCTGGCAAGTGCCCCATCTCCATAGGAGTGGTGGGAATACACACACCCCCAGAGCTTGCTTTTTGGGAAAGGAGCACGGGACAACAGTGGGAGCATGAACCACAGGATGAGTGCAGATGGGAGCTCCCCTGGCTGTGGGRAGGGGCTCAGCACAGCAGCACTTACCTGCGCTGGGGTCCCCATGTTGAACTTGGCTTGCCGGCCCATGGCCAGGAAGGAGACGATGATCTTGTCCTGGGCCAGGATYCTGACCCCCACGTGGTGGTTCAGGGAGATGAAAATGGGGCTCAGCGGCACCTGCGGTTCTGGGGACAGGTTCGGCCACATCCACCTTCTCACCCTGTTGCCTGCTTGGTCCAAATACTGCCCACCCAGGATATTCATATTTATCCTAAAGAAAGGGAAATGAAAGCTCTGAACCCTGTGAGCTGAATTGGTCTATTTTTGGATGCCATTAAAAATACCCTTTATGGCCTTTGAAAAATCAGTGCACAGAGGAGACAGCAAAGCTGCTGAACGCACCACTCATCTCCGTTGGGGTAGTAGCACGTGCTCCTGCCRTCAGACTGAAACAGGGCTCGGATTTTTAGTGTCCTCAGCTCATCTTCCTGTACTATGCAAGTCAGCTGGTCTCTCTCTCGGGTAGTGATGATGGCCAGGTTTCCAGATGGATAGCTGCTGCCAGGTAAGGTGTTTGTAACCCCTGCTTTGCTGGGTTGGTCTGTTATTACATGCTAAATACTTCAGGGTACTACTCTGGGGTGTGAAAACTGATCTATTCCAGTGTTAATGTGTGCTGCTCCCTCGGGCTGGGTCTCGGAGCTAGTGCTCATTGGAGCTGCTGGCTGCTCTTTGAAACCTCAGCCCCGGGGGTGTCAGGGTTATGTCAGCAGTGCTGCTGCTCCTCAGAGCGAGCGGGAGCGATGAGCCAGCTTGTAATAAAGTGGACCGGGACACACTTAAAATTATTAACAGGCTTGGACTAATGCAGGCAAGTGAACCCCGTAAAGGATACAATAACTGCGAGGTTCCGTCTGGGAGCATGGTAAGGAACTTCTTTCCGTTTTTGTAGTATTTCTGCACCAATTTACCTTTCCCCACCTAAGATTGGAAGGATAAAACGGATGAGAGCAGTGTGGCACAGCTGCCCTTTGAGAACAGGCAGTGCCGGGCTCCGACCGCCCGGAGCGCTGACACACCAAGGTGCTCCCGTCGCACCGGCCGCAGGTACCTGCCTTCTTCCTCGCAAGACTAAAATCGTAGCCGAGGCCGCCGCGGGACACGGGCTTCTCCTTGTGCCTGGGCTCTTTCTTGGGCTTCTTTTTGGGCCAGGATTCGGGCTGTGGTCCGGGCTCCTTCTCGGGCTCGGGCTCTGGCTTGGGCTCTGGCTTGGGCCCGGGCTCAGGCTCGGGCTCCTCCTCGAGCCGAGGCTCCTGCTGGGGCTTCTCGGGCAGGGGCTCCGGCTCGGGCTCCTCCTCGGGCAGGGGCTCGGGCTCCTCCTCGGGCAGGGGCTCCGGTTCGGGCTTCTTCTCGAGCCAGGGCTCCGGTTCGGGCTTCTTCTCGAGCCAGGGCTCCGGTTCGGGCTTCTCGAGCCAGGGCTTCAGTTCGGGCTTCTTCTCGAGCCAGGGCTCCGGTTCGGGCTTCTCGAGCCAGGGCTCCGGTTCGGGCTTCTCGAGCCAGGGCTCTGGTTCGGGCTTCTTCTCGAGCCAGGGCTCCGGTTCGGGCTTTTTCTCGGACAGGGGCTCCGGCTCGGGCTCCTCCTCGGGCAGGGGCTCGGGCTCAAGCTCGGGCTCAGCTGCAATCACAACAGGCACTGGTGTCTCGCATTTAGTGGCACTCGGCTTTACAGACTGGTCAACCCACTCAATGGCCAGGTATCCCTTCTGCTGCCTGGAAAATACAAGTGTTGTTGACACCTCATGTATCGTGTTTGGAAAGCTGGAAGTAGTGGATATCCCTGCTTCAGGAACACAATTTCTGAATCTGTTTTTCCCTCTGCTCACAATTCCGATTAACCAGCAGCAGAATGTCACCAAAATCCTCATACCTCAGCAGAAAGGAATTGYACCCACACAGATTCCAGTGAGCAGACTGCAGTGGCATCAGCTCTGCTGGCAGGAGAGCTGAATATTGTAATGGCGTTTGGACCAGCATTTTATGTGAAAGAGAAGGACAGATACCCACAAGATCAAGAAAACAGCTCATCTCCAAGAATATTTTCACTGTTCTTGTGTAGATTCCTATGAATCTGACAGTGGTTTGGTGTGTGCTCTGTACATAGGAGGCACTTGCACCCTCAGACTGCAAAGGATTTTCAAGGAGACCAACAGTTTACTTCCAGGTGTACTGGTTTAGTTTTCCTTTTCACTGTGGCTAAGACTTTCCCTGGAGGCTTACACTCTTGCACAAGCTTTGGGTCTCCTGCTAAAGAGCCTGACAACTTGCAGAGTTCTTGTGTGTGACTCTGGAAACTGTAATCCAAACACAGTTTATGGAGCAAAACTCCAGCTTTGTTCCAGTGCCAGAGGTAGAAGCTACACCCAAATCCTGTCCCTTCCTGCAGTGTGGGTTTTTTTGGCTCTACCTGCCTCTAGATCGTTTGTGAGCACTGGAATCAGCATTTCAATCAGCACGTGCCTCGCCACCTCCTTGTGCAGCCTGGCAATAGAGGAGCCAGGAGAGACCAGAGAGAACCTGAACCTCTGGTGCCTAAAGCAAAGGGTTTTCTTCTTCCATCTCTCTCCCTGCGGTTTCTTAACACTCTTTTGCCCTCAGAGCTCCCTGTTCATTACACAGACCTGTCCCCAGTTCCCCCAGTACCTCCAGTTCTCGGTCTCCTTTGACAGCAGCAGGATGGCCTCGGAGCCGAGGGATTCATAGCTGCTGACAGCTCTGGGAAGGCTGCTGACGTCCTCGAGGCTCCTCCTCTCCCTCGTGATGAACTCTAAGAACTCCTGGCTGCGCTCGCAGCAGAATCTCTGGAAGGCGAGAGAGGGGAGCCGTGGGCATCGCTGTTCCTCAGCAAACCCCGSTCGTCGTCCCCGCCCGCTTACCTGTCCCTGCTCCTCGGAGAGAGCGCCGTCCCCGGAGGGCGGCAGCGGCCGCAGCACGTCCCCGCAGTACTCGCACGTTGGATCAGCGTCCTCCTCTGCCTGCAGCCATGGGGACAGCGGGGAGCGAGGAGCTGGGGTGCCACCCCCAGACCCCCAGGGTMGCAMGGCTCAAAATGCAACACAGGTGACAAGGCACCTATGGGCACTCAGGACAGATCCCTGCCTGGGATATCTCGGAACAATTTAACTCAAAACATTAGGATCAGGAAACCACCAAAAAGAAAAGCAGATGTGTTGTAAATAAGTCAATAAATGCCCTCAAAGATAGGGAATGACTGTGATATTTATGAGCTCTGCTCCTTCCCAGGGAAGCTGARAGCACAGAACTCTCTAGCTGAGGATTTGAATGCGTTACCGAGAGAAAAACTGATGTCTGCAGCTGTGGGAGTTTCYGAGGAAGCACCAGCAGACTTGGTGATACAGAGCTGGTCACATCTGACCTGATGCAAACCAGGTTGGCAGCAGGGTGTGTTTTGAGGATGGGTACTGGATATCCTCAAACAAAATTCCCTTGGAGACTTAGCTCTGCTAAGGGTTATGGGSAACTTTGTGCCCTGCTTGTATTCTGTGACTGTACCTATTTATATTCATTTTGTATCTGATTAAGACCAAATATTCTGCTGGGAAACTCAGCAGAGGACGCAGCAGTGGGGAGAGGCTGCACGGCCTTTTGCTACCCAGGTGGGCACAGCCAGCTCTGTTTGAACTGGCTCGCAGAAGGAAAACCTGTCCGAAGGGCTCCTTTGCGGGCTCGGCAAAGGGCGCTGGTTCCACCTCTTCTACGTGGAGCCGTGAGCACGAAGCAGCGGGGAGCGCCCGGCCCCAACTGACCTCGCGGTGAACGTTTGGCGGCGAGGACTCGGCTGTGAGGGCCAGGAGGGCGGGCAGGCCCAGCGGGCCGGCCGGGGGCGTCCCGCACCGCGGCTCTGCCGGGACACCGCTGCCCTCCTCGAGGGGCCAGGACCGGCGGGGCCAGCCCGCCCCATCGTCCGCCCCATCGTCCGCCCCTCCGAGGGGCTGCGCGGCCCGGCCCTGCCCGTCCATGCCCGGCCCGTCCGCGCCCGGCCCGTCCGTGCCCGGCGGCTGCGGCGGCGTCTCCAGGGCAACGCTGGGGGCGCGGGGCACGCCGGGACCGCGCGGGCGGCTCCTCCCCTGCCGCGCGCCGACCGCTACGGGCCCGGTACCGACCGGTACCGCCTGCCCCGCGCCGGTACCGACCGGTACCGCCCTGCCCCGGTACCCGCCCCGCGCTGGTACCGCCCTGCCCCGCGCCGGTACCGCCCTCCCCCGCACCGGTACCGACCGGTACCGCCCTGCCTCGGTACCTGCCCCGCCCTGCCCCGGTACCCGTCCGGTATCAGCCCCGCGTCGGTATTCGCGCCGGTACCGCCCTGCCCTCCCGGTCCCCGCCCCCCGGCGCTGCTCCTCCGGGCGGACTCCGCTGCTCCGTTCCCGTGCCCGCCTCGGCGGGGCTGCGGGGGCTGTGCCGGCCGCACCGCCCGGCACCCGCGGCCGGGACAGGAGCCGGGGCGCTCTCACGGGGCAGCCGGAGATGCCCGGGCCTGGCCCCGTCCCGCCGCCATCGGTCCCGGAGCTCCGCGCCTGCCGAGCCCCGGAGCTGCCGCTCCTTGTCAGCAGCTGGGAGCCGGGCCGCGGTGACACGCGTCACCAAACCCGACGTGCCTGCCTTCGGACACGACCTGTCTGCACTGGAACGCCCGCCCCAGCGGCTCCTTACACCTGTGCCATACGCTTGTCACACTTCTTCCCGGTCTCTCCCGTAGGACAGAGGTTGGCGCTGTCGAACCTCTCCAAGGAATCCACACACACAGCTCGGAGAGAGAGAGAAAAGCGTCTTGTGCAAACCCAGCCAGGTTTGGGTTCCCCTCAGGAGAGCAGCCGTGCGCTACTTCACCTGTGCAGTCCCACAGAGGCTGCCAGGTACCGCTGCCAGCTGTGCCCTGCTCATCAGGCCCGGGACACTGGCACTTTCAGTTGYGTTTTGAAGTTAGGGAGAACTCTAGCCACAGAAAAGTTGCTTCCCAGGCACGTTTTGCTCCCTGGCTTTCACCTTCCACAGMAGATGCTCCTGCTGGGCTGGAGAGCAGCCAGGGGGCTGCAGCCTGGCTGGGTCTGCCCTGCAGGAGCTCTGCCTGCTGCTCTGTCCTGACATGCTTCACCCCCAAGGCTGGGGGCTTGAGAGGGCTCAGTTCTGTCCAGAGAACCCGGCAGGCCTYAATAACCTCTTCTGAATGTCCCAAGGAACTGTCACACTTTTACTTGGGAAGTCATATCAGCTGCCTTGGGAAGAAAACCTGCAGCCTGAGGGAGTCCTGAAATGAATGCCACCTGTGTGCTCACTGACCTGAATCGGAAACACCTCCCTTGCTGGCAGTGCCAGCTGAGGTGTTCCTTATCCCATACTCAGTTCCAGTCAGAAAAGTCACAAGGTGATGGGTTCGTTTTGTTTGGGTTTTTCTGAGGTGAAATCTAACAAGAGTTTGCCACTCCTTCAGAACTGAGTGGTGTGGAGAGACCTAATGATAATGTGTGTTAACTTAATCTAATGTGGGTTATAGGTAACACTGGAGTAATTAATTAATCCTGCTATATTAAAAGACTTTGGAGTTCTGCTTTATGCAAAAATAAAGCAGAATTATGTCCTAATTGTCAGTATGAAAATTACCTTCCACTATWAGTTTTTCTGAATTACAGAAAAATTAATCAAATCATTAGGAATTCTTGCTTAAATCCTGATGAAAGCACATGTGGTAACAGCTGCTGGAACCATGGCTTGACTTCGATCCTGCTTATGCTGGAGGCAATTAGTTCATCAGGCTGATGCTGCTGGAGTTCTGCCAGCACAGTGTAAGTGAGACCAGATGTAGAATCTTTAATTGTTGGTATTCAGTGCCTGGAGAGTAATTCCTTGGGAGGTTTTTTCCATGGTCACTTCCAAGTTCTTGCGGCCAGACCGAGCTTCCCTTCATTGACTGAGGCCAAACTTGTTCTTGGGCACTGTCCTGAGGGCTGCTGCCAGGTGCTGCTGCTGGCTGCTGAGGGCTTGGGCAGAACTCCAGGGCTCTCCCAGGAGCAACACTTGTCAGGACAGCTTTTCCTCCTTTTGTATTGTATTTATTCACACCGAGCCTCACCTGTCCCTTTACCTGCCTCCTCCCCTGGTGTGAGGCTTCCCCCTGGCAGTGTCACCTGGTGACTCTGCCCCTCCAAAGGGCACACGGGAGATGTGGCACAGCCCTGTGTGGAGCTGGCATTTGCTGTCAGGGACCCAGCAGAACGATACCAAGAACAGGAGAGAGCTGCAGGCAGAGTCAGTGGTGGTTCAGCTGCATGGCTCAGGCTGTCACTGCTGTCCCTGGGACTCAACATCCCAGCCCCTCTGCAGGGACCAGGAGCCTGCAGGGAGAGGCAGCCCGTGGCAGGGGATCCCAGCATGGCCCAGCTCACAGCAGCTGCCACACACTCGGGTGTCAGCACAGCTCCTCCGTGCAGGCTTTGCAAAATATTTATTGCAAAATAAAAGAAATATGGCAACAAAACTTAAATAGCAAATGCCAAGACACTGGCCATAAAGCTCTTGTTATATTATGAATCTTTTACAATGATTAGAGTGTGTCCCAGGGCAGCTGCACGTGGATGTCCCCGTGTCACTGGCTCCAGCCATCTGCAGTCTGTGAGACTCCTGCCCACCTGGGCCTGGCCTGACCCTCCTGATGCAGACAGGAGCCAGCAGCTCCATGCTCTGTGAAATGTGCCATGCCATACCCCAGCCCCTTCTCTCCTTTTCCTTGTTAAAGTCACCAGGGCCCTTCCCYTCCCTAAGGCAGCAGGGAATGAAGGAACATTGCTGAAGCACCTACTGCTCCCCTCACAGCTTCTCCTGGGACAGGCTGCTTGGATTTCCTTCCTTTCTCACCTACTAGGAAAGGCCAGGCAGCCAGGGAGGAGCAGCCAGGGACCAGGGTGCTAAAGCCTGAAAGAAAACTGGCCAGGGACATCAAGGGCAATGAGCAAAGCCACCTCTTTACACTGGTGGTACACTGGTGAGAAGAGGAAGACTTGGGAGAATGTGGACCCTCTGTGGAAGGAAACAGGAAAGCCTCCCTGGGACGTGGAGGAGGCTGAGGGACTCAGCCCTCATGGCAAGCTGCTCCAGCCACACCACCCCAGTCACAGAAAGCAAAGGCAGAGTGGGAGGACAAAGAATTGCCTGCAGGAGGAGAGGATTGGGGTCGAGGAGGTCCAAGGGACCTGAAGTGCCCAAGTCCATGGGACCTGACGAGATGCAGCTGTGGGTTCACAGGGGGAGGAAGTGGCTTGGCCACTGTCCATCGTGTCTGAGAAGTTGTGGCAGTCCTGAGAAGCTGCCACTCCCTGCAAAAGGGGAAACATAACCCCTCTTTTCAGAAACAGGACTAAGGAAGATCCAGAGAACTRCAGGTGGTCAGGTCTCACCYCAGTGCCTGGAAARGGCTTGGAGCAGATSCTCCTGGAAACTATGCTAAGGCACATGGAAAATAAGGAGGTGATTTGTGATAGCCAACGTGGCTTCACTAAGGGCAAACCATGAGAACTGAGAGCCCCTTCCAGTGCCTAAAGGTKSTAYAAGAGRGCTGGAGAGGGACTTTGGACAAGGGCCTGGAGTGACAGGACAAGGGGGACTGGCTTCCCCCTGCCAGCAGACAGGGTGAGATGGGATTTTGGGCAGGAATTGTTCCCTGGCAGGGTGGGCAGGCCACGGCACAGGGTGCCCAGAGCAGCTGTGGTTGCCCCTGGATCCCTGTCAGTGCCCAAGGCCAGGCTGGACAGGGCTTGGAGCACCATGGGATGGTGGAAGGTGTCCCTGCCATGGCAGGAGGATTGGAACAGATGATARTCTCTTCCAAACCAAACCCTCTTGTGATACTAAAGCCTTTTATTTAAGCTCACCAGTGACAGAGGGAGTCTGTACTGCTGCTGAAAGGGCTTTTAGGTGTGCTCCMAACAGGAGCCTCTTAAGCCACATATCTAATGGAAGCACTCTTTACATAAAATATAATTAAATTATAAAAGGTAACCGTGTGTGTGTAATCTTCCTAAGGCACCCAGGAATTTTAAGAGACCTTGTCCCRCTCACGTTACTCACAGCACACTCCTGTTCCTCTCCTGCCCAAAGCTACAGCCGTTGGCAAGCCAGAAACCTCAGCACACAGGATGACACAGCTGAAGGGYGTGAAAAACAGGAACCAAAACCAAGCCCTGCTGAAACCCTGCACCCAGAGAGCTGCAGCCCCACYGCGCCTCACGGGCAGCACATGGAGATGGTCACGTTGATGCCCAGGTTCCCATTGTCAGCAAAGAGGTGAGCAGTGGCCGTGTCAAACACCAGGCAGTTGCTGCTGCGGATGGCCACGGCCACGCCGTCGTGGATGGAGCAGGGAGAGGCCTCCCAGGTGAGCCTGTGGCAGCTGCCATGCAGCTCCAGTCTGTACTGAAAGCTCTCGGCCTGCTTCCGCGTGCCAATGAGCAGCACGGTGGCRAAGAACTGCTGGTGGCCTTCACACTTCTCCTGCTTCTTCAGCACCAGCATGAAATGGTGCCCAAAGCACGACTGCATCATCACCCAGTCCACTGCCCCGGGCAGGTTAATGTCTGTGGCGAGGAAAATGATGTCCTCYCCCTGCAGGGTGGTGATGCTTTTGTGGGCGTGCATGAGGTGGGACATCACGGCTTCCAGGGACCCCTCCCAGTCACAGGAGGTGCCAGGGCACGGGCAGGAGTAGGGACGGTACTCACAGATGGCTTCATGTTTTGGCTTTTCTGTGTGGTGGAGTGTCAGGGAGCAGCCCGTTGTGGCGTACTGGAAAGAGACCAAACACAAGCCGTGAGGAAAAGCACCAGCACYGGGGTTCGCTGCTCCCACCCGTCTCTGACACACAGGTGATCAGCCAGAGCTCTCCTGCTCAGTGCAAATTTKACATTACTTGTGTGTAGCCCTGGATTGAAGCTGAGCTTTACTTAGTTTTTGTTTCCACTTAAAATGGATTCTTCTTGTCTTTTGTGGTTGTTTTTTCCTAACGCAAGCACTTAGATAAAATGGGCTGTATGGCTGAGCTGTAGTTAGATCTGCTGCTGCAGTTAGATCTGATCCGTCCAGATCAGCTGGAGAGGTCCTGGCTTGGGTTCTCCTTTTCTTTAAAAAGAACAGAGGATTCTAGTTTCAGCAACCGGGGTGGTGGGTGGGTGTCCTGGGGTGGGGGGATCTGAGGAGGTGGTCTGGGGACATGAGAGGGTGATGGATGGAGTTTCCCGCAGGGAATGAGAGGGTGATGGGTGATCCGCAGGGAATGAGAGGGTGATGGATGGGGTTTCCCGCAGGGGATGAGGGGTGCTCCGCCCGTCCCCCTGCCCAGCCCCTCGCCCTTACCTTGCAGGGGAAGAGGACGGCCGAGGCCACCTTCTCCATGGCCAGGTTGCGGATGTTGGGGGTGAGGGAGCCCCGGCAGGTGGGGCAGAGGCTCAGCTGCTGCCGGCATTGCTTGCACACCAGGTGCCCGGCCTGGCACTGCAGGATGGGCGGCAGCACATAGTCGAAGCAGATGGGGCACTCGAAGAGCGAGGTCAGCTCCTGCTGCTGCTGCTGCTGGGGCGGAGGCAGCGGCGGCGGCGGCGGCGGCGGCGAAGCGCGGCCCGGGCCCGGCAGGACGGCGGCGGGGGACGGAGCGCGCGGCGGCGGCGGCGGCGGCTGCTTCCCGCAGGGCTTGCTAGGGCCGGCACCGGCGGAGGACGGGCGGCTCATCGCGCCGGGCCAGCATCGGGCCGCGCCGGGAGCGGGCCGGGAGGCGGAGGATGGGGAGGATGAGGATGAGGATGATGATGAGGATGAGGATGAGCAGGGGGCGGTGGCGATGCAGGGGGCGGCGCTGGGACAGCGGAGGCTGCGCGGGGCCCCCGCCCCGCTCCCGGCGTGCTCCGCGCGGGGCAACGAACCGGGCCGGGGGGAACGGGCCGGGGCACCGGGACCTCTTACCGGGACCGTGACCCTTACCGGGACCGTGACCCTTACCGGCACCGTGACTCTTACCGGCACTGTGACTCTTACCGGGACCGTGACTCTTACCGGGACCCCGTCCCTTTACCGGCACCCTGTCCCTTTACCGGCACCGTCCCCTTACCGCATCCTGTCCCTTTACCGGCACCCTGCTCCCTTTACCGGAACCGTGCCCGCTTACCGGGGCCGTGCCAGGGACCGCCCGCCCGCAGCGGGGCCGAGCCTCCCCCGCAGCCCCGGCCGTGTCCCGGTGCCGCTGGAGCCGGGGGTCCCGGGGCTGCCGGGGGTCCCGGGGCTGCCGGGGGTCCCGGGGCCGCCCGGGGCAGCTCCCGGCGGGCACTCCGGTGGCTCGGGGGTGCCCTGAACCGGGCAGACACCGGCGATGGGCAGCGGGACGTGCAGAGCCCGCTGGAACCGCATCTCCCCGGCCCGGCACGATCCCAGGCTGGGTGTCACGGCTTCCTTTTGGTTTTGTAAAATTCAGTAGATCCGAACCACGTTTCGGGATCACTCGCGGAAGGTTTATTGTTTTCATTAGCAATGCASCAGGCGGTGACTCGCAGGCCGTTCTGGAGCACTGACAACGAGGAGGAAGCGGGCTGTGGTTTCTGTGCTCGCAGCAGTGCGCCCTGCCCGTGCTGCGGGCTAACGCAGGCTGTAAAATCACCGAGTCACAGSACCCCGGAACAGCCCGGGTTGTAAAGCCCTCGAAGAGCCAGCAAGTCCAAGCATTCCCCCCGCACAGCCGAGGCCACCACCGAAGCGCGTTCCCAAATGCCTCATGTGCACAGCTTCGAAATCCCCCAGGGATGGAGATCCCACCGCTGCCGTGGGCAGCTGTGCCRGGGCTGGGCTCTCTCCTTTTCCTGCCAGCTGTGCTGGGAAGCAGGAGAACCTGCATCCCATCCCAGGAAAGGTGTGCAGAGGGACAGGTGCTCGCTTCTGCAGTGGGTGTGGTGCCTGCGGGCAGGGGTCCCTTCGATGCCCCGCAGGGACATTGTTTGATCCCGGAGGGAGCTGCAGTGCCCGGTGCAGTTCTGGTGTGGGGAGATGYCCTGGAGGAGCAGGGCCCGTCCCGCCCCCGGCTCAGGAGCAGGGCTCGGTCCCGTTCCAGCTGACGGTCGCTCCCGCCCACCTGGTCCTGATCGCCATCTCCAGGGCTGGGCGCCTCCTCCCGGGGCTGCCCTCCCTTCCAGCCCCTTCCCAGGGATGTGAGTGAGTGTCTGAAGAGGAAATGAGAAATAAATGTCTAAAAAAACCCTTAACAACCCAGTCCCACTCCGAAAGGCTTCAGTGAAGGTTGAAAGCAGAAGCTCCTGCAGGTGTGGGTGTGGGTGCGCTGCCGTTCTGCCCGGGGAGCCGGGGGAGCACGGRCAGGGCTCCGGGCTGGGACTGCCCCTGCACCGTGACCCCCCGGCAGTSCCGGGGCTCTGAGGGCAGCTCGGGGCTCCTTGCACGCTGTGTTTGCACACTGCTGTTCCGAGCAGATGCTCACACAGCGCCTGTGGCCACACAAGGGATCACACGGTTGATCTCACTCGGCTTCCTTGCAGGTTTACCCTTTAGTTTCAAGGTTCTGCCTTTGCTTTMAATGCTGCAGTGAAAGGAGAGCAAGGAAGGAGGCCCCAGGGAGGAAGGTGGGTGATGCACAGCAGCAGAGAAACAAGAACCTTGCACCCCAMGCACAAAACCCGGCTCACAACCCAAGCGTTGCTACAGGAGCAGTTGATCCCCCCTGGGGGATCTGAAACTCGCTGGGGAGCACGGGGGGCTCCTGGTGCTGAGCAGGGAGGCAGAGCTCAGCCCCGGGCAGGCAGGGCCCTGCTGCACAGCCCCACTGCACTGGTGTGCAGSATTGCTCTGGGGCAGAGCTCACTGCCTCCCCATGGCTGGAGCTGTGTTTGGGTTTGTGCTGAACACAGGGTGATTGTACACTGGTGGTTCTGTTCTTGCTGGGCACTGCCAGCAGCGCCTTTTTGCTGCTGCTGCTGCAGCTGTGAGGAGGCTGGGAGTGCAGGGCATGGGGGCAGATGCAGCCAGGACAGCAGGCCCAGAGGGATCCAAGGGATGCTCCAGAGCACAGCACATCCTGCTCAGAGAATAAAGTGTGGGGAAGGAAGAGAATGGGAGGGGGATTTTTGTGGGTGGTGTTTGTGTCCCCAGGTCACTGCTGGGTGTGCTGGGGCCCTGCTCTCCTGCAGGGGCTGAGCACCTGCCTGCCTGWGSAGGAAGTGAATTCATTCTTTGTTTTCCTTGGCCTGTGTGTGTGGCTTTTGCTTTTCTGATGAACCTGTCTGTATCTCAGCCCACAAGTYCTTCAGCTTCTGCCCTTCCAGTGCTCTCCCTGAAGCTGCAGGTGGGGAGTGAGTGAGTGGGGCTTGAGGGCTGGATGGGGTAAGACCACGGCTGCTGCAGAGGAGGTTGTTAGAAATTTTGAATTGATCATGAAACAGCCCTGCTTCCTGGTGTGTCTAAACTTAGTTCTGAGTGTTTAACACAGGAAGGACAGTTTGTGTGACACCTCAGTCCCTGGCCAGCCGGCTCCGTACCTACGGTCAGCTGGGCGGTGTGGGGCCGCTCCTGCTGCCCGCTGTACAGGTACAGGTGGAAGATCCTCTCGCGTTTCCAGTCGGAGAGCAGGCGGCTGTCGGTGCCGAAGAGCACGCTGTGCCTGCCCGACAGGCTGCACAGCCACACGGGCAGCCGGGGCGTCCGCAGCGCGGGGCTCACCTGGCCGGGGAGCGGGGCTCAGCTGGGCGGGGCTCAGCTGGGCGGGGCTCACCTGGGCGGGCCCGGGCCGTGCCGGGGGTCCCGCGGCGCTGCCCCTCGCTCACCTGCCTCTCCAGCGGGGCCCGCTCCCAGCGCAGGAAGCCCACGGGGCCCCTCTGCCCATCGCCGTGCCCGTCCCCGGCTCCGCGCCCCGGCTCCCGGGCCCCGCCGAGCCCCCGAGGGCTGGCCCGGCCCGTCAGGAGCAGGCTGAGCACGGCCTGCGGGACAGAGAGCAGTCACACCCTGGGACACAGCCCTGTCACACCCTGGGACACAGCCCTGTCACACCGAGGGGACACAGCTCTTTCACATCCTGGGACACAGCCCCGTCACACCCTGGGACACACGGCCTGCGGGACAGAGAGCAGTCACACCGAGGGGACACAGCCCCGTCACACCTGGGACACAGCCCTGTCACACCCTGGGGACACAGCCCTGTCACACCCCTGGGACACAGCCCCGTCACACCCTGGGGATGCTCCCCCCGATGTCCTGCGCCACCTCTGCCATGGCTGTCACCAGCAGGGGAATGCCAGCCCGCCAGGGGCTTTTTAAAAATTATTGTTACTATCATCATCATCATCATCTGTTTTAAGTGCACAGTCATGATTAAAATTGCAGTTTTTTTATGAACCTATGCCTATTTTCTCTTTGGATTCATGAAGAGGTGATAAATTCTGTTGGCACACAGCTGGAGAGCCGAGCTGGTGCTACTGCTCAGCTCAGGACAGGAGTGGATTCACTGGGACTCGAGCCTTGGCAAAGGGGAGCAGGGTTTTGAGGAAGGAATGCAGAAGATAACTGTGTACCTGGTACAGAACATGCTTTGCTAGCAGATTGCTGGCATATTTGTGTTAGTTAGTGTAAGGTGTATGTTAAGCAATGTTATCTGGCAATGTCACTTGTTATATAACAAAATTTTTCCTCAATCAGACGTGGGAATAACAAAACCAGAAGGCCTGAGCCGTGTGGCTGATCCTACCTCTGAACAGGTGACATTTCCAGAGCTGACGTCCAGCAGGGCACCTGTGGCACCCAAATCCTCTTGGACCCTGCAAGCACAGAGGCCACACCGCACCTCCCTGCCTGAGCAGCACCAATGGCAGGAGAGGAACAGGCTCTTCAGGAATGCAACCAAACCAAATGTTTAAAAAGGGAAATATACCTTTCAAGTGTCCTAGAGAAAAGTAAACTGTATAAAAATAGGATCACTCCATGGTTTCCTTTGCCYATGAACTGGAAAAAGAAATAAGGGATCACAGGGGGGGATTTATGGCCAGTAAATCATATTTAAACAATTCCTGTACTTCATTACAGCCTTAGGTGAGTGGGTTGAGTTAGATGAGGAAGATGTTATTCCAGGAAGTTTTTGTAACTAATTTTGTTGGATAGGATCAGGTAGAAAAAGAAAGAGGAAACTTCCAGTTATTGGCTAAATGGGTTTTGAACAATTTTCCCCATATTTTCGCTGAGGCTGCAAGGAATCACAGCTTTGAATGATGTACAAACACTGACCCAGTGTTTGTGGGCTGAGGGGGCTGGAATAGTGGAATAAAGTCACAGGGATTTRCATGGGAGCAGGATCCCTCCCCACAGGAAAGGCTGGGAATGATCCATGGACTGAGTGTGCATTAACTGTGTGAATGTCCTGGTGGTGATGACACTRCCGTGTCCAAAATGCCCCCTTTGCATGGGAAATCAGGTGTAATTTAGCAAGAGAACAGCTTGGATGCAGCAGTTGTCCCCACTTACAGAGTTTATGTGCTCAGAGATGAAGGCCTGGGCAGCAGCTTTCTCTGAGAACTGGAACAGCAGGACCTGTCAGGGTGGGGAAAGGAGGCAGGGATTGCAGCAAAGAGCTCTGTTTGGGACCCTGTGCTTCTGTCAGTGAGTGAAACAGCACTGCAGAGGTTTGCTGTGCCCCTTGCCCTGGCTCTGTGCAGGGGCTCAGGAGCAGCTCTGGGGACAGGGTTGTCCCTGCAGGAGAAGGGCTGTGCTGAAGGGGGGTGGGTGTACCACAGGACCTGGGGTGGTCACTGGGAGGGAGGGAGCAGCTGCAGGAGGTTCTGTTCCAGGCCAGAGGCACCCTTAGGGACAATCCTGCTGTGGGAGATGTTCCACACTCACCCTCTCTGAGAAGCTGCTGGCTCTGTGCCCTTGCCGTGGCATCCTGGTGATGGGGGCAGTGACGAGGCACACGACAGCTCTGCCACCTCCTCCTGCTGCTGCWGCCCACAGGGTCTCTGCCAGGGCCGTGGCCAGAGCCTGGCCCTGCTCCCTGCGCCCCACCCGGCACAGCCTGGGCCAGGGGACACGGGGCTGTGACACCACAGAGGGGCTGTGACACCACAGAGGGGCTGTGACACCACAGGAGGGCTGTGACATCACAGAGGGGCTGTGACACCACAGAGGGACTGTGACACCACAGAGGGGCTGTGACACCACAGAGGGACACGTGCCACTGTCCCAAAGCCAGGGGGTTTGGGGGAAGGAGCCTCCCTGGGGGTCAGCCAAGGCTTCTGTCCCAGTGCAAATCCCCACCTGTACCTGCACACCTGGACCTGGCACTGACCAATGCAGGGAAATAATTCTCACGTGGCCCATAGGCCCAGCAAGTTACCTTTGCAGGTGAGTGCACTCTGTCTCTCTGGTGAAGAGCAGATATGCAATGATGTGTGCTTGTACAGCTGCCAGAATGGCTCCTGCTCCTCCCTGGGGACAGAAACCAACCCCTGCAGCTGAGGGGGCTGAAGGAGCTCCCGGCATTCCCAGAGTCCCTGGCCAGGGGCACACGAGGAGCCCTCATGGAGAGGAAGCTGCAGGGTGGCCCTGGCCGTGGGGCCAGCAGGGATCCTGGGGCTGGCTGTGCTCTCTCCCTCCCTCCCTCAGTGCCAGAGCAGCACAGCCCCAGGTACCAGGTGTGCTTGGAAGCCCCACGGTTTGTTTTTGTCCCCTCCTGCCCCTCAGCAAAGGGACAGAGGTGCTGATGAGCCCAGGGCTGATGTGAGGCTGCACACAGGGGTGCCTGTGCCTCTGCCCACCGTGCTGACACTCACACCAGGGCTGGGGTGTCCCTGTGAGCACGGGGCTTGGAATGCAGGGAGTGGCACCCGTGGTTGTACCCAGCCTCGAGACTGGTTTGGGGGATTTGCAGTCTGAGTGTGTATCTTGGCCTTCTGCTTTTTGGGGCGCAGTGTTGTGATGGTAAATAAGGAAGAAGAAAACCTCCATCTCATAAACCATAGTAAATCATAGTCTGGGTCACCTCACTTGTTGGATGTCTGGGTGGAGCAGGAACAATTAGGTAAGTCTAATTCTTGGAAAAGAAACTGGTTTTTTGTGACCTGCTGAGTCCCTCCTGAGCCCTTGCCAGGAGCTGTCACCCCACTGAGGCACTCACATCACTGTGAGGTGCAGGTGTGCATTGTACAGGTGTGCATTGAATAGGTGTGCATTGAACAGGTGTGCATTGAACAGGTGTACAGCTGTGCAGGGTGCAGGTGTGCATTGTACAGGTGTGCATTGAACAGGTGTGCATTGTACAGCTGTGCAGGGTGCAGGTGTGCACTGTACAGCTGTGCAGGGTGCAGGTGTGCACTGTACAGCTGTGCAGGGTGCAGGTGTGCAGGGTGCAGGTGTGTGTGCTGCTGAGCCCCCCTGCCCTGGCTGGCAGCTCCCACAGGTGTGTGTGGCCCCAAGAGCAGGTGCCCGCTGTGACACTTTACCTGTGCTGCCTGCAGGGCGTAGGCCAGGTGGGAGTGGGGCTGGTGGAAGCTGAAGTGAGCTGCTGCCCACTCCCAGCTGAAGAGGGGGGTCGAGTTCCCGAAGAGCAGCTTCTGCAGCCTCTGGGAGGGGAGGGCAGAGGGGCAGGCTCAGATCTCCCGTCCCAGGGGGTCTCAGGTGCTGCTCCCAGCTCAGTGCAGGGAGCACCCAGCACTCAGGGGAGGCTTGGCTGAGGTGTGCAATAACTCACACTGGGGTTCAGAGCACATTTTGGGGAAGCTTGCCCTGGGGCCCGTCCTGCCATTGCCTGCAGAACTGCCCGGCTGCTGGACAGCAGCACCTGGCAGCAGTGGGGCCAGCACTCCACAGGAGCTGAAATCCCTCAGTGATGGTGTTAAAGGCCCTTTCCAAGCCAAACMATTCTAAGATTCCATGATCCTGCCCTCCTGCCCTGAGGCTTTTTGCCAGGGAAGTCCCGATATCAGGGAAATTTGGCTGGTTCTCTCCTGCGTATCAGCTTCAAGGCTGCATTCCAGCTGCGTTTGTGAAGAGTCTCCCAAATAATCCCTCCCCTTTCCACACCTGTTCCCTGACAGCAGGTTGAAGAACACCAGGAAATGCTCCCCCGGCTCTTTCCCTTCAGGAGATCCAATTACRGCTCATCCTTAATTCAGCAGGCAGCTCACCATTGCCGTGTCCGGGGGGATGGGGCGGCCCCCCGCGCCCCGAGGCAGCAGGAGGGGCTGGGGGACGGCGGCGGGGGGCTGCGAGCCCGGGGACTCCCCAGCCGCGGGCGGTGCCTGGTCAGCGCTGCTCTGTCCGTGCTGCAGGAGAGGAGCAGGGAGGGCATCATCCCCCCGGGGCAGCTCTCTCCATCCCTTCGGGACTCCTCTCTCCATCCCCGGGACTGCTCTCTCCATCCCCCCGGGACTGCTCTCTCCATCCCCCCCTGGAGCTGCTCTCTCCATCCCCGGGACTGCTCTCTCCATATCCCGGAGCTGCTCTCTCCATCCCCCCGGGACTGCTCTCTCCATCCCCAGGGCTGCTCTCTCCATCCCCTGGAGCTGCTCTCTCCACCCCCTGGAACTGCTCTCTCCATCCCCTGGAGCTGCTCTCTCCATCCCCCCGGAGCTGCTCTCTCCATCCCCCCGGGGCTGCTCTCTCCATCTCCTGTACCTGCTCTCTCCATCCCCCCGGGACTGCTCTCTCCATCCCCAGGGCTGCTCTCTCCATCCCCTGGAGCTGCTCTCTCCATCCCCCCGGAGCTGCTCTCTCCATCCCCCCGGGACTGCTCTCTCCATCCCCAGGGCTGCTCTCTCCATCTCCTATACCTGCTCTCTCCATCCCCCTGTACCTGCTCTCTCCATCCCCTGGAGCTGCTCTCTCCATCCCCCGTGTCCCCCCGGTATTCCCAACACATCCCCGCGAGCTGATGGCTGGAGCAGGTAGGAGCAGGAGTTTGAATTACAGGCAATACCTTCGGTGGCTCCCAGCCTAAGGCACAGCAGGTTTTCCAAGCACTTACATTTTGCAGATSTCAGTTTGTTCGCTAAAACTCGCCATGAAAACCATTAGTGTTTGATGGAAAGGTTAATCAAGTGTTGGACTGCTCCATCCCTTTGATTTCAAAATATCTGAAGGAAACCTCTGTTTCTCAAAGAAGCAGCATGAGAAATCTGCAGATACCTGGGCTGCAGGTACCGAGCTGTGACCTCAGAGYGCCAACCAAGGACAGCCCACACCTCACAGCCAAACAGAAAATATTACCTTTGCAAAAGGAGTTACCTGAGGAGTCGTGCTGTTGATTTCCAAACTGAAAACATCAAATAAAGCACAAATTAAAACACCAACAGAGGTATTGCCAGCACGTGGAGAAACCCGAGCCCAGCCAGAAGAGAACCCCGGAACAAAGGAAGAGCAAGAGCCGTAGCATTTCTGTTACTGAATACACGGGGACCTTTTGTCATTGTCACATGAGCTTTGTAACAAAACAATAAATTTAAAAACTTTAAAATTTACATTAAACAACCTGTATTCAAAACCTGTATTCAAAACTCTGTTAAAGAAGCAGAATAAAAATCTTACCCACGGAAACTGAAGATTTCTCTCCATGTGTTGAGATCAGAGATTCTGCGGGTGATCTCCTCCAGCTCCGTGGGCACTGCGAGCTCAGCGCCCGGCTCCCCCATGGCAGCGCCGGGGGCTCCGGGGGGCTCCGGGGGGCTGCAGGCTGCGGAGCCCTCTCGGACCTTCACTGCTGCGGGCTCTGGGGCTGCGGGCTCTGGGGCCGCTGCGGAGCCCCCAGCCCCTCGCTCTCCCACCCTCGCTGCTGAGAGGCTCCCACCTCCCTGCCCGAGGCCGGGGCTTGCGGGCAGCCCCCCGGGCACACGGGAATGGAGCTGCAGAGAGCCCGGAGCCCTGCTCTGCCCTGCCCTGCCCTGCTCTGCTCTGCTCCCGTGCCGCCGCATCAATGTTTAATGCCACGGCAGCAGAGCGGGGCGGCGGCAGCGGGGGCTGCTCGTGGGGGGCAGGAGTGTGGGGCGGGAGTGTGGAGCAGGAGTGTGGGGCAGGAGCAGGGGCATTTCCAGCACGGGGCAGGAATGAGGGGGTTTCCCAGAGGGAACGGGGCCATTTCCAGCACGGGGCAGGAGCAGGGACATTTTCATGGGTGCAAGGAGGTCCAGGTCCCTCCTGGGGCTCCCCGGGGTCCTTCCCGGGGCTCTCTCAGGGTGTGCAGGGCAGATCACTCTGCTCTTTCAGCCGGTCAAACACACAAACACTGTGCCAGTTTTATTTTGCTGCTAAGGAGCGGTTGTTTGCCTCAGGAACAGCTCGGTAGTGCTGGGGGCAGGGTGGGAGGTGGGCTCGGTGGTTTGGGCACAGGGACCCCTGTGAGGACACCCGGGCTGGGGCTGCTCCTGCCTGCACAGTAAAGGAACGTGTTTGGGTCTAGGGCAGTAAACAATACCACGAGATCCAATACAAATGATGCTTTAAGAACACACATTAACGTTAGGAGGAGTACACAGATAGATTAAGAAGAAAATGATGAAAAAAGCCGAGAGTGGTGCTGACTTGCAGAAGCCTTTCCACACTGGTGAAATCCAGGGAGATGCAGAGGCAGAGCTGCCTTGGGAAAGGACASAGCTGATAAACCTTTACAATAACGCAGCAGTGTCCTGCCTTCCACAGCAAAAGTACAAAAAATGACATCAAACTCAGTGAGGCCTTGTGGGCTGGTAGCTCCTGAAGCACAGAGGGCTCTGGTACCTGGCTCTGATCTGTACTTGGAATTTCCCTTTTCCTGAAGGGCTGCAGGGGGTTTGTGCAGCCCTGCCCAGCCTGGCTGCCTCCCTCAGGCAAGAGGGGCCCGWGGCACCTCCCCAGCCGTGCTGTGGCAGCTTTGTCACCAATCTGCTGGGGAAACAAGGGCTCCCGGGGCTCTGGAGCACAGGGGGTTTGTTCAAAGGAAAAAACCCAGAGAGTTTCATGAAGAGAAGTGAGGCTGTTGCCAGGCCTGTGAAGCCAGGTCAGMGTGCTTGGGTTGTGCCCTCTGAGCACTGCACACGTGAGCTGGAGTCTGAGGGGTTTGGGGCAGAGCCTGGACACTGTCCTGTGCCCTGCTGGGTGTCTGCAGCTTTGCTGGGTGTCCTTGGGCCCTGCTCCCTGAGGTGGTCACTGCTGCATCCTCTGCACCAGGGCTGAAAGGCAGAGCTGCTGCTGGTGACTGTGGGCTCCTGCTGAGGAATCCCTCTGAGTGTGGGCTCCTGCTGAATCCCACGGGATGTGGGCTCCTGCTGAATCCCACAGAGTGTGGGCTCCTGCTGAATCCCACTGAGTGTGGCCTCCTGCTGAATCCCACGGGATGTGGGCTCCTGCTGAATCCCACGGGGTGTGGGCTCCTGCTGAATCCCACGGGATGTGGGCTCCTGCTGAATCCCTCTGGGTGTGGGCTCCTGCTGAATCCCATTGATTGGACTTTCCAGACCCAGTGCAACACTACTGACATTCCTATTTTTCTTCATATCAGCCACTTTTTAAACAGTTTACAGGAAAAAATGTCCTAATAAGATCTTACCCCAGGAAAGRGGCTTTTCCATGCAGACATTGCCACACAGCACAGTTGCTTTTGTTCACTGCTTACACCATACTGACAGGTATTGGAAGCCGCCTTTTTTAACCTTCTCTATGGCCAATCATTCACAAATTGGTAATCTGCTGGTTGTTGATGTAATAGTGACAAATTTCTGTGCTTGAACCTCCTTCAATCCCATCACTTCAATACATCAGGTCAACTGCTCCTGTGATTGTGCCTGAATCTTTTGGCTTTGAAAAGGGAAATTCAAAGCCAGCAAATCGGATYAGCAGGGCATTGAGGAAGTGCACCAGGGAGCAAACCAGGATGGTCCAGAAGGAATTGGCAAACTGCTCACTGTGAGTCTTGAATRTAAAAGTTCCCTCTTTGAAATTAGCGATTTTCTCTGAAAGGTGGTGGAACTTCACCTCTGAGGAGAAGAGAATCATGATGAGGCAGCCACAGGAACCTGAAAGGGAGGGGGAGATGCTCATCACCTCAGCACTCCCTCAGCCAGGCTGTGTGGTGTAAGCTGCAGCCAAATACCACATGGAGAATGCTTGGCCACTCAGCTTTAACAGGGGATATTTTTGGAATCCGAGCCAAAGGCTATTGAAATGGGTAAGATTTTCTAACAGAATTTGCCTCAGGAATATTTAGCACAGCTGATCTAGTGCCCTGAGCTGGTGAAGGATCTGTTCAGCTTTAAGGTGCTCATTGTCCCACTGAGCTCAGTGGAGCTCTCTGGGTGTCTGAACACAAACATGCACTGAAGTCCTCTGTTAAATTGTGATTGCAATGTGTAATATCTCATAAAGTGAATCTGCCTGTGAGCCCAGAGAGGGGAGTGTGGCACAGGGATGGGGACCCCCTGTTCCCCCTGCATGCAGTGGAGCTGCTGCCAGCCTCCTGCTCTCTGTCCCTGGCAGGTACCCACGAGCTGCTGCCAGCCTCCTGCTCTCCTATCCCTGGGAGCTGCTGCCAGCCCCCTGCTCTCTGTCCCTGGCAGGGCTGTGCTGCTCTGGGGCCTGACCCTCCCTCACGGTGTCTGGAGCCATCACTGGCATAATTTGGTTTTTTTCCCCCATTTCCTGCCCTCAGTGGTTCCTGGCTCTGCCTGTGCTGGGTTCCAGGGATGCCACCCCAGCTTTGGGCTCCCTCTGCCGTGGCTCCCTGCACTGTCTGCCCATTCCCATTCCTGCCACCACCCTCGGCAGGGATTCCCCCAGTTCAGCTCCCAGTCTCCACCWGGAACACCCGTGTTTTGTATGGCTCAGCCCCCCGTGCTCCTGCCTGGTGCTCCTGCCTGGTTCAGAGCAGCGCAGCCCAGTTTAACCCTCTCCTCCCCGGCAGCACAGCCCGGTACTCACAGCAGATGAAGCTCCACAGGTAGAGCCCCACGGGGCCGTGCAGGGTCTCGTAGGGGCTGCCAAAGGCGTTCAGCATGAAGAACCCTGCTCCCACCAGGGCAAACACGATCAGCACCGAGCAGAAGAGAATGACACTGACGTGGATACTTGCAGGGATGATTCTGAGCAGATCTGGGAAAACTGAGAACAAAACAAACACAGCATTATTATGCACATCGGGCAAGGCTGTCTCTGATGCCAGGCTSGGGGTTCCTGCTCGTTTGTGGTAATTGTTGTGGTAATCCTGCTCTTCTAAATGCAACCAGATGAAATTACTGACTAGAAATGTTTTCTTGTGGATGTTTGGAGGCAGAAAAGTTCTGTGAGACTCAGAAGCATGGACTGGCCAGGAGAGGGAGAGAGACCAGCTCAGGGAAAGCCTCTCCTCCCCTTCCTGAGGGTGGTATTGGTCCTTAATGGGAAAAGCATCTTCTGGGGAAAAGCAGGAAGCTGTGTTTGAGGAGCAGCTCTGGCACAAGGAGTCACTGAGGCCTCTCTCAGTGCCACTGTCCTGGGGCTGATCTCCCCTTGGCTACCCACTCTTCTCTGGGAGAGGGACAACAAATCTTCCTTTAGAGTTTGTTTTCATTTATGTTCATGAGGTCCCACAAAGGGTTGTGACGTGGGAAAGGAAATTATGCTGTGATTACAGATGCATAAATTCAGGAATAATTTTTTATTAATATTGTCATGCAGCTTTTAAGCTCCTGTTTCAAATGTCCTGTTTGTCTAGGACACAGGGATWCTCATTCACACAGCAAGGAAGAATGATTTTTTAAAATCCCTGTTTGTTAGGCAAGAACAAGTGTTTTGGAAGGAGCTGTGGACACCCTTCACTGCTCCTGATCCAGGGGCTGAAGTGAGGAACAGCATGAGTTCCTCTGACACTGATGTCTGGGGAGAACATGCCAAACTCTGTGTTTAACAAGACAATTGTGTATGGTTTGTTTTAAGAAAATAAGTTATGGTMTTGAATCCTCCCCTGGGCACCTGCATCTGTAGCTGGTTCTGTCATTAACATTTTAAATGGGATGTACCAGGAAAAATTAATTCCAGAGGCAATGTTGTGTTGAAAAGAAAACATTCCTCCATGGTGCTGAACGAGCCCATGTGTGCTGTGCAGGGCAGAAACCTTTAGAAAATGAACCACTGACCTAGAAACTGATGGGAATGAGTGGGAACAAATGGAGCAGAAGTTTTCCCCAGCTGAACTGGGTTTGCTGGCAGAGCAAATTCATGCCACAATTAAAAGAGATGTAGTRGTCAGAGGGGAGCATTTAATGGGAACAAGCACAGAACTAAATCATTTAGCCTATTTTCCACGTCTCCTCAGCCAGGCTGAGGTGCAGTGAGTGCATTGAGCTGTGGCTGTATTTATGAGTTTGTCCTGCTCTCCAGAATGCTCCCAGGGGAGGGGAGGGGGCTGCTGCAGCCCAGGGAACAGGGCCAGCACCTTGTGCTGTCCGAGGTGAGTGCTCCTCACAGCTGTCCCTGCCTGAGCCCCAGTGTCAGTGCCACAGCTGTGCCAGCCCTGGCCATAAATCCCACCCACACCCTTGGGATTGCACAGACCCCCCGAAAACTCACCCCGGGGCAATGACTGCACACTGGGATGGCAGCAAAGCAACCAAGAGGGATCTCCAGCAGAATAAACAGACCAGTGATGGAATTTAGAGAGAGCAAACACTAATACTGTATTAAATTAGCTATAATTAATGCTATATTAAATTAGCTATAATTTATACTATATTAAATGACTATATAATTAATACTATATTAAATTAGGTTTACTATTTTGGGAAAATGTTATCTTGGTAAATAATTTCAGGTACCTARTCTGGCAGCCTCCCCTTGCACTAAACCAGGGGTGTGAGCGATCTGCACTGCTGCTGTGGCAGAAGGATTGTGAGCTGTGAGCTGCAGTACCCGCAGGAGAGGAATTGTGCACACAGGAGCCGCCTGTTACTGCCTGCTCCGAGTGCTGCTGGATACAAACGTGTCTCAGTACCTTTTATATTGATATTGTCCTTGAAGATGAATAGGTTATGAATGTGAAGCCGTGACTAAYGCTGACACTGTGTGTGCCAGGTACCGAGGCAGGCAGCGTTCCCTCCCCCAGTCCTTCCCATCAGTGCCACAGATTGCAAACTTTGGGGCTGCTTTGTTTCTCGGGAGCAGCCAGTGCCCAGCTCTTTCCGGAGGCTCTTGCTGGTTTAGTTCACCCTTTCTGACAGCACACAGGTAATGCTGTAACGCTGGCACTCAGAGGGAGATGACAGAGATTAATTAAACCCCCCGAAAAATCTTTTTAAAGTAATAGTAGAAATCTTTTGGAACGCGGCTGTCTGTGTAACTGCACCATAGATTCTCGAAGACATTATCCAGTCTGTGTTAGTACCATAGAATAAGTTATTAACTCTGAAATCAGAGCCCTGCACGGCAGCGGGGCTGAGGCGGATCCTGCTCTGAGGGAACCGGGGGGTTCGGGCTCGGGGCAGAGCGAGCAGATCCTGCAGCCCTGTCCTGCATCCCTGTCCTGCATCCCTGTCCCGCAGCTCTGTCCTGCATCCCTGTCCTGCATTCCTGTCCTGCATCAGTGTCCTGCCGCTCTGTCCTGCAGCCCCAGGGGCTCAGACACCATCGGTGCTCCCAGGAGAGCTGAGGGTGTCCCCCCAGCCCTGTCCCCCGCCCCAGCTGCCGGCAGGGTGTCAGCAGCTCAGACACCGTCGGTACTCACAGGAGAAGTGGGAGGGTCTCCCCCCGAGCCCGCACTGCCGCACTCGCTGCCCCGAGAAGAGCCCGTACTGGATGTGGCCGATGAACTTGTGCAGCTCGGGGCCGCTGGCGTTGACGAGCAGCGCCCCGGTGGAGCAGAGGATGGTGCCCCGCACCCAGAGCTGGGTGCCCAGGGCCGCCGCCGTGCCCAGGGCGCAGGCCAGGCTCAGCACCCCGGCCGTGCCGAACAGCAGCTTCTTCTGCGGCGGGGCCATGCTGCCAGCGGGGCTGCGGCTGCCGTCAGGCCCTGCCCGGGCCCCCAGAGCGGCGGCAGCCGGGATGGAGAGCCCCGGCACCCGGCCAGCCCTGTCCCGAGAGTCTGAAACCGGGCCAGCCCTGTCCCGAGAGTCTGAAACCGGGCCAACCCTGTCCCCTCAGAGCCTGAAACCGGGCCAGCCCTGTCCCGAGAGCCTGACACCCGGCCAGCCCTGTCCCGAGAGTCTGAAACCGGGCCAGCCCTGTCCCGAGAGCCTGACACCCGGCCAACCCTGTCCCGAGAGCCCCCAGAGCTCAGCCACCCCTGTCCCCTCAGAGCCTGAAACCGGGCCAGCCCTGTCCCCTCAGAGCCTGAAACCGGGCCAGCCCTGTCCCGAGAGCCCCAGCGCTCAGCCAGCCCTGTCCCCTCAGAGCCTGACACCCGGCCAGCCCTGTCCCCTCAGAGCCCCAGAGCTCAGCCAGCCCTGTCCCCTCAGAGCCTGACACCCGGCCAGCCCTGTCCCCTCAGAAGTTCAGCGCTCAGCCAGCTCTGTCCCCTCAGTGCCCCGGTGCCCGGCCAGCCCTGTCCCCTCAGAGCCCCAGCGCTCAGCCCGCCCTGTCCCCTCAGAGCCCCAGCGCTCAGCCAGCCCTGTCTCAGCCCGCCCTGTCCCCTCAGAGCC
>CADDXX010000305.1:307603-360306 GCA_902810485.1 Alauda arvensis
TCCCCTCAGAGCCCCGGTGCCCCTGCAGCCCCGGCCGGAGGATGCTGTAAACGCTTTCCTTCCCCGTGCCTTTCTGTCCAGCCTTGCAGATGCTCCAGTGCCTCCCCTGTCACTTGATCGCCAGGGTTTCGGATGACAGATCTCTGTCATTTGAGGAGTGCTCTGCTCGTCCCAGCCCCAGGAGAGTGGGTGAGTTGGGGGTTCAGACTTGGCTKGGCTGCTCTATCCGATTATCTGCTCTCCATACAGGGAGATTTCAGAGGGTTTACGTTTGCAGGTTTTGTTCTAAAGCCAGCAATGCTGAGCTGCTCTCTAATATTTTTTTGGTTGTTGTTTTATTTTTATTGGTTTTGGGCTTTGGAGTTTTTTCCCATCTGGGTGCATTTATTTTTTGCTGTATTTTCAAGGTAGTGCCCAGGTACCTCACGGCACCCTGCCGGCCCAGAGGCCCCTGGTACCCAGCTGCCCTTGGGCACTGGTTTGCCCTTGCTTTCCCCGGCAGGGTGCTCCCGGTGTCAGTGTGGCTGTGAAGCACAGCCCGTTCCAGCTCAGGAGCTGCCCGGATTTCCCCTCCTGCCCCAGCACCCTGCCCCGGGGCCCGGGCTCAGTGCTGCGGGCAGGTCACTGTGTGCTGATCTCCGTTTGCGAGGCCGTGGCTGCTCAGTGTGCTGGAAAACAGCGGGGTTTGGGCGGGGCAGGGAGCGTGGCCGTGGTTTGGGATGTTCCGTGTCCGCTGAAGGGTGAGGGATGCTGGGGAAGGGCTGGGGAGCGCCTCYGCCTGCTGAGGCACAGCGCAGGAACTGCTGGTGTCCGTGGTGTCCCTGTGCCTCCTGCACCTCTGCTGGGGCAGGGAGGGGCTCCTGGGGGCCAGGCCTTCCCCGGGGCAGGGGGTTTGCTCCGTGCACCCCTCCTGCTCTGCACACCCAGGCCAGGTCCTGGCAGCCCCCGTGTGCCCGCTGAGGGTGGCTGGGCAGTGGCAGCACCGCTCTGGCCTCTGCCAGCCCCAGGGCTCCTGGCTCTCCCCGCCTGTCACTGGTGCCACTGCAGGACCCTCCGTGGGGGTTTTGGCGGAGYTATGAGTGGTTTGTGTTGCCTTACCAACTTCTACAATTTTCAAGACTGTGGAGCAGAAGAGTTTGCTCATGTTTGTTGCTTGGCAATCAGAGGAACATCAATTATGTAATTATGTTCTGGAGCATAACGAGCTGTGTTTGTTTGCCTCTGTGAGCCCTGGCGTGGTGRGACGTCCCCAAACCCTGCTGTTTGCTCAGTGTGTGTCCCCGGGGGCTGCTCTGTCCCCTGTCCTCTGCCGGAGCCAGGAGCCTGCTGATGCTCCCGGGATCGGCATCATGGAACAGGTCAGGGACCTCTGCAGATGCTGTGGCCTGTGCCCTCCCCAGGGAAGGCCAGCCAGGGCAGGTTCCCCAGGACCATGGGAGGCTGCTTTAGCACTACCCCAGTGCTCGGGGCCTGTTTGAGAGCTCTCCTGTGGCTGCTCCTTCCCTGGCTCCGCAGTGTGGGAAGGGCGGGCAGGGCTGTTCCCAGGGACGCTGTGGGGAGGGAGGGAAGGGGCAGAGYACCCTCGTCCCTCTCTGCTGAGGGGGCCTGAGCCCGGAGCTCTGATTCCCTCTGCTTCTCGGTGTGCTGTGACTTTCTCGTGTTGAACACGGATCTGTTCTGGGAGCGCTGGGTTTGTCTCTGTGCTGGGCAGTGCTGTGACCCCTGGCAGTGTCACAGTGCCTCTCTGTGCTAACACAGCTGCTCATCCTCCTGCTCAGCCTCTGCTTTTTGGGTTTGTGCGTGAGCAGAGCAGAGCTTGCTCTGCTCTTTCTGCCCTTTTTCCCCTGCAGCCGCTGGGGCTGCAGCTCAGCCTGGGTTCGGACAAACTCCCTTCCTCCCAGAGCAACCTTCCTCTGGGCAGAGATTGCCAGGGTGCGGCATTCCCTCCGGGAATGGGGAGGGGGAACGCGAAGCCCGGGAGGCGCTGCCGAGCCCCGGGCAGGGTCCCGGAGCCCCGGGCAGGGTCCCAGAGCCCCGGGCACTGTCCCAGAGCCCCGGGCCGATGCCCAGGCTGTCTCGCCGCCCCACGGCCGCTGGATGTCGGCCGCTCCCCGCTCCGGCGCTCGGGGATGCCGCCAGGAGCGGTGCTGTTCGTCTTCTTTCTTGTTTCCTTCCCCTTCACACGCTTCTGCCTTTCCCCGGCAGAGGAGGCCGTAAGCCACGGGGCTGTGTGATTCCTTCCAGCCGGCAGCTCGAGTTCTCCTGTGAGGATTGGGATTTTGTGAATAGGATGTCCTCAGCTGGGACCTCTGCCCACCGACACTGTTGCTGTTGTTAAAAGTGTTCTTTGAGGGTCTGCTGCCTGTGGTTTGATGTGAGCCCAGTGAAGCATGTTTGGAACCCATTTTCTGTCTCTTTTCCCAGTTTCAATGTCTTGGTTTGAGCCCTTATCAGGGATCACAGGTGTTCTAGGGGTGGGCTGGCGGTGCTGTCTCCATGGCCTGATTGCTGACCTCAGAAGCCTTTTCCCTTTCATGATTCTGTGATTGTCTCTCCCTGGCTCCTGGGGGACAGGTCATCACAGGGGCCAGGGGCTTCCAAACCCAGCACTGGGTGCAGCTGACAGAGCCTCTGCTCTTGGTCCATGAAGTTCCAAACAATAACAGCAGTTGCTGAGTTGTTTTGGTGGGGAGCTCTGATGGCCCATAAAGGTGAAACATCCCAGTGAATACAGGGACAGGGCTGCTGAGTGGGGCCCTGTGCACTGAGCTATGAAAGCACCTCTCATCTCTGCTTCTCTTGTGTGGGCACCTCAGGAGATTTGCCTGARTAGGAGGACTCAAAATCTAAACATAAAGCAGTARATTCACTTTCTTTTCAGATGGGATYRCAGAGAAAACCACTGACCCCATTTCTGGCCACAAGGATTTTCCATGTGACATTTCCTTGACTCARTCTCCTGTGCACAGCTCCAGGGTGGTTTTCAGTGTGGTTATTGGAAGGTGTCAATGCAGTGAACAGTCCCCATTGCTGCTCCAGACCTGGAGCTCCTGGCACTGCTCTGCAGCCCCAGGTGGGCAAGGAGCCCCTGTGAGGGCAGGAGCTGGTTYGGGCAGGAACAGAGTCCTCAGAGGGGTGAGCTGGAGAATGAACAGTGACTTTTTAATGTCTGCAACAACTCCTCTGTGAGTTCACCTGTCATTTTCCTAGGGCTTAAACCCGCTCAAATTTCACCGAACACTTGAAGTACCTGTATTTTGTTMTCTGTCATAGCCTGTCATAGGTACCACTGTGGAAGGGAACTGAGAAAGAATGGCTTTTTCACCTCTCAATCCTTTTTAAGAGTTTAGAATGCTTGGTGAGACTCTTGAACTTGTCAGTCTCCTGTGTAGCAAAACACAGCTTGGTTTAGTACAGCTTAAAACAGACCTCAGCAGTGGGGGGATACCTGGTACAGCAGCTTGGTGCAGGATTTTCTGGCCTGARTGCAGCAGTGAATGGAGGGCAGGAGAGAGTGATTGATTTTTAATAACTGATGTTGGATTTCTTGAGATAACCATGTGCAATCCTGAAGCTCCATGGATATTTATGCACTTAGGGCTCTGCTTTTAGAGCTCAGGGCTCTGCACTTGTATTTAGTCCTGTTCCTGATGTTGTCTTTGAAGTCCATCTGAATTCTTATGATGCCAAGAGATGTTTTTCACTTTAGAGTGAAGAAGTCCTGTTTGAATGTGGTTCTCACGAATGGGGCTTGTGACAAATGCAGAGAGTTGATATTTGTCTTTCTGAGATCACTWTTCTGGAAAAGAAACAGACAAACAAAACTCCCCACCCCACTGTGGGAAAGGAGCTCTGTCTTGGAGTCAYGGAGCTTCAATTTAATATTTTTAACTACGTGAGAGACCCAAATCTGAGTGTGTTGGGCTGCTTGGCAGCAAAGAGAGACAAGATGAGCAAAACAGGATCTGCAGAATCAGTCTGGTTCCCCAAGCACTGAGAAAATGGAGCATGTTCTGAGCAGTCTTGTAGCAGTTTTAACARTGCAGTTAGCATTGCCTTGGTTGCTCAAATTCCTCATTCACCTGTCTGGGTGTTTTCATCCTYAACTGTTTTAGGAAATCCAACACCAGGTTCCTGCTCATCTAAAGGAGCTTCAAGTACAAAATCTCTCTGTGATAAAAGATTCATTCTGAGACTTAAATAACTGATGGTGACCTTTGAGGGACACACAGCTTCCAGCTGCCTTTTTCCTGTGACCTCAGTGCTGCTCTTTGGGCACTTTGAGCCCCTCTGAGGTGAGGTCTGCACTTGTCCAGCTGCAGGTGCAAGGTCCCAGATAAGACAAATCCAGGGCCTGATTGCTCTGAGAGGCTGATGCATTCTGTGAGTAAATGTGGTGCTGAAGGGGGGAAGCCCTGAGGTACAGCCTTTGTGAGACTGGAAGCTGTGTGGCTCCACGTTTGTCCTTTCCAGTCAAAAGCAAAATAATGCATTTGATGGTCAGACCCTTCAGCCTCCCTTGTCTCAGCTGCTGCCAGGGCCCTGTGCTCCAGGAGCCCCCTGGGAGGGGATGGCTCTGGTGGTGCCAACAAAACCTGCACCAGTGGGGAGCAGAGTSCTTTGTGTGTTCTGCAGRAATCTGCAGCACCCCTGGCTCTGKTGRCAGCCCAGTGCATCCAGCCCWGCCCTGGGAGGGTTTGGCATTTTGTGCATTCATGGAGATCTAAACAGGTGTGACAGAGACTGAAAGCACCCACCTGCCCTGGTGCCTGGGGTCTCTGAGTGTCTGCCAGGTCTGATGTCCCTCAGCCCTGCTCTCCCACCCCTCTGGGTGTGACCTCCTGCCCAGGCTGCCTCTGCCAGCTCTAGAAACGTGGCTGTGCTTCCAGGAGAGCTGATTGACACAGCTGAACTCAGGCAGCTGAATCAGCTGGGAGAGCAATGACAGAAGGAAAGGAGGGCTCCCAGAACAGCCCAGAGCCCTCCCTGTCCTGTGCCTGGGGAGAGGCATGGGGGGCTGCAGCTGTGTGACACCAGGGGCTGTTCCTTTGCTTCTGTTTTCCTAAGCCTGAAACTCTGTTCCCCCCTTCCCTGCATGTATCTCACATTTAAAATCCGTCTGAAATCAGGATTTTGCAATATCACTGATCCTGCATGGAATTCCAGGTTCTGGGAATCTCCTGGTGTTTGTTCTAGGGTTACACCTTAGCTGATTTGAAGACACCTAAGGATTCTGCTGGTTGCAATGAACATTCTGAACCTTTGGATATTTTCCAAGCAYTATTAAAAATAAAAATGACACATTAGGGAGGTCAGGGCAATCTTTATTTTTTTGTTTGGTTGGTTTGGGAAGCCATGAGAAAAGCTCTGACCCCATGCTGGGGGTGAGGYACTGACAGCAACACTGCAACTCCAGCTGGTGGCCCTTGGTTGTGGTTGAGAGTCCACAGGAATTTACAAACCCCGCACCAGAGCTTTGTGGAGGAATGCCTGGTTTGAGGTTTAGTCATAAACTGAAAGTTCAGACCATATTTGTCAAAATGTTTGCAAAGCTTCATAATCTGGAATGATCCTGTGTCCAGTTGTGAGCAAACACAACTCATTTTATGGAGTTCTGCTGGTGCAGAGCTGATCTTCCTGCACTTGTAGGGGYTTTTAAACCCAGGCTGCAGCCCTGGCAGTTGTTCCTGTCTGTGTGTCAGTCAGTTTACACTGTCTCTGTAGGGTCAGTTTGCAGCTCAGGGAGCTCTCCAGGTGTAAAGAGACAAAGTGATGYTCAGTGAACCCTCACTGCACAAAGGGCTGCCCCCCCTGCAGAGGGAACAGAGCAGATATTGGAATGTGAGCTCCTGGGGGTGTGAGGAGCTGGCTGGGGGTGTCTGAGCCCTGATGTGCTGGCAGAGATGTGGAAGGGTTCATTTCCCAGAGCTGGGAGAACACTGGCCCCAGTTCCTGCTGCAAGGGAGGGAGCAGGGCCAGGGAGATGGGTCAGGGCTGGACACTGGTGTCACTGGGACCTGCCACCCACGGGGTGGGACTGCAGCAGAGCAGGGCAGGGAACCATTCCCTGRCCAGGGAGGAGGATTATCTCAACATGGACAAAGCTGGAAATGCAGCAATCCCTTCTGAACACTGGGTTTGGCCACCATCTGTTCCCCTGGAGCCTCAGGGAGACTCCTGCTCTAAAATCAGAAATCTGCTGAGGTGGGAAACAATTGCACTACAGAAATAATKTTTTTAAAGCTTGAAAGCAATTTAAAAGTTACTCAAATTTACATTGTGGGAGTGTTTTCATCTGTCTGTGCCAGTGATCTCCCACAGCTGCWGTTGTGTAAATTTTCATGGGCAAATGCCAAGCCCTGCCATGTAGGGAACTGAATGTTTTTGCCATAAATGACAGAAGATCTCCCACAAARCACCAGATTCCCTTTCCCAGCAGGCTCCTTCCCTTGCAGAGCCTCAGTTTGACAGTCAGGGAGCTCTGAAAGAACCATTATAAATATCTTTTCTGTATTTTCTTTCACAAACACAACCAGAGCACAGCCTTCTCCTGCAGTTCCTGGGGCAGCTCCAGGCTGCCCCAGTCCAAGGGACACCCAGTGTGGGACACTGGTGCTCACTGGGATCAGGCTGGAGCCTCTCTGCTGCTGGGTGGGAAACTCCTGGAGCTGTATTGCTCCAAAAGCTGGGTGTGAGCCCGGTGGAGGTGTCCTTTAGCTGCAGCACAGTCCTGTGGGGTGCAGAATCATCACTGCTGCTGCTGCTGCCCAGTGCTCTCAGATAGAGAAGTTGCCCACAGCCTTGGAGAAGGTGCAAGGACCAAATAATTAAAGATTTTTCACCCATAGATCTTTGGGATCATTTTAGTTTGGACTAAAATGAAATGCAGTGGTAGGAAGGTGAAGGACTTGCTATTTCTATTCCTATTCCTATTCCTATGGCTTCTTTGTTAAGTAAAATGAAGATATTCAGCTCCAGAGCCACTGTCTGAAAGCTTTAGTGGATACTTTAGGCCTGGTATATTTTTCCTTTACAACAATAAAATCAATTTAAAAAATCTGCTGTGAAAAATGAAGTTACAAACCAGGTTATATTTGTATAGAGCAGGTTGGTGGCTTTCAGCTGTTACTTGGTGCACACAGAAATGCTTCACTGCTGTGTAAGGATCACAGGAAAACCAGCAAACCCTTCTTTTTCTGGGTTTGAATGTACCAGAGCTTTTGGAGAGCTGTGGGTGTGTGTTCCCAGGTGGCTCTGGGTGTTCCTGCCTCCTCCTGCCCCAGCAGGGAGGGAGCAGCTGCAGTTTGGGGGGATGTTCCTGAGCACAGCTTGCTGTGGTTTGGGGTCTGTTTGGGTGCTTCTGTCCCAGACCCAAGCCTGGAGCCCAGAACTGCTCCAGGGACTCCTCTCTGTGTCTGAGACCCCGMGGGGCCGGGTGCCACCCTCCTGCACCCAGGGCATCACCTCAAACAGCTCACACTGCATCCATTGGCACCTGCAGTGCTGGGCTCAGGCAGAAGTGAGAGACCCTGGGGTTGTGCTGAGCCCCTCTCCTGTTTGCTGCTGGTTGTGCTGGGCTGTTTCTTTGGGACATTCTTCCTGAAATGTGCATTTCTGCAGGGACACAATACTCAACACACTACACTATGTTTATGCTTTCCCCAAGCGTATTTGATCTTCTGGACTTAGAAATGTCAACCTCACTTGAAGCTTTCAGCTTGAGGTGCAGTTTTTGGTACAGCTTTTCTCTAAAGGGGAGGCAGAGGAAGAAATAAATAATGGGGTCGAGGCAGACGTTAGCAGCAGACAGCAGCAGAGTGAACTCCTTGGCGTAGAACAGGGATTTCTGGGACTGGCAGCTGAACTGGGAGCTGGTCTGGCTCAGGGTGTACGGGGTCCTGCAGAGGTGGTAGGGCACAAAGCAGATGACAAACACAAACATGATGCTGAATATGTTCCTGCTGGTTTTCCTCTTGGCCATGTCTGAGCTCCTCCGGAATTTTTTGTAAGAGCTGTATATTTTTTTGGATATAGAAGCGTAAAATATGATCAGCAGAAAGAAAACAATCCAGAAAATCCCTGTGCAAATGTAAGTGGTTGCTTTGTGCCACTGTCTGCCAAGCTCACTTTTAAGACCTATACATTTTCTGGAGTAGTTGTCTTTAGTGATTTCATTAGTTAAAATCATGTTTGGAAATGACATGAGCATCAGTAGCAGCCATATGATCACAGAGACCACCTTGCTGTAGTTGACTGTGTGAACRAAGGAGGTGAACAAAGGCTTGACGATTTTGTAGTACCTGTCAAACCCAATGAGGCCGAAGAAGGTGATGCCRATGTACATGTTCATGTAGAACACGACTGCAGAGTACCTGCACACGAACAGGCTGAGCCCTGGCGGAGCAATCCCAGAGTCAGCCAGGATTTTGAAAGGAAAGGTCAGGCTCATGAGGAGGTCAGCCACGGCGATGTTCTTGAGATAGACAATGAAACTCCTGGTGCTGGGCACGTGGAGGAAGAKCCAGGCTGCCAGGGCGTTGAGAGAGAACCCTGCCAGGAAGATGAGGCAGTAGAGCAGGGGGATGACTGTGGTGGTGATCACCGTGCTGTGGCTGCAGTTGTTGTTCCCCCAGGAGCTGGAGTTGAGCATCTTGCAGTCTCTTCATTCCTGGAGGCAGAGAAAGGCATTTCAGTAGGACAGGGTGGTGCTGGGCTTTCTGCTGACTGCTCTGAGTTCTGTGCCCTCACCTCCAAACCAGCTGGGTGTGCMCTCAGGGATGTTCCCACCCCTCAGCACTCCCAGCAGGGCACACACAGAGAGCTTTCTGAGTGGTGCCATCTCCCTTTCTGGTGGAGTTCCAGGCCATGCTGCTGCTGTGAACAGAGGATCCCTTTGCTGCTCTGTTTGACTTTAAGCCCTTGCCAAGGCTTTAACCCTTTCCTGCAGGCCCAGGTGCTGTGGGCTGGGGCTGCCCCACAGCCCTCTGGTGACTCAGGGSTCATGGGGTGTGTTTAAGGTATTTTTAACTCTGATTTACCATGAAACATGAGGGATGTGAATAGGCCTGGTCAAAATGTTCTGTAAAAACTCCTGTTGGTGAAGGGTGGGGATGCCCAGAGCCTGGCACTGTGCCCCAGTGTTCCCTTGCAARGAACTGCGTGTGCAGCTGGCAGGGTTTGCTCTGAACCTCCAGCACAGGAGGGTGTCTGTGTCCCAGTTTGTACTGGGGGAGCTTGAGCTGCCTTCTCAGGTCAGCCAGAGTCACATTTTAAAGTATCTCCAAGAAGGGATCACRTCTCCTGTCTGCTTTCCTTTGCCAGAATGTTTGTGGGGGTGGATTATCCTCTGTGGGGAGGGCAGAACAAATACAGATAAAAATATAATGCTGCTGTATTTGGCAAGTGAAACCCTGGGCAACTGGRAAATATGTGCCTTGGAGCTGGGAAAAAACCCATCTTGTATTTCAGAAAATAAAGAATTTCCTTTTATCCCCATTCTGAGTCRGCAGCTGATGATGGAGCAGGTTGGAGCCTGAATGCCACCTTGCAATAGATGGAAATCCCATTTTTTTCTCAAATAGGTGAAATGGGCTCCTTTGGTGTGCTGTTTTCTGCACCTCCTGCAGATGCTGTGAGGGCTGATCAGCTCAGGTGTGTTCTGGAACCTGCAGGGAGGAGAGGGGCACGGGGCAGGTGTGTTCCCTGTGCACACCCACAGCCTGACTCAACCCCTTCCTGCTCATGATCCCACCAGAGCAGCAGCCACCCTGCCTTTGTGCTTCAGCTCTGCTCAGCAAGGCATTGTTTGTGTTTGGCTGTGGTTCTAAAAGAAAAAGATGGTTTGGTATTAAACTTCCACCTGAACACGTGTTAGAGCTGGGAGCTTTGGTGGGGAGCTTGGGGTGATCATGCTGAAATTGGAGGCATCTTCTGGAAAGGCACTAATAGCAAATGGCATTTTAATTTAAATAGTAGCACGTTGTATTTAGGAACTGCTCTCTGCACCCTTTCTCCCYCCAGGCTGCCTCAGCAGGACCCTCCCTCTGCACATGGTCACAACTTGTTCCTTCTCTGCAGGGTTTCCTACAGCCAAGAGCCCACAGGTGGCTCCTTCTGTGCTCGGACTTGGGGCAGGTATTGAATTGTTCAGATGATCATGAAGTCAGCTTTGTGCTGAGGTTAGGGTTAGGTTAGGGATTAGGGTTATGGGTTAGGATAAAGGCTTGGGTTAGGGTTTAGGTTTAGGTTAGGGTTATGATTAGGATAAGGGCTGGTGCCAGCATTTGGGAGAGGAGGCTCACAGCCTTTCCTACTCCAGAAGCTGTTCTTGTTTTGTGCTGGGGCAGCACAAAGYACCTGGATTGTCTGTTAATAATGTCAGCTCATTGTGCAAAGCCAGCAAACAAAATCACCAGATGACCAAGATTGGTTGGGTAAAATATAAAATGTCCTGAACTTTCTCAGTCTATTAATCATGTTGTCTTGGCACAGCACACAAAAGGGARGCTGCAAAATCCATTAGAAAAGCTCAGTCCCTGCTGAGGTCAGAGTCCCTGTGACTCTTGCACAGCAGCATTAAGGCAATTCTTGACTTCTGTTTCAGAGTTCACCCTGCTTTACTGAACATAAGAATAAYATTTATAAATTGTTCTACTTATTTGTTTTTTTACCCTGAATTTACGAGAAGTTGTGTAGTTCCAAGTACACGTTTTTGTTATTTATGGAAACKAATGCAGCTGTTTAATAAATATGTAACACAGTTACTGGCTCAGGAACTGGTGACAGTGTCACTATCTCCAGAAATCTCCTTTGAACTGCAAAATGGAGTTAATCAGGGGAGGCTGGAGGCACCTCTGATGTCAGGAGGAAGCTGGGGAAGGAGGAAGCACAGTGCACACCACTGCAAGCTGTGCTGAGTGTGCTAAAAGAAGAGTCTTATTTTAAGGTTTTTGTCTCTCATGTGGCAGGAATGTTGGTGCTGTGGCACTTGCAGTGCTGTCCCTGCTGGTGTAACCCAGGGGG
Organism: Alauda arvensis; assembly: GCA_902810485.1. Classification (NCBI taxonomy): domain Eukaryota; kingdom Metazoa; phylum Chordata; class Aves; order Passeriformes; family Alaudidae; genus Alauda; species Alauda arvensis. Next base: position 318,626 of record CADDXX010000305.1, read on the forward strand.
AAGCTGCAGTGGGTGTCCCTGTGGGGCAGGAGGGGGTGAGGCTGAGGAGCTGTGCTGGGCACTGAGGGGTGCAGTCCCTGGGGATTGAGGATGCAGTCCCTGGGCATTCAGGAGTGCCATCCCCAGGCTGTCAGGGGTGCAGTCCCTGGCTGTCAGGGGCTGGCTGAGGGGAGCCTCCTCCCCAAACACTGGGGTCCCTTCGTGGCCTGAGCGTGGCCAGGGTGCTGTGACGCCTCTGTGTCCCCAGAGAGGAGCCCGGGGGTGCCTGCCAGGGGACACACTCAGGGTCCCTGCCCTGCTCTCCTCTGCAGGGCACTGCTTGTGGTGCCTGTGGAGATTTGTTGGTGCATTGGACTTGTTGCAAGCYTGCCAAGAGACTAGAATTCTGTTCTTTGCTGTTCTTGTTATGACATCTGTCATGGGGCAATGTCTGGGTTTTAATACTTCAGAGAATAAAAGAATGCAGAAATCCTAATGGGCTATTCCAGCCCTGGAAGTGGCACGTTGGGTGAGAGTTCCTGTTTGCCATGGACTGTTTGTGACTGCCCCTGTCCCCAGTGACAGGACACCCCACCCGTGACCCCAAAAGGCCAGAGCAGGCTGTTGGGGTGAGGAGGTGGCAGTGGGTGGCTGCAGGTGTCACACCAGGGCCATCCCCAGTGTTCTCCTGGCACCTGCAGAGGTGCTGCAGCTCTGAAGGGCACGGGAGGGAGSCAGCAGTGCCCAGGGCACAGATAAGGCTGTGTATTTTCCATCAGAGCCCYGGGCTGCTCTGGGGGCAGTGTCAGGACTCCTCAAGGGCAGAACTGCATTTCTGTCTCACAAAACCCACCAGTAACTGTTTCATTTCTTCTTCCTGTCCAGCGGCCTCTGTGCTCTTTTTGAATCGGAAATTTAACAGCTTTGTCCTCCTGATAAGCTGATTTTTTCCTTCTCTTTTCATTTCTGGTTTTYAGACAAGAGTTTGCCTCATTCTGAGCACGCTTTTAGCCCTAGAAGATTGTAGTCTGTGAATATCTGTGCAAACCCTGATATTCAGATGGAAACTTGGGCAGGGCTTTGAGTTTTCTGCACATAGCATGATTTTCTGATAATTCAAATACTCAGTTTTTTAAATTAAGTCTCGAAATTCTGCCACTGAGATCCTTCCTATTTCACATCAGTTATCATACTGGAATTAGGGGGTGGTGGATGTGASAGGAAATGTTGGGTCAGAAAAGAGTAGCTTAGGAAGTGAATAATAACARTRGCAATTAATAATAATAATAAYAACAACAAATTGCTATAAAGGAAACTAAAATAAAGAGCAATAAACTCCAAGAAATACAAGTGGGTCGCTTTCCTGCGTGCCCCTCTGCACTGCAGGGCATGAGAAGCTGGGAAGTCCCTGGCTGGGTGCAAGCCCTGCTCATTAACAGCCAAACCATCAGGATGTAATCAACATCCTTCTCATCCCAAACCCAAACAGCTCCTGGGAGAAAATTAACTGTATCCCAGCTAAAACCAGAGCCCTGGGTCAATGAAACATTTTAATGATTATTAGTGTCATTGTCCTAAAGCTGGGKTTTTAAAAGTAGTAAAAAGTGGCTCAAGGAAGTTTTCCCTTTTAATATTATATTTCAATAGTAGTATTTGTCATTCAAACATTTTATTTTCTCGTAGTTTTAAACGATGAGTTTCATATTCTCAGTCATAAATGAAAACAAAAGTACTTGCTTAAGAAAAATATCTTTTTAAAGGCAGACAAGAAGAATCCTTGCCTGTGGGTCCTCTGCCTGCTGGCACAGCTGGAGCCTGCTCCGCGGCTGAAACAGTGGTTTCTGTAGTCGGTTAGTTAGTTAGTTAGTTAGTTAGTTAGTTAGTTAGTTAGTTAGTTAGTTAGTTAGTTAGTTAGTCAGTTAAAACTGCTCGTTTGTGCTATTAGTTGTTAGTGGTTTGCACAGGATGTTCACCTCATTTGCCAATTTAAAAAGTAAAATTGCAGCGGCAGTTACTTTAAATTACCCGAGGGTGTTGGAGAGGGGACAGGAGCGGGTGGCGGATGGGAGGATGTCTCACCTGGGCACAGGTGTGCGGTGGCGATGGGTGCCCCTCTCTGCCGAGCCGCCCCGAGAGAGCCGGGCCCGGGGCGGCGGCAGGGATCGGCCCGGGGTGGAACCGAGCCTGTCCCGGGATGGTCCCGGTCTTGCAGAGCCGGTCTTAGGGATGGTTCTGGTCCTGCAGAGCCGATCCGGGGGTGGAACGGCCGGGGGTGGAACGGAGCCTGTCCCGGGGATGGAACAGCCAAGGGATGGTCCTGGTCCTGCAGAGCCGATCCCAGGGATGGTCCTCGCTGTCAGAGCCGCTCCCGGGGATGATCCCGGCCCCCAGAGCCGCTCCGGGAGCCGCTCCCGGTCCCGCCCGCCCGCCGTGCCCGAGCCCCGCCGCTGCCCCCGGCGCAGCCGTGCGGGGATTTCGGAGCCGAGGGAGGAAAAGGGAAAGGGGGAAGGGGAAGGGCTGTGCCCGTGCCCGGCTCTGCCCCCAGCCTGCAGCTGCCCCCGGCGCTGAGCGGCACACACACGAGCACGGCTGGCACAGCGGCGAGCCCGGCTGCAGTTCGTGTTCCCGAGCTGCTCCCAGCTGTTCCCAGCTGTTCCCAGCTGTTCCCAGGGCTGCCGCGACCTCTGCAGTGACGCACGCTGCCCCGGGAGCGGCGGCTCCGAGCAGGGGAGGCTCTGAGCTGCGGGGAGATGGGCCCTGGGGATGCCCCACGGGCCTCTGGTGTTTGCCTGCTTCCTTTCTCTTCTCTTCTCTTCTGCCCTGTTCTTCTCCTTTAACCTTGAACACCTGCTCGGCTTCCTCCCTTCCTGCTCCTCCTAGAWGTTTTCTGGGAGGCTTTGAAATCAAGCACGGAATTGGTGGAAATGTATGGTAATAGAAGAGCTAATGTCTTCTCTGTGACTGTAGGAAAGGAGCATATTCTGAGAGAGAGCTGAGGTCTGGGGAGAGAAATYGAGGTTTAAATGTTTATTTAAAACTTGTGAAACATGTACATTGTGTACCTTAGAACAAGCAAACATTTAGTGCAGGACTTGAGCTCTGTTTGACAGKGTGTCACCTCAGCCCTACAGAAAAGACACAATTCCTCATGGACTCTGCTTCTGTGAGGGTTTATCTGTGTAGAAGAAGGACCCAAAGGAATGGAGAAACACATGTGCCTCCTCCCTGCCTGTCACTGCCATTCCACATCCTTTGCCAGTGTGAGTTACCCTGAGCCTCCAGTCCCTTCCTTCCCCCACATTTCACTGAATTTCTCCCAGGGCAAGAAGGGGATACTGAGAGCAGAGCTGTCAGGACATCCTTGTCAGGACATCCTTGTCAGGACATCCTTGTGAGTCCTCCTGCCCCTCTCTTGACCCTGACACTCCCAGCCCAAAGCTGTGCTGGTCAATCCCTGCCTTTGGGGTGATGGGTTTGGGCTTCAGTGACAATTCTGGACTTCCCCTGTGGATTCAGGAAGGAAAAGCTCAGGGCTTCTCAGGTGCTCCCCAGAGGACACCAGTCAGCCAAGCTTCTCCTCTCCTTCCCTGCAGCCTGTGGTCATTTCTTGAAGCAGGGATGAGAGGAGTGAATCACATCAGGCTTTGCTTTAAAAGCTGTGTGCTCTCTAGGACAGACAGCAGCATGGGAAGCCAGGGGAGAGTCAGTGCAGCTCTCCATGGGAGATGCCAGTCTGTGGTGGATTAAATGTTGCAGCACAGACAATGTTTTGCAGTGAGAAGTAAGCAYTGTCCAGGGCAGAGGATTAAGGGCTCAAAGGGTGGGTGGGGTGTCTGAGCTCTGTGCACAGCCTCAGCCCCTTGGAATGGCTCTGGGCAGGGGGCAAACCCAGGGGCTGCTCTGTTACACAAACATGGGGACTTGCCAAAACGCCAGCCAAAGCCTGTGTTTAGGGATCTCAGGACACAGCTGCTGYTTCTGAAGGGTTTGAAAGCAGGCAGCGAGCATGGCCATAGAAGGCCCTGCACTTTACCCTGCACTTTACCATGCACTTTAGGTGGCTTAGGAACAAACTGCTCATGTATTTTACCTTTAGCCACACCAGTCTGCTTCTTCCCTCAAAACCCAAACCTCTCTGGTGCTGGCTGTTTTATTAAGAGAAGCTGTTAACRCTTGGTCTGAGCTCAGGGTCTAAGAGGGGAATCCTTTTACAAGACCCTGCTGATGGAATTCTGTCCCAGAGCTGAGAATGCAGAGCCAGGGAGGGGAGAGCATTGCTGGAGTGTCCCAGCACACCTGGGGACAAAAAGGCTGAGGGTGAACTGGTCCCCCGTGCTGGTGACAGCAGGGCAGGGAGGGGTGGCAGCTCTGCAGCCTCTGCTGGCACAAGGGGCTGCTGGCTCCTGGCTTGAGCTCTGGGTGCAGGATTTCCCACCTGGGAAAAGGCCACTGTGAATTTAACCCAGCAGTTATCAGGCACAATTTAACAATCCAAAAACCCTTGGTGATTTACTCTTGTGGAAGGGAGACCAGCAGCACTCAGTCCTGGTCTGCTTTAACCATACAAGACCTCAGAGGAGGTCTTTGGTTAGGAATGTCTGCACACAGAACTGACCTTCCAGTCCTAAAAACTCTCATTCCATTTAATCTGGTGCTTGTGACAATTTAAACTCTGCAACCCAGTCCCCAAAATGGTTCTCTTAATATGGTTTTGTGTGTGCATGGACTGCTCAGGGTGCAAGATTTGGTCCCAGAACTTGTCTGGTGTGTGTGACCAGTTTTGTACAGAGCTGATTGGGAAACAGAGTTTATCTGTGGTATTTTAGCCATTTCAAGTATTTTTATTTAAAGTAGGATAAATACCCAAAGTATTTTGWCTTCCTTTCCCTGATCATGTAAGTGGTTTCATAATACTTGCATTAATCCAAACATTATCTTACTTCCATTTCAACTTCTTAATTATTCATAAACCAAAATCTAAACCTAAACCAACAGTGTTAAAAAAATAAATAGAAGAAAGAAACCTGTCTTTCAATGGAAAACTTTTTGAAAGAGATTCTCATGCGGAATTTAATCTTGTTATTTGAGTGCTGCATTTTCAGGGTTTTCTTGTCAAACCCTTTATTTTATTGTGTAGGAAAGGAAAGTCCCTCTGTGTTCAGGCCCGGGCCGAGGGACTGTTGCCACCTCCTGCCTGTGCAGCTGCACTGCAGCCCGGGCTGGTGTGAGCACAGACTGCCCCGGCACTGCCAGCCCCTGCCTTTCTCAGCTCCCTCAGTTTGTGTCCCAGCAGGTTCTGCTCCAAACAAACCTGGTTTGATCCCCAGTGAGTCCAGGACAAACTGATCCACGTGGGCATCACAGGGTGGAGAGGATTCAGTGCAGACACTGGGTGGGGTGGTGCTGCTGGCACCAACACTGTGAGGGGCATGGAGCGACTGGGGATGGTGGCACAGAGCTTTGTATCACCAGAGCTTTGTGTCACCAGAGCCCTGTGTCACCAGAGCCCTGTGGCACAGAGCTTTGTGTCACCAGAGCCCTGTGGCACAGAGCTTTGTGTCACCAGAGCCCTGTGGCACCAGAGCGCTGTCACAGAGCCCTGTGGCACAGAGCTTTGTGGCACAGACCCTTGGCACAGAGCCCCACAGAGTCCTGGGCACACTGAGGGTCCCCACGGGGCCTGTGCCACCTCCCCCCCTTCCCTTCCCCTGCTGCCATCTGCCAGACTCTGGGGAACTGATTCCTCTCAAGGGATCCTGCTCCGAGGCCAGGGCCCCTCCTGGCTGCAGCCTCCTGAGCTCAGGGTTGTTTTCTGAGCTGAGGCAGCCTTGTGTTGGTTTCAAACCAACCAACCAGCCAACAACCAACCAACCAGCCAACAACCAACCTGCCCACCTGCCAAAGGTACCTGCCCACCTGCCAAAACTGCCCCCAGGCCCATGGCATGAGCCTGATCCCTGCAGAGATGGAATCTGGGGTGGGTGTTGGTGAGCTGGCACAGAACAGCTGAACGTGCCTGCACATCCCTCAGTGAGCCCCCATGGCCAGGTACTCAAAGAGACATTTTATTTACACGATTTACAAGCACTCCCACAGGGCAGCAGAGTCTCTTGGTGCCCTCAGACGTCAGTGTACTCGTGGTAGATGCGCACCTCGGACCTCCTGACGCTCTGGAGGGACCTGATGCTCTCACTCCTGGTCCTCATGTTGGACTTCCTGAACAGCCTTCGGGAGAAGGACCGGCACATGAAGAAGTAAATGATGGGATCCAGGCAGACGTTGCATGCGGACAGGAACAGCGTCATTTCCTTACAGTAATACAGGATTCTGTGTGCAGAGTCATCTAAAATTCTGTCCAGGTGGCTGAAGGTGAAGGGTATCCTGCACAGGTGGTAGGGCAGGAAGCAGGTGAAAAACACAGCCACCACCACCCTTATGCTCTGGTTGTGCTTSCGCTTGCGGCTGGACGAGCTGATGAACTGCTTGCTGGATTTGTAGATGTACCTGGAGATGGCAATGTAGCAGCCTATCAGCACCACCAGCACCACCACGAACATGCAGGTGTTGATGTAGATGACAGCMGAGTGCCACTTGACCCCCAGCGGGGACTTCAGCTTGAGGCAGTCGTCCACGTTCCTGCGGGTGGGGTACCCGTTGGTGAGGATGAGGTTGGGCAGCGCCAGGAAGGCCATCACSCCCCACACGCAGGCTGACAGCACCTTGGTGAAGGTGATGCTGTACATCCTGGAGTCCCCGAAGGGCTTCACCACCTTGAGGTAGCGGTCGATGCTGATGAGGCCCAGGAAGACGATGGTGGTGTACATGTTGGCGTAGAACAGCACCGTGCTGTAGCGGCACAGGAAGGAGTTGAAGTGCCACGGCCCCAGCTGYGAGTCCTGGATGATCTTGAAGGGGAAGGTCAGCGTCATCAGCAGGTCTGCCACCACGATGTTCTTGAGGTAAAAGATGAAGCTGGTYTTGTTGCGGATGTGGAAGAAGATCCACACGGCCAGGCCGTTGAGCAGCAGGCTGGCCAGGAAGATGAGCAGGTAGAGCACGGGCAGCACGATGGTGGTGAACTCGTCCTGGGCTGGCTGCCCCAGGGAGCTGGCGTTGGCAGAGCTGCTGTTGGCTGGGCTGGGCTGGCTGTCTGTGGGAGGGAGGGAGAACAACAGGATGAAGCTTTGTGCTGTTCTCCAGCTCAGAACTGTCCCCTCTCCAGGCAGGCTGGGGCTGCTCGGGTGAAGCACAGATCACACCTGCAGGGTGCCAGCTCTTGGCTTTCCTGACAGAGTGTGACTTGTGAGCTGAGATGTTTGTCATGAGACAGGGCTCTGCAGAGACTSCTCAGGCCTATCAAAAGCTCATTTAAACTTAGTTTACTTAAACGTATTTAAAAATCACGGTCTCCGGGGGATTTTAAGATTTAATATAAAAATGTTTGTGAAAAACTTATAAACCCTGCCATAAAATGACAGCTCATTTTGTTTCATGTTATTTATGCTCTGACCTTGGCTGGGGAGGCAAACCAGGCTGGCTGTGGGGCACTGCTCAGACAGCCAGTGCTGGAATGAGTAATTCCTTTCAAATGCTGGTGGGAACTGTCAGCAATAAAACAAACACTTATCAATCACTTATATTTCCACTGTTATTTTACCTGGCAGTTTTCCATAGGACAAATTGTACCCCATCCTTTGCTTTGCTGTAGGTTTTCAGCTGAAATGCTCTTCAGGAGTCCCACTGGCAGCTCTGGATCTGGGATGCAGCAGGGCCTGTGCCAGGATGATGTTCTGGGGGAAAAAAAAGCCAAATTAAAACCAAAACAAAACAGAAGAGCCCAACTTCTTGTCCCCTGCATGGAGAGGAGCTTTGTGAAAGGAGCTTCCTCAGGAATGGCCAGTGAAGGGCTGGCTGAGGGCTGGGTGCTGCACAATGGTTCTCTTGTCAGGTCTTCATTGCCCTCTTGCTGCTCATTTCWGTGGTGGGTGACCATGAGTGGATTTTTTATTTTATCACTCACYTCTTGAAGTACAAATGTTTCATCAGTAATTATGAGATATGTATGTATAATTTCACAGTGTATCCCCCCAAACTGGGCTGGAAATGGTGGAAATGACAAGTTCCTGTTCCTTTGWSAYARAAACTGGCACACAAGGAACACTGACACTRCAGAAACTCATCTATGCCCTGATGGCACCATGATGTTTGGTGTTGTTCAAAGGGATGTTGCMAATACCAGTTTGTAAGGCTGTGCTCCAAATTGTTCTTTCCTCTATCAGTGTGCAAATGCAGTCACTTTTCCGGGGTTCGTTTTTTGCTTACAAGTTTTGTTAGGAAAACTGGCAAAATGGTTCAGATCTCACCAATCCCACTGGACCTGAGTGCTCTCACAGGAATGAAAAGGACAGAATTCCTGCAGCCCTTTTGCAGGTCAGAACCTGTTTCAGGTGCCATGCCCAGGTGGGAACCGTGCTGAGTGGCACTAGATGGCACCAAAGCAGGTAATGGTGTGGGAAAGCATCGGCAAAAACTTTTATTTGGGTATTTTAACCTTTCTATCAGTCTGGCTTCTTGGCTGGCACTGTTTGCTCTGACAGGCTGTCGAGGGAGTTGTGGGTATTTTGTTTTCTGTGGSTCTGAGCAGCAGTAACCCATCACGTTTTGCTGTTGTTGGGGATTTGCAGCTCTCTTTTCTGCCCAGGGGGCACCGAGATCAAAAGAGTACGTGATTTTATGAAAAGATGCATATCTAACTCCTTATGTAAATAAGGTACTCATTTCCCTCCTTTTCTGGGTTTCTTTTAAGTCTGCCCAACTCCTGGCCCCTGGCTCCCTGTTCTCAGGCTCTGCTGTGCAGAGCTCCCAGCCCAGAGCAGGCAGTGAGGTGCTGGGTGTGCTGCTCCCGCAGCCCCGGGGGCACCCCCGGAGGTGCTGCAGGATCCCGTGGGGCTGGGGCGGAGTGCAGGGCACYGCACACGTGCAGGGGTTGCACTGCAGCTCCCGCAGCATTGCTGCAGTGACCGCCCGCAGCCCCGCTGCATCCTGCCAGGGGCGAGCCCCGGGGCTGTGTGCCCTGCCCAGGGGAGCTGTGACCTCCTCCATTGTCCCGGGGACATCCCGGCCCCTGGGAAGCCATCCTGGGAAGCCATCCTGGGAGCTGAGCGCTGCTGTGCCCACCGGGACCTAGCCTTTGCATGGATATCTGTGTCTGCTTCTTCCCGGCGGTTTTAATGTTAAAATATGTTCCAAAATGATCTCTACAAACTGTGGCTGGAACAAGAAAGCAGCGAATTCTTCAGCAGTGTAGCTGTGGCAGCTGAGCTCCGTGCCCTGGCATCACACCCGAGCTCAGCAGAGGCTCTGCTGGCTGCRGGGTGGGGCAGAGGGGCAGCACCTGCCACTGCTYCCCCTCCTTACACACCCAAGGCTCTCCCTGGTGCTGCTGCAGCTCAGAACTTTAAAGGCTTCACCAAACAGGTCTGTGCAGAGCTGTGGGGCACTGCTGGGGTGCTGGTCCTGCTGCCCTGAGCTGGTTGTGGGATGCACAGAGCTGGTCCTGCTGCCCTGAGCTGGTTTGTGTCAGGAGTGGGATGCACAGAGCTGGTCCTGCTGCACTGAGCTGGCTGTGTGATTGAAGGTGGGATGCACAGAGCTGGTCCTGCTGCCCTGAGCTGGTTTGTGTCAGCAGGTGGGATGCACAGCCATGGTCCTGCTCAGACTCAGGAGCCCAAGGGTTTCCAGAGTTTCCTACCMAAGTCTGCCAGGCTGAGGGCTGCTGTGGTGGGCAGAGCACTGAGAGCAGTGTGGCTTCATTATTTCCATACTGGGGAAGGTATCAAGTGCAGAGCTGGGCTATCTGCACTCAGTTCATTCTTTGTGACAAAGCCTGCTATATTGCTGCCTCCAGGGGGAGGAACAGATTTCTTATATGGGGAATTCGCTCTTTTTCATGTGTTTCATTGCAACAGGAGATGAAGGCTGTGTTCTCTTTGAAAAGTGTTTTAAGGTATTTTGTAAATGCTCACTGTGCACTCTAGTTGTGGATTTTTCACTTGTCTGAATACAGTATTTTTGTGCTCAGCAGGGCTGGCTTTCCTCTCCTTGTCCAGTTTTCTGGACACTTCCCTCACCAATTTCRTCCTAAGCAGGTGTCTCAGTCTGCCATACAAATGTGTTCTGCTCGGGAGGCTTTGAAGATGCACTGGAAGCTGCTCCTTTATCCAGGCAGCTTTGTAAGCCTGAATACATTTTAGTTCTTGTAGCTTCTGTACTTAGTCCGTGGTTGATGAGATAATACCTTGCTGCTGATGTGGACAGACTGGTTTGTGTGTGTGAGTGATGTAACCTCAGAGAAGAAATGAAATAACAGGCTGCATTCAGTGCCAGCTGGATTGGGAATGACTGCAGAGTTTTTCTAGTGACTAAGGCTTTAAGTTGCCCTCCTGTTTAAAGAACTTGTATATCCTCAAATCTAATCCTTTTTCATCTTATTTAAAACTTTTCAGAATAAGAAAACTCTCTTTGTGACCTAGACCAGCTATTCTAGGTCACGGGGCTGCAGAGTTTTAATTAATGGTTTWTATTTGAGCCTGTAGCTTGTTGGTGTCTGCCTTCTCGTCAGTCCCTCTGCACTCCCCCCACAAGGCTGGGTACAAGGCTGGTTAATGCAGCCATCGACACGAGGGGCAGCTATGAATCCTGCTCTGGGCTGCCTGCAACGCTGCTCTTTTCTGCTGCCCACCAGAACCAAGTCACGGAGTTGTCTGTAAAGATTTAGGGGAAGAGAGCGTTGGTGCAGGGTGCATGCTTGTGTGCATGGAGCTGCTGCACAGAGCCTGTCCCTGGTCTCTGTGTCACCCCACACCCATCCCGTGTCCCCTGAGCCTGCTCCCGTCCCCTGCTCCCTGAGCAAGCCTCCATGKCCTGGTTTTCCCTGCCTGCATCTCTTATTTGTTATTGTTAAGTGTTTTCTCTTGCCACAAGCCCAGTCCCAGGAGCCAGGGCACTGCCACCTTTCCCTTCCTTGGAGGCTTCTGTCAAAAATGGTCCAGCTCCCTTTTGGTGGAGGAATATGTTAATGTGCTGGTAATGCAGGGTGGAATAACCCGAAATTCCTGTTTGAGTTGTGCCTGCCTACACCAGCGAGCTGCCCTTCTGCACACTCCAATGGTCCTGGTGTGTTTGGAGCCGGTACCTCCTGGTGCTGGCCCAGCCTGGSGTGGGCTGGGAGCTCCTGGGGTCCCCCCGTGCCCTGGGCAGTGCTGGAGCCCCGAGTGCCCCGTGCTGAGCCTGCAGCTGGAGGGGTGAGCACTGCCCCGTGCCCCCTGTGCCTCCCGGGCCGGCTCCGAGCTCAGGGACRCTGCAGAGGCTGAGAGGAGGGGCCGGGCTGTCACTGTCCCCAGCTGTGGTTGTGGTGCCTGTCTTTTGAGTCCTAGCCAGAAATAGGAACCTGTTTCTGCTCGGAAAGCTGCTCGTCTGCTCCAGCATCTGGCACAAAACCTCCCCTGCGTTTGCAGGTTCCTCCTGGAACTTCCCCTCGCTCCCAGCCCAGCTCCCCTCTCACGTGTCCCGGAGCCTCCTGCCCCGGGGAAGAGGCTGTGGGCTGGCTCCCTCTGCCCCGGCTGCTTCCCCGGGATCCTGTCCCGTCCCTGTCCCTGTGCGTTTGTCTCCAGGACGGACAGAAGGACAGATGTCCGGGCRCACGCTGAGCTCGGGATGCGGGATGCGCTCGGGAGCAGCGCTGCCGCGGCTCTGTGCTGGGACAGGCTGCAGCCACAGCTGCCACGCTCCGCAGCCCACCAGCAAACCCAAGGCTTGAGTCTGAGGTTYTTACTGAAAAGATCAGCTTTTAGGTTTGATTATTTGTGCTGTGCAGTGAAAAGCATTAAGTAAAAATATCAAAATGGCACTTTAAAAGGAGTTTAAAAGGATGTCTGGGGCACACACACRAAAATGCAGCTGTGTAATTGGTAGCTTTGCACCTTCATCTGTAGGGCCTGTGTCTGTTGTGCCTCTATCACATCCCTCAGGGGCCACTGTGAGAAAATATATTGGGAAATCAAAATAATTATTGGTGCGTGCATGTAGCCAGTGCCATTTAAGTCTTTCAGTAATTCCAGTCTAGCTTTCRGGCATTTTTCCTTTGTGCTGAAGCAATTTCTATTGATTTTTCTGTATGCAATCCTAATTCACGTCACAGGAGCACCAAGAAATCCTCAGGTGCCAGTGCCAGCTGGTTYCTCTGTGCTCCAGTACATCCTGCTGCCACACAGGGCTCCGTTTGCTGCCTGCAGGAGCACCACTGCTTGAAAGAGGAAGGGAAAGGATTCAGGGAGAAGTCCAGCCTGGTGCAACGCTGTTTTTTCATGCACAGCCTGGAGAGATCTCTGCTGCCTCTCAGGATGGACAGGCTGGCTCTGGGCAGGGCATCAGGCACAGGCTGGGAGAGCTGCTGCTCCTGCTGCCACCTCTGCTGCTCCTGCTGCCACCTCTGCTGCTCCTGCTGCCACCTCTGCTGCTCCTGCTGCCACCCAGCTCTGCTGCTCTGGGCTCCTTCCACAGGGACAGTGCCTGCTGCTGCCCTGAGGGTGACAGAGGCTGGTCCAAGTCCGGTTTATGTGCTCAGCATCAGTTGTCCCTTTGGTGTGCCATAGATGTTTCCTTGAGGAGGAAGCAGAAGCAGTGGTTGCTGCAGCATCTCGTGTGAGGTTCATGGTTGGTCAGAAGGGGAAACCCAACTTCCGATAATCGACAGTGCCAYGTTTTAATTTCTTTAAGATGTTATGGTAATTTTCTGTGTTGGAAAGGATTGAAACTGCTGACATGTAGGAATGGCTCTTGCCTCCTTCCCCTGGAGTTTTCCTGGCAGCGYTGGGGCTGGTGTGTGCTGCAGCCTGGGCTGCTGTCAGGGGCTCTGGAGCTCTCGGTGTGTCAGGGTGTTCTCACTCAGCTCCAATCTGTTGATGAGCACTGCACAGTTCCAGCTCAGCGCTGTAGTTGGACCGCAGGGGGTTTGCCTGGCTTCGTCTGGRTCAAAGAGGAGTTTCTTTTGGAACTCTGCTTTGTGAAGGCGAGCAAGGGACTGGCCATAAAATGCGGAGAGGAGCATTTTGTGTCACTGGTTCCCGTCTCATGCAGGGCTCTGTGCCGAGGGAAGGAGCCTGTGGCCTCTGAGGAGCTGCTTTGGTGTGGAGCAGGCTGGTGGTGCCTCGCTGCCGTGTCCCTGTGCTCGTGTCCCGTTCAGCCCTGCTGCTCCTGTATCTCCCTGCCGGGGTCTTTGGGGCCTGGATCCCTGCCTGGATATGTGGGGCCGGGATCCCTGCCCGGCTCCTGCCCGGGTCTGTGGGCCCCGGTGAGTCCCGGCTGTCCCGGGCTCCATTCGCTGGGTGCCAGCACAGCCGGGCGCTGCTGGGGGCTCTCCCCGGGGCCGGGGCTGTCCCCGGGGCTGTCCCCGCTGCCTCCGTGCCCCGCCAGCCCTGCAGGGAGCGGCGGTGACACCCGGCCGGGGCTGGGACAGCAGGGACAGCAGGGCTCACGGCTGATGCTGTTGAACATCTGCTGGGTTTCTCTCCCTCCCCCGATGCAAACACACGGTTTCCGTGTGTGAGATCCCCTCACGCCTTCAGCCTCTCTCCGCTCTGCCCCCTCCTGCAGCTCCTCACTGAGGGGACTGTCCCGGGGCTGTCCCGGGGCTGTCCCGGGGCCGCCATCCCTCCCCATGGAGAAAGAGGGGAGAGGAGAGGCTCTGTCTGGAGCCCAGGGCTGCTGGCCCACCCGCAGGAGGAGAGGAGAGCAGGGAAAGCCTCTCCCAGTCAGAAAAGGGCCGGTGGCTTCCGTGCTCAGGGCCAGAGCCYGCCARTGAATCAGCGACTTCAGCCAAAGGYTCCCTGAGTTTCCTGGTTTCCCTTTCTAAAGAGGGTTGCAGAGTTCTTTAAAAAGATGGGAAGAAGTGTGAAATGCCGGCAGTTTGCAGCTGGAGCACACAGGAGAGTGGCTGCAGGCCCCACAGTGCGCAAACGAGGGGTTTTTTAACAAAGCCTGGAATCGTGCTGCTGCTCCCAGGGCCCCCTAACCAAGAACAACCTTTTCAATATGAAATCTCCCTGAAAGACAGAGTTTTTGCAAGCACCTCAGATATTTCCCAAGCTGTGAGACTCATCAGATGTAGTCTGCTCATTCAGAGCTATGTGGTTTTTCCAGTGAACCTGACAAGTTTTAACATGACTTGGATGAAGTACGAAGGAAGAGAACATTTATTCTGTTCATGTAGGGAAGAGAGCTCAAGTTTGCTTTCCTGCACTGAAAGAGGTGAAAGGGAATACAGCACAAACCCTTTTAAAGCACATTCAGATCTTGTAGCTATTCTTACTTTATATGAGTTAAGCTCTGTCAGGAAGTGAGTTATGGCAGCAATGGACCCACCTGCACTTTGAGTCGCATCTTAGAAGGAAAGATCAACAGAAACTGTTTTTTTTTGCCACCATGAATACATGTATGAGTGGATAAAAGGTCGGCAAAGGCACGCTATTTTGAAAGCTTTTCACGCTTTGAATTGATCCAACATTCAGTTTATGGTTCCAAGTCTGGTTTTCAGTAACGTTACGTTAATTCCTGTTTTTCCACCCGAGGGTGAGAAGGCACTAGCAGATCCCCTGAACAACCCCTCGAACGCTTTTCTGGTGCTCAGAGCTCACTTACCTGTCACCATCGTCGCCTCCCGCCGCTCTCGGAGCTGCATCCCGAGGGTGCCTCAGATCCTCCAAAGCKCATCCCGGAGCTACAGCAGGCAGGGGAGCCCGTCCCGGGAGGGGGCAGCTGAGCCAGMCATGGCTGGCTGCGAGACCTTTGGGCTTCCGACGGCTTTTTTTTGGTGATCCCTGCTCAGAGAGCCAAAGTTCCCCTGGCCAGGAGCAAGTGGAGCGACTGGCTCTCTCATGCCTGGGAATGACTCACCTGCCGGGCCAGGTGAGCGCTCCCTCACTTCCTGGCTCCGCAGCGCCGGGGCGCAGACAGTGATTCACCTGGAGGTGGGTTCGTGCTGGGGAAGGCAGCAGCTCTGCTCGGGAGAGCCGCGGAGCCTGCGGGGCTTCCCTGCTGCCTCCTGCGCCTCCCGGGGCACGCAGGGGCTGCAGGGCGTCTGCGGGTTTGATGCCAGCCTGAAAACTCTCTGCTGGATGGATGAAAGTATCTGCTAATCGAGATCGTCTTGTCAATTGGTAGTTTGAGTGTGTTTGGATTATCTTTAGTGTTGTGCTTTGAACAGATCCTTCCTCCTAAATAACGTGTGGGATGGCGGTGGAACGCTGAGTCTGTCCCTCAGTGTGGAGCTGAAGTGACCTGAGTGTGTGCTCCCTGCCCTGGTGCTGCTGAGGGCTGAGTGCCCCTCACAGCCCTGCCCTCAGTGCTCCTGCTGTTCACAACCAGACCATTTCGTGCCTTTAGAGCACTGAAATAAACGTGGCACGAAATTGGGACAGACTATATTGGGACTGTTCTGTTGGGACGAAGTTCTGCTTCATGTCAGCGGAGGATCAAGTGGGTAATTTTCCATATCTGCTGCCTTCTTTAAAAGAAAACAAATTCCCATCTGTCTCGTTTAAAATTCAGGAGAAAAGAAAAACTGATCCCATTGCTCTGAGAGCAGTGGCTGCCCAGGCCGTTTTCTGTCTGTTCTGTCTGGACTTTTCCCCAGACATGTTTGAATTTTTTTCTCGAATGTCTGAGGGGCTGAGGCGCTGGTGCTGACACTGACCCCCTGTGCACAGSAGCCCTGCGAGGGGCCAGCCCAGAGCAGGACCCACCTGAGCAGCTTCTGCTGGCCYCTGTGCAGGGAGCCCCGTGCTAAATCCCACACTTCTGCTGGTGGGCAGACTGCAAAATTTCCTCTTGCCTTGGGACCTGTCCCCTGGGCCAGGCACAGCCCCTGAGCACAGGAGGCTGTGGCACAGCTGGCCTGGGAAGCCYGGCTTTTGCAAGGCAAAGCAAACCCATGCAGATGAARCTGCAGGAGCACGGGTTCACTCTGKTGTGTTTTCAGCTTCATTATCACAGGCTGCCAAACTCATCCCAGGAGCTGGGATCAGCMSGGGATGGCCCCCATGCAGGCACATGGCACCCCTGAGGATGGAGAAGGCTTTCCCTGCAGATGGAGAGGAGGCTGAAGAAGCCTTTGCCCTGCTCGTGTAGGATGGGCTGTGCCAGCCTCCCCTTCACCTTCTTTGGGCTGTCCCTTGTGCTCCAGGGTTTGGCAGCTGCCCCTTGGAGACAGGGGAACAGAACTCGGAGGGTGTTTGGGGGTTTGTGCCCTCCTGGAACAATCCCTGCACGAGGCAGTGAGCTGGTACTGTGAGGAGCACAATTCCTGCATCCCTGCTCAGGGGCACAGCTGGGCTCCAGGGGCACAGCTGGGCTCCAGGGGCACAGCTGGACACAGGGAATGCAGCCACTCCTGCAGCTCCCAGGCCTGCAGCCCAGGCACAGCACAGCAGCACGTGTTGTCACATTTGTGCTGCTGCTTTTCAGCACTGGCAGTGCTGGTGGTCTGCCAGGCTGGGTGTGAGAGCCAGGGCAGCAGGATGTGCCCTGGGGAAAGAGAGAAGAAATGGAAAGTGACCACTGAAATGTTTAGAAAATGTCATTTAATTGCTTGCAGAGAGCCAAGTGTTTAGGRGCTCTACTCTCTCTGGGAGTAGAGCTTACACACCAAAACTGGAGTGTTAGTAATGGCCAAATAATAACTAAAATCTGCACCAGACTGGGGTTTTAGTTTGTTTAGTTTTTGAATATGGTGCAAAGGCAKATGAACTTTTCTTTAAACTCTCTGTATTTGGGTGCAGCAGTGAGACAYGATGGGCTAGGAGCAGGAGCCCTGGATCCCTGAGCAGGCTGCAGTGCAGAGCAGCTGCTGGAGCAGGTCAGGACGAGCTGACACACGAAACACTGAAACGGGGAGAGCTYCTTGTAAAAACTGCACAGAAGAAATGCAGAGATCTGATGTAAAGAAAGGCAGAAGGTAACCTGTAACTTAAGCAGTGTTCATGTTATTTACAGGCTGGATGYCCCTTTTTGTGTTCTGATGATTAGAGAGCAACTCTCAGGTTTCATAAGAGCCCGAACAACGTTATTACWGCAATTACTGGGTTGCCTCATTCTRAAACGTCTTCACTGCCATATTTAGCAATATGAGCTGCAAGGTTATGTTAAAGCAGATTCATCACCTGGGTAATGCACAGGACTGGCTCTTTCTGTTTTTCAAGCAGAAGGRTGTCAGCAAGATCAGAGCTTGCAGCTTGGGGAGGATTCTGCAGTGTCACAGCTGCAGGTGTGAAGGTGGAGGTGCTTTTATCAGGGAAAGAGTCTTGGATGTTCCCCCTGTGCTGAGGTGGATCACTCCATCCCTGTGTGATGCCTGTCACTATCAGGGAAGGAAAGAGGAAAGTATCCAATTTAGAACTGACTTTAAAAGCTCCATTCTCTCTCCTCTGTCTCAGGTTCCTCACTGTGCTGGCAGGGGGCTGCAGCTCCTGTCCGTGGGCTCAGCTCTGTCCTGGTGCCTTCAGCCCTGCCCCGAGCCCTGCTGGCTCTGCCCAGCTCCGTGGGTCAGCCCCTGGCTGCCTGACCTGTCTGCCCAGCTCCTGTTCAGGATGCAAATCTTTGGTTTGCATTGCTAATTACCTGAAGCACAGCTGTSTGTTACCAGAGTTTTCTGAGTACTCAGAGCAGTGGCAGCCTGGATGGGGGGATGTGTGTGGCTGTGCCAAGGGTCAGGATGTCTCTGCAGRGCACTCAGGAATCTCCATGCTGGGTCAGGCAGTCCAGAGACTGGAGGGTGCATGTGTTAGGTGAGGGTATAAAATACTTCCTTTTCCTGAAACAAGTAAAATAAAACATTTGTATAAGCCTCTATGTACACAAATGAGTGATTTCCTATTAAACTGACAGGCTGAGTGCCCTGTATTTCCCTTTTCAGRAAGCCAGTGACCTGTGGAGATGTTTAGGACAAGTGTCAGTACTTTCTGTGTGGAGCTGGCCATGGGAGTGTTGCTGTCCTGCAGGGCTGCTGTGCCAGGTAACAGAGAGGGCTCTGCTCAGGGCAGTGCCAGCACATTCCAGGGGGCTGGGACACAAATCAGGATTGGGGAAATGSTCACTGCTGTATTGGATGTGCTGGTGAACTTTGCTGAATTCCATAGATCCCTGAGGGAATGTGGGGAGCCCAGCAGAGGAGCTCCATGGCACTGCTGTGCCCCCTGCCAGGGACACCTGCTCTCCAAACACGGCTCTGTTTGGTCACCTGCAAATCAAAATACTGCTTGGGGGACTTCTTTGAGCCTTAAAAAACAGAGACCTGAATTTTGAGGCATTTTAACTGTTGTGATTTTTGCTCCATCTGGAGGCAGTGATCTGGAACTTTGTAGAAAAAATGTGCAAAATCCCAAGTGCTGGAATTCAGGGACTTTTTCCATAATTGGATCAAGCAGGTTCTTGTTCTGTCCTTGCAGTCACCTTCACTTTGCTACAGACTTTGGTAGCTTTGGCTTCCTTTTACCTACCTAAGGAGCAACAGCTGAAAAACAGATGAGTAAGGCTCCTCAGAAACCCTTGGCACACCCTTTATTTAAGGACCAACTCATCCCATTTTGTGGTTCCACCCACCCAACACACAGGCTCTCAGCACGGAGCTGTGTGAGCTGCCAGTGCCTGTGCACAGCATTGGAGGAGTCTCCATCATGAGCAGAAACCAGAAAATCAGAGAAATTTCTGTTCTTCACCACCTTCCTAGTGTCTGACTGCCACCCTGCTCTGTCAGTGCAGAGCTGGCTGCAGTCAGTGCTGGGAGCCCTGGGTACCTCTGTGCTGGGAGCCCTGGGCACCTCTGTGCTGGGAGCCCTGGGCACCTCTGTGCTGGGAGCCCTGGCACCCCTGTGCTGGGAGCTCTGGCACCCCTGTGCTGGGAGCCCTGGGTACCTCTGAGCTGGGAGCCCTGGGCACCTCTGAGCTGGGAGCCCTTGGTACCCCTGTGCTGGGAGCTCTGGCACCTCTGAGCTGGGAGCCCTGGTACCTCTGTGCTGGGAGCTCTGGCACCTCTGAGCTGGGAGCCCTGGTACCTCTGTGCTGGGAGCCCTGGGCACCTCTGTGCTGGCTCTGCTGTGTGGTTCAGAGGGAAGAGGGAGGACTGAGATGGAGAGGTTTGTCCTGAACTCCTCCCCACTCTGTGCAAGGTTTGGGAGCACACATTTCCTGCTCTGTGGAAGGTTCACAGAGCCTCTTCTCCCAGTGCTGAGCTCAGGCCCCCCTGTTCATTGTCACCCTGTGTCAGCAGGCTGAGATGAACCTTTCCAGCCTCCTGGGTGTTCCTCTGAGCAGTTACCGAAGTGCTGGCTATTTCAGCAGCCAAGAATTTATTATATTTACTTTTCCTAAAGGAGCAAAGCAAATCCTGTTAACAGTGCACGTGTGTGGGGAGAGCCTTTAATGCAACAGCATTTAATCTGAGAGGCAGACAATGGCTGAGATAACACTGATTGATAGGGAAATTCAGARCCAATTGGAGGCTGATTGGAGATTAGTGCAGATCCCAGTTAGGAAGGGTGTTCCAGCCGTGGAAGGTGTGCCTGGTGAAGGAGATGCAGTGGGCAGAAGTTGCTAAATAAGACGTACATCTCCCAATGTGGCAGAGGCTGGGGAACCCCAGAGGCAGATGTGATTAATGCACAGCAATTTAAAACAGCTTGGGAAAAAAAATGGAGCTGTATGGAGCAACCTGCTGGATTGGATTAGGCTGCTGTAAACAATGAATCTCTAAAAATACCAGCCAAGTAGTGATCAAAGTGTCTGGCACGTGTGAGAGGGTGTAAAGCTGGCAGGAGACCTGGAGGAGAAGGGATGGCAGGGGAGAAGGGACACCGCTGTCTTGAAATAGTGACAAAAGTCCCAGAATTTTGGATTAGAAAGTAGTTTCTGTCCAGGCACAGTCGCTGTGTGACAGCCAGGAGAGTTCTGGGAGTGGCCTGGCGAGCTGGGAGGAGAGGGAGTCTGGGGATGGGGGCTCAGGCAGCGTCCCCTGCTCCCTTCTCTGCCTGCTCTTGGGACTGGGAAGGCTGGAGGTGCCACCAGGGGGGCCTCTCTGGGTGTTCCTCCCTGGTGGGGAGGGGGCTGAGCCCCAGGTGGCTCTGGGCCCCTCTGGGGGGGATGCAGCCCTGGGGGCTCTGCTCACCCASACCAGGAGCATGTCCTGGGGAAACTGGGGCACTGCCCCCCTGTCCTCCAGCAGAGTCCTGCTGGGAGCAGGGAGGAAGGATGGTGGTAGGAAAGGAATTACATGTGTGCGAGAGGTGAGGAGGGATGGGGAGGGACCGTGTCCTTCCCTCTGCTCCTCCTCTTCCCTGCTCCTGGTGAGCAGCCAAGCTGACACTCAGGGTAGGAMTTACTGACATCCACAGGCAGCAGCTCTGGT
This sequence comes from Alauda arvensis, assembly GCA_902810485.1. Lineage (NCBI taxonomy): Eukaryota > Metazoa > Chordata > Aves > Passeriformes > Alaudidae > Alauda > Alauda arvensis. The sequence continues at coordinate 339,060 of CADDXX010000305.1, forward strand.
TTACTCCCCAGTAAAGCTGAATTGCCCTCTGGAGCAGCCAGAATCAGTATGTGCTCAGGTGTTAGCCAGTGAGCTGTTTTAGATAAAAGCAGATAACCTGTGGGGTGTCTCAGGCAGTTTGAGCAGGAGCCTTTACCCATTGAGGCTATGCAGTGAGTGTACATAGAAAACCCATTTTGCTGCATTTATTGAGTGTCAATATTACTTGGCAAACACCCTTTTGTGTTCTTCAGCAGAACTAAACCAAACTATTTCCCAAGTTCTSTGTGAGCTTGCAGAGCAGAGYGTGCMGCTGCAGAATCAAGACTCRGTAGGAGAYACTCGTGTGTCCAGCTCGGTTTTTGGGTCTCTCTGGGCTGTTGTCTGGAGARCCTTCACCCTCCTGAACAGCACCTTCTCCACGAAGGGCTTGCACAGGAACAGGTAGATGAGGGGGTCCATGCAGACGTTGGTGGCTGCCAGCCACAGCGTGCTCTCCTTGGCCACGAAGAGCTGGTTCTGCAGGGCGCAGTCCATGCGGGCTCCCGTCTGGCTCAGGGTGTAGGGCACCCTGCTGAAGTGGAAGGGGGCAAAGCACAAGAAGAACACGGTAAAAATGATGAACACTTTCCCCTTGATCCGTTTTTCRCTCCTGTTGCCTTTCCTCTGTGTTTTTATGTAGGACTCGTACACCTTYTTGGCAATAATTATGTAAAACAACAGCATGAGGATGAGGACAGTCCAGAAGATGAACTGGCAGATGTAGTTGACGACTCCATGCCATTTGAGGCCGAGGTGACTCTTGAGGGAGGCACACTTCCTCACYGACTGCGGCGTGGCTGCCTGGTTGGACAGGACCATGTTGGGCACGGACAGAGCCAGGAAGAAGAGCCAGACCAGGCCCGCCAGGACCTTTGCCGAGGGCAGCTTTTGCACCCAGAACTTCCCAAAAGGCCTCACAATCTTCAGGAACCTGTCGAAGGCGATGAGGCCCAGCAGCACGATGCTGATGTACATGGTGTCATAGAATATGACAGCTGAGAAACGGCACACAAAGGCCTTGAGCTGCCACGGGCCCAGGCCWGAGTCCGTCAGGATCTTCAGGGGCAGCATCAGCGTCATCACAGAATCAGAAACCAGGATGTTCTTCAGGTACACGATGAAGGTGGACGTGCTGGGGATGTGGAAGAAGGCCCAGCAGGCCAGGCTGTTCAGTGCCAGCCCCAGGAGGAAGAGCAGAGTGTAGAGCACGGGGAAGAGCAGGTGGGTGATGGTGGTGTCGCGGGGACACTGCGCAGGGGAGCCCGCCCCGCTGCTGTTCACAGCTGAGCTCGTGTTTGCTGAGTCTCCCATGGCTGCAGGCAGGCTGGGGTGAAAAGGAGGGAGAGAACACAAAACACARCCTGTCTGTGGTACTGTGTGTCCCTTACAGGGACAGCCAGTTTGCACGAATAAACACAAACCTGAGCATGTGTTAAAAAATTCCAGTTGTTCCAAACAACACCAATTTCTCTTCTGGCTCATGGGAAATCTAAATCTTTGCCAAATTTTAATTTGTGGATATATAAGTGGATGTTAGTTCATAAGSTAACATCCACTGAAGAGTTAAAGAGGCTCACACTTGTTTTTGAGGCCCAGGGTAATGCCACAGCAGGCTGTAAGAGCCTGGAGCACTGCTGCTCTTTCCATGGAAATGTATTTTAACATTAAACAGAAATGYTGGAGCAGTGGCCCAAAAGCCAGCCACTTCTGGGTGAGTGACCTCTGGTAATCCTCCCCAGGCACCCTSTGTTTTCCCTTCCCAGCACAGCTTTAGGTGGCATTCCCAAGATCAGATACACACAGATGGCTGCCAGCCCTGAGCACCCCAGCACACCCCCAAACACCCCCAAACACCCCACCCTGCAGGTACCTGCACACGCCTGCAGCAGCTGTTGCAGCGGCCTCTGTCACTGTCCCTGTCTCATCTGCTGCTCCTCTGCCAGCAGAAGCCTTGAGCACAGCGTTAGGAGTGGGGAAATGTGTAGAAAGATGAGACTTTTTCTTTTGGCGTGTGGTTTCCTTCCTCATTTTCTCATGGCGCCTGACGCTGTCACATTTGCTGTTGCTGCTGTCTGTTCCCTTTGCTCTGTGTGAGAARGCACATCCTCCTCTCCTGGGCTAGGAAAGGAAACCTGACCCTGACCCTCACGACAGACACATTTCTGGGTCTGTGTGTGTGTGTGGGACACAGCTGCTACACCTGCACTGGCAGGATGAGCAAACTCAGAGTGTTTCCYGCAGCATTCCAGGGTGACCCTCAAATGCAGCTCCCCGTTGTCGTTTGTGTGTGAATTCCGTGCTCTGGGTGGCACCAGCCATTGCCAATCTCACAGGAGTGTGCTCAGAGCCACCCTGCAGTGGCTATCAGCTCCCAGGCCATGGCAGTGACGTGCTCAGGGACTGTCCCTGTCCCTGAGCCTGCTGCTCCTGACCCCTGGGCTTGGCTTTGGGGCTGCAGAGTGGATTCCTGGCCTTTTGGCCCATGGAGCCAGGGGATGCACTGTGCTGCTGACAGCCCCGTGCTGGTGAGCAGGAGCTGCTGCTGTGRCCCAAGCTGTGGATGGATGGTGTGTTTGTGGGGACAGGGCTGGAATTTGGTGCCTTTCTCTGTGAACAGTTTTGTGTGGGTTTATTGCTGCTGCTGCTGTGCCAGCTGTGGCTCAGGGCTGCCTGCCATGAGGGCAGTGCCTCCATTTCCTGGGATGGCTCCATGAGGTGCCCAGGCTGCAGTGGGGCAGGGAGCTGTGCCTCAGAACCTGTGACATTTTGTGAGTGTGGATGCTGGTGTCAGGGTTAAATGGCTGCTGAGGGCAATCAGCCTTGGGGATGGCTGGGATGGAGTCCCCCAGCACTGCCACCACTGTGATGTGTCCCTGGCTGCCCCAGCTGCCCTCTGCTCACCCCCTGGTGACCCTGCCAGGGTGTCACAGCCCATGGCAGTGCCCAGGACTGATGCCCATGGCAGTGCCCTCCGTGTTTTCTTCCAGGCTGAGCTCTGGATGCTGCTCCCAGCTGYCAGAGGCAGCAGGTACAGGTGGGTCTGTGGGCTCTGCTGTCTCACCTGACCAGGGAGAGCAGCTCCTGGGGAATTGCCACTCTCTCTGTGCAAAAAAATGTGTGTGATGAGCACTGGGTGGGAGTGGGGCATTGGGCACTTCCCTCCCTGGGCATTGATGGGAACTGGCCTGGGGCTGCTGGGGGAGCACACTCAGGGCCTGGACACCCAGGGGGATCCTGGTGCTCCGGGGTGTCCCAGTTACTGATGGTATCAGCTGGAGCAGGGCCCAAAGCCGTTTGTGGCAGGGTGAACTCAKCCCAGAGGGTTCTCAGAGATGCACAAACCCCAGGGCTGAGTGTGGCAGTAASTGAGCAGCAAGTGAGCTGCCTTGTCACTTCTTGGGAAATTGGGTTTCACTTGTGGAAGTCCCTGGCAGGCAGGGACACGTCCCAGGAAGGGTGCACAGGCTGTGCAGGGTGAGCTCCTGTGGGATGGGGACACACTCTGCTGTTTGCAGTGCTGATAAATGAACCACAATTTATCCCAACAGCCCACAATCTATTTCATGTCCAACTGCTGTGATACCTCAAAATGTCATGTATTTGAAAATACTTCCCTGTTTTTTTGCAGGTTTTCCAAGTGCAAAAAGGGAAGTGATTGAGTAAAGTGCAAAAAAACTGCCCTTAATTACCAGCAATGAAGTTACCATGAACCTGTCTTTCCCCAGGATTCCAGTGTGATGTAAATCCAGTGTTTGTATGTTTTCCAATATAATGTTCTCTGGGAAAACACGATTTTGTTTATTTATGTAGTAGAGGGGGGGATTTGGGGATTTAATTCATATCAAGATAAGCCTGATTATGAAATAATTTCCTCTGACATACAACTATTAGTTATTGGTCAATGGATTAGGAACTGCAAGCACGGAATGAGGTAAGCAAAGTGTTATTGTGTTACCAGAAACCTGCACAAATGGCTCCTCTACCTTTGGCCTAGGCTTCTGTTGGTCTGCCAGCTGCACACAAGGTGACAACTCCTGTGCTGAAAAATTCCATCTACTGTGGATTTTCTCTGCATTTCTCAGATCYTGTGCTGTCAGGGACTTTACTGTGTCCCAAGTTCAGCTACTTCTGCAAAATCTTTACCTTTCATTGCATCACCTGCAGCATTTCATGATTCTCTTTGAGGTTTTTCCTCGCAGTTCCACCTTTAAGTTCAGACTTCTTCCCAGCAGTTCTGGGGTGTGGATGCTGGGACAGGGGAGCTCCTGTTTTGGCAGGGGTGGAGGCTGGGGCAGGGGTGGAGGCTGGGGCAGGGGTGGAGGCTGGGGCAGGGGTACAGGTTGGGGCAGGGGTACAGGTTGAGGCAGGGGTACGGGTTGGGGCAGGGGAGCTCCTCTGTTATTTAGGCTTTCTATTTCTGCAGGCAGTGGTTCCAGGGTGCTTGTGCTTCCTCTGCAGGACTGTTTCTAAAGAAGTCAGTGAAGTTCTGGACACTCTTCATGGGTCTGTGCTCCTGCCACCCTCGATAAAGSTGTGGAGGGCTGAGGTCTAGAGCGGGGTCTGGTCGGTGTCATCSCCCTCGTTCTGCTCCTGTGCCTGTGCCCCCAGCCCTGGCACTGCCCTGTGCTTGCACAGCACGTCCAGCAAGGATTTCCTGAAGGATTTGCAGAGGAAGAAGTAAATGAAGGGGTCCAGGCAGGCGTTGAGGGAGGTCAGCCACAGCGTGGTCTCCTTCAGGTAGAACAGGGTGTTCTGAGCAGAGCAGTCGAACACATCCCTGGTCTGGCTCAGGGTGTAGGGGATCCTGGTGAAGTGGAATGGCACAAAGCAAATAAAGAACACGGCAATGATGATGAAAACCTTGAGGTTGACAGTCTTTTTGGACGCCTTGCCCGCGCAGCGTGTCCTGGTGTAGGACCTGTACAGCTCCCTGCTGATGAGGATGTAGCACACCACGATGACTGCCAGGCTCACCCAGAAGATGAGCTGGCAAATGTAGTTCACAATCTCATGCCAGACGAGGCCAAACTCTGATTTCAGGAGAGCACACTTCCTCACGCTCTTGGGCGTTTTCTTCTTGTTGTTTAGGATCATGTTGGGCAAGGAGAGAGCGAACATGGAGAGCCAGATTGCTGTGGACAGGGCCTTGGCAGCCAGCAGGCTCCGCGGGGTTGAGGTCCTGAATGGTGAGGTGGCTTTCTGATAACGATCCACCGTTATCAGCCCGAGGAACAGGATGCTGATGTACATGGTGAAGTAGAACACCACCTGGCTCACCTGGCACACAAACCCTCGCAGCTCCCAGGACACCAGCTTGGCGTCACTCAGGATTTTAAAGGGAAAGGTCAGGATCATGAGGAAGTCAGARATGACAGTGTTCTTGAGGAAGATGATGAAATTGGATTTACTGGATATTTTAAAGAAGACCCACATTGCCAGGCTGTTCATAGTGATCCCCACCAGGAACAGAAATGTGTAGAGCAAAGGGAAGATGACTTGGCTGATCCTGCTGTCACTGGTGCAGTTGCTCTCATTCCTGGAGGAGCTGAATTGGGCTGTGGCTTTCATTTGCATTGTGGTATTCCCTYTCCCTGGAGAAACAAACAGGAAAAAAAGAGAAGAAATTGAGAGTTTTCTCTGTTATGAGCCTTTTCAGTCAGCTTTGGATTGTGTTGTGAACAAATGCCCTGAGCTGGGCCAGGGCAGCTCTCAGGTGTGCAGCGCTGCAGTTGTTTGTCTCTGCCTGGGCTCTGTCTGTGTAAAACACACTCAGGGGAGCTCAGGTGCTCTCGGCTGGTGCCCAAATCCCTGACAAAGCTTCATTCCTTCCTAGAAGGGATTAAAACGCGCCTTTAGCTTTGAAGCATGAAGCAGGTTGTTGTGCCAAGCCCAGGGCTGTGGGAAGGAGCCCTGGCAGAGCTGGACACCTGCCCAGGAGCCAGGGCAGGCACCAGGGGCAGCCAGGCTGTGCCCTGGGCAGGGGCTGCTCTCACTGGGGCTCCTGGGCAGCCCCTGCAGCTCTTCACCCTGGCAGGGGCAGCTGCCCTGGGGCAGCAGGAGCWGCTGAGCAGCCCAGGCTGAGGCTCAGCCCCTCCCCTGGCTGGGAGCTGCTGTCCCAGCCAGTGACAGCTGCAGATTCCAGATGAGGCACTGAGAGCTTCTGCTTCTGTTTTCTGGAGAAAAGAGAGAGAAACGAAATTTTGAGTAATAATTWGTAGTAGTTTGCTTCCTGCCTTCGTTTGACACAGAGGCTCTGTTTGTAAAAGGAGCAGGGATTTCTCAGATTGTGAAACTCCTCTGAGCCCAGAGCTGCRTTCCTGCCTGCCCCTCTTGGCCCTGTGAGTCCTTAAAGCATTGAAAGAAGYAGGGATTTGTTACTTTGGAGAAGGTAATTATCCATGGAAATGTTTTTTCCATATGTGACTTGTGCAGCAGTGCTTCAAGTTTTTAAGCTACGTTCAGTAGGTCATCACTACATGATATATACGTGTAATTGAAAAAMTAAACATAAACAGTTACTATGAAATAAACCACATCCATTTCAATTTCTTTGGGATGTGCAAGGCAGAACTTTAGGAGTTGCATTGTTTTTTTTTTCAGTGGATTTGTATGAAGTGTCACAGTTTCTGAACATCTGCCTCCTATTTACTGATCTGCTGCAGAATATTGATCRTGGGGACAGTTTGGAGGGGCAGCTGTTTGTGTCCTCTGGCTCTGTCCATGACAGCAGATTGCATTTCCCYCTCTGTGCTTTCACCCCTCTCTGCAGTGATTCCCTTTGGCCCCGTTTCCTCCCTGCTGATGGCCACAGCAGAGGTTTTTGTGTCAGAGCTGGTTTTCCCCCTCAGCTCGGTGGCTCTAAGCCTTTCCAAAGAGTGGTTTTGGTTTCTGTGCAGCAGAAAAAGCCTTTATGTTCAGGCAGCAGGGGCAGCAGTGCTGCTGGGGCTGTGGGTGAGCTCAGGGCAGTGGAGAGGGGCTGTGCCTGGGCATGTTTGGGGTCCGGGGGTGTTCAGGCTCCAGAGGATGCTCGGTCCGGGGCTGTGCAGTCCCCAGGGGATGCTCGGTCTCCTGAGGATGTTCAGCACCGGAGGATGCTCGGTCCCGGGGGATGCTCAGTTGCGGGGGTGTTCGGTGCCCGGGGGATATTTAAGTCCCAGGGCTGTGCGGTCCCAGAGGATGTTCGGTCCCGGAGGATGCTTGGTTCCTGAGGGATGTTTGATCACGGAGGATGCTCGGTCCCTGGAGGATGCTCGGTCCCGGGGGATGTTCGGTGCCCGGGGGTTGTTTAGGTCCCGGGACTGTGCGGTCCCAGGGGGTGTTTGATCCCGGAGGATGTTCAGTCTCTGGAGGATGTTCGGTCCCGGAGGATGCTCGGTCCCTGAGGGATGTTTGATCCCGGAGGATGTTCGGTCCCGGGAGATGCTCAGTCACGCGGCTGTGCGGTCCCGGTGGGATGCTTGATCCCAGACGGTGTTCAGTCCCGGAGGATGCTCGGTCCCTGAGGGATGTTTGATCCCGGAGGATGTTTGCTCACGGAGGATGTTCAGCCCCGTAGGATGCTCGGTCCCGGTGCTGCGGGGAGCGGGGGCTGAGCCCGCTCCGGTCTGGCTCAGCCCAGGGGCTGCTCTGCAGCACCGGACCCTCTCTCCCTGTGCGGCACCGGGCCCSCTTCCCCCGCTGCCCCCGAGGTTCTGGGGGAGCCCGGTTCGGTTCCGGGGCACCTCGGCTGCGGCGCAGGCAGGGCTGGATGCAAACCCCGCAGCATCCCGGCTGCGGTGCTCTGTAAAGGTTTCCGTGGATGCGGGAGAGGCACCAACGGGCTTGACTTGGGAAGTTTTATGCTTGAATGTTCGGTTCCTTGCTTTTTAAATTAAGAAAGAATTAGGTTCCCACAGGCCATGTTTTTGGTTTTTGCTTTGCAAAGGAGGAGTGGAAACCTTTCAGACGCAAAGCCACATCTTGTGACACTCACGAACTGCCCCAGTTGCAGTTTCCTCTCCTGTTTGGGTCTGCAYAGTTCAGACTCGTGGTTTCATTTCATAGGGAGCAGGAAAGCATTTCTCAGTTACAATAATTTCATGGGTTTACAGACACCTGGCAGCAGCAGCATTTAATCAGAAGCTCTGGGAAAAATAAAYAGGAACTACAGAAGAACTACACCAGTATCTATGTAATTTCTTCTGCTTATCAGCAAAGGTTCAGTAGCACAATAAAAATAACAAGTTTTTTAACCTTAATCTACAATAACAAGTCAAAACGGTGTCTAGTAATAACACAAGGTATTAAATAATTTGTTAAAGAAATGATATGCAGAACTTGTTTGGAGACACCTTTTTTTATCAGGTGGAGTTCGAAACTCCTGAAAACTGTTACTGTTTAAAATTCATGTACACGTTTTGAAACAGCAACACTTAGGGTAATGACACTACATTCGTGTTGGTCTCCTTGCTCCATCAGAGCACCCAAGCCCAGTGCACGTTCACAGTGACATTTCCAGCTCCTTTGCAGCTGCCCTGAGCCCAGCTGTTCCTCTCAGTCAGTTGGAAGCAACAATAAATGACAATTCACACTCACAGTTAGAGACTCACGCTGTTGTTGTTGCTGTGCTCTGGTCTCCTCTGCAGTGTCTGCTGAGTGGGGGAGGGCTGTGTTTGGTTCCGTGTGCCTGGAGCTGTCACTTATCTTCCCTAAGCTTCCTCTTTTTATGTAATTCTTTCACTTTTWAAAAAAACCCTCTCTCCTGCCCGCTCCCCCAGCATTGCTTCTGGCGCAGGTGATGCCTCAGAGTGGAACACTGCCTGCATTTCTGCCTTTGCTGCAGCTCTGGCTGCCAGAGCAGAGGCTTCACACCACACACGGYCCTTCATGTCATTAATTACCCTGCTAATGGCCTCGTTCTCCTGCCCTGGGCTATCAGGATGTGGAGCCTTGGGCAAGGGCTGGCAGGGATGGGGGGGTCCCAGCGCTGCAGGACACATTTTTAATTAGCTTCAATTCATAGATTCCTCTCAATAATGAGGAAGTCTTCCCAGTGGGGCTAATGAGTAAAAACTGTCCCTGTGATAGAAAACCCCGTGCTGGACACAAATACCCCAAGGAATATTCTGGGTGTGAAGTTTGCATTCCTCACTAACACCTGTTTATCTCCCTGAAGAAAACCACTCCACATTTTGGTGTTCCTGCCCTTTTGTCTAACCATTAATGTCAAAATAAGAGCTGTAAGTACCTTGTCTCTGTTTCCTGATTTCCAGGCCCTGTCTGTTGTGAAACCATTGCATTTCCATCTGCACTGGGGCTGTGAGGAAGAACATTCCCAGGACTGACCCTGGCACTGTGAGGTCCTGGGCACACCCTTGTGTCCATGTCCCAGCCCCCAGAGCCTGTGGGGACCCAGGGATGAGCTGCCCCTCTCTCACAGCCCAGGTGTGCCTCTCTGCCCAGCAAGGGATGAGCTGCCCCCCTCTCACAGCCCAGGTGTGCCTCTCTGCCCAGCAAGGGATGAGCTGCCCCCCTCTCACAGCCCGGGTGTGCCTCTCTGCCCAGCACACAGGTGAATGCTCAGCTGCCTGATCCTTCCAGTGCAGAAACTGAGCCCACAGCTGGTTCTTGGTGGCTGCAGATTTTCATGGGTGAAAATATCCATAGTGCAAGTTCAGCATTGCAGGTGTTTCACTGCTGAGGAGTTGATACCAATAATTTTATTACTTGGGAAATGGTTGGGATGCAGGTAAAGCTACAGGAATGTGCTGAAACTTCTTCATTCTCCACAGCTGGCTGTGTGGAGAAAGGCAGTGGCAGAGGGATGCACACTGTGCTGCTTGGGAGCCTTACATGGAAATGGAGAGTAAGTGGAATTTCAGGCATTTACAGCACTTAATTTTGCCTCATTTGTCATGCAGGTGAGGTAAGRGAAGTAATTTCCTAAATCTGTGATGTCAAAACCAACACAGGCTTCAGTGTCTCACTGAGGTCAAGTTCACTGTTCACAGGGAAGGGTGAACCAACAGGTTCCTTYTTCTATTTCAGTGAAAATGTTTATTTTTGATATTAATCCACCATAACCACATATCCCAGCTGAATTAATCACTTACCTGCTGGGCTGCAGTTTCAGTGTCAGAAGGTTCAGTTCTTGAGCTCCTGGAGCTGTTCTAGTTGAGAAGGATTTCATACAAAGGAAATGTTAGCTGGTAACTAACACCCCCTTTTCACAAGACTTTTTTTTCTTGACATAGAGAAATCATTTCCTGGGATTCATCCTCCAGGTGATGGTCACCTCTTTCTGCTGCTCACAGCAGCATGGCAGTGGGAGCTGTGTTTGCATTTTTGGGGGCAGTTTGGGTGCTTGCTGAGGGWGTGCAGAGTCCTGTGCTTGTGCCAGGGTTTGTGTGGGAAGCAGCTGGGCCATTCCTGGGGRATGCTCCTGGGAAGGAGAGCCCTGAGAGCGAGGGAGGGAAGTGGCTGCTGCCCCTGCTCCTGCAGCAGTGGGGAGTGCAGCCCCCAGGCCAAAGGAGCCCTCCCTGGGCACTCAGCCCCTGGAGAGGCTTCAGGCACATGTGGCTATTGCAGATACTGACCCTSACCTCCCCCCTGAGTCCCAGCACATTCAAACTCAGACAAGTCCCTCTCAAATATAGATAGGAAATTGTGTCTCAGATGAGTGCTCTGTGTTTTGCCACAAATCCCAGGTGTCTGCCACTGTGGCAGGTGCCAAAGCCTCTCTCTGAGCAGCTCTCCATGGATGGGGAGTGCTGTTTTCCAGACAAGTGACTGCCTCTGCTTTGGCACCAGTTCAGCTTCTTGGCACCCTGCATTAGGAATTAAAATTTGTTGTTTTGCTGAAGAAAAGCATCAGATAAATGGTGGCTGTGGCAGTTCTGTGCTGAGGGAGCAGCTCCAGTTCAATCAGAGCATTCTGGGGTGGCTTTGGGTTCCTGTGGCCTTGGTGCCACTCTCTGCACTGTGTGATCTCCCTGCCAGGCTCTGCCCTCTCATCCCTCCTGGATAAAGGTGTGGCCTCACAGTGAGATTGGGGGGCCACTGGCCAAACTTATCTCTTGAACTACAGGATGTTAATAAATCAAGAGATAGGAACTGGGAAAAGGGCACCTGAGAAGAGTGGGTGGCTCAGTGAGCAACCTCAGCAACAGCTCCTGCAGCTGGGCTGGCTGGGGCTCTGCTCCYCTGGCTCTGCCAAGACTTTAGTGACTAAAACAGAACCAGACACASATGCAGCAGAGCCACTCGAGGGGAAAGAGTGCAGACAAAACAAGGAAGGGACTGAGGATGGGAAGTATCAAAATAACTGCACTAATGAAGTGCTGTGTTTGCTCCTCCTGCAGCATGTCCCAGCTGAGCCAGCAGCCTTTCCTGTCCCTGGCACTCGCTTGCCTCGAGGCTCAGGATGAGCAAAGGGAAGGGCTCCTTCCATCCCTGCACAATCCAGTTCCTCAGGTAGGACCAGCACAGAGCCAYGAGCACCCTTTGTCAGGTGGGTGTGTGTCAGCAGTTTTATGTGTGTGAGATGCTGCAAACCCCAAAATTACAGAGCTGTGCCAAAAGGAGCAGTGCCAGGAGGGGAGAGTGGGGAGGTCTTGTTCCCCTTCTGAGTGTGAATCCATCTTTTCTCCTAAACATGTTACAGAGGAATGTAATGAACTGGAGTCTGATTTCAGCTCTTTCTAGGAAAAGCAATGAGGGTATTAGTCCCAAGAGCATGTCTTCCCAGTCYCTTGGATAGTTGTTATAAATTTAAACCTGTCCTTCTTTAGGAAAACCCTCCCCCTCTCCAGCTGGCACAAACTGAGTTGTGCAAGTTGTAAAAAGCCACGTTGCTGGTGCCRGGCTGGCACTGCCTGCAGCTCTGCTTTGGGTCTCTCCAGCTGGGTCAGAGCCTCTGCTCATTATGCTCCAGGCTTCTGCTCCCACCCACTCTGCTGCAGCTCCTGCAGCTCCTCAGGCTGGGCATTCCCAGGGCCAGAGCAGTGGCTCTGCCTCCTTTCCCTGAGTTGTTTCCATCACTGCTGTGGCAGTGGGAGTTGGTACCACTGGTGTTTCCCACATTGCCCCTCAGCTCAGGCTTTGACACAGCTCCACAGCCCAGAGAAATTCCTTCCTTAGATGGCTTTTCCCCCTGGTTTCTGCACTTGGTGAAAAGCAGAGAGCCCAGTTTCTTTGTGACAAAGCAATATTTCCCATTCTGATCCAATGGGAAGTTGCCACAGAGYTTATTTTGTTTCTCTAACCTGTCAGCTTTGCTTAATTCTGTCACAATGCATTCACTTTTATCTAACAGTTTTCTATCTCACACACACATGCTTCTATAACACCTAGACCCTTAACTTACTCCATAAAATCACAGTACTACACCCTAAAACTCTTCACTATTTTACCCAGTACAGCTTCTCACTCATGTAAGGCCCACTCTTACCTGCAACCACAGGAACAGAAGTTTGTGATTTTTCAGCTCAGTGTCTGTGTACCTTTGTTATTACATCAACCTGAGCTTCTCCAAGGCTGCAGATCAAACCCTTCAGTGCCTGTGGGAGTGTTTCTCTCTCTGTCTCCCTCACCCTGCCCCTGAGGGCAGTTTGGGGGAATGTTTGGCACAGTGCAAGGAGTCCCCAGAGCCCCCCAGGCTGAGCCCTGCAGATCAGCACCTCAGGGACTGCACCTGCAGATCAGCACCTCAGGGACTGCCCCTGCAGATCAGCACCTCAGGGACTGCCCCTGCAGCCCAGCGAGGGCCCCTGCACTGCTCCAGCTGATCCCTGTCCTTGCAGCTTTAGGCCTGGCTTGCATGGATGTCATTGTTACCTTTTTATCCTGTTACTGCTCCAGTGGGGTTTGGAGGCTCTCTCTGCCCTGCTGTGGGGTGTCTTTGGAAAGCACTGGAGCCTTTGTTCTCACCTCAGCATTTTCCTGAGCTGCACACTGTGATTGCTGCTGGCTGCTGGCAGTCTGTGCTGCCTCKGGGTCTCTGTCATGGATTAACCCCTGGCAGGCTCAGCTCCCCAGGATAACACTTGTCTTTGCTGCAGTGAATTGTTCAGGGCCCTGCTGGGGCTCCCCATCCATGGACACTCAGAGCTGTCCAACTCCTCCCAAGGAGGGGCTGAGSAGAGCAAAAGGGATTGCAKGAACTTAGTGAGGAAATTAAAAGGAAGTGTCATGGATGACATTTTCAGCAGTTCCTTTGACTCGCTTTCTGTGCTCTTCTTTAATCCTGTCATTCCTGGTGTCTGGGAAGGCCTCCTGGGAAAAGAGAGATGGAAACATTCCTAGGGACAACAAGGAGAAGTAGGAGAAAATAAAAACACAGGAATGTGGGTGTGGGAAGAGATTTCTAGGATTTTCTTCATATTTGATTRAAATTGGGAACCCTGTAAGACCCTTAGTTACTTTTATTCATGTTTGGGACACTAGACTTGTATTATGTGCTTTCTATTGAGAAGAAGAGATGAAAAGAAAACTTACATTCTTCAAATGAAGAGAAAAACCCAAAAACCTTGCAAACCCAATTGCTTAAATTTAGTAAAAGTACAAGGAAATGATTCATGCAGAAAGTGGATGTTGTCTAACAGTGAAAGCAGCGTGGTGGTGTGTCCTGTCCCCGTGTCTGGGGCTGCCTGAGGGCTCTGCCTGCTCCCCAGGGGCAGCTGGGGACAGGAGCGGGGACAGGAGCAGGGACAGGGCCTGGCAGCTGCTGCCCCTGCCCGGGCTCAGCTGGGACATTGTCACCTGTGGGACATTGTCACCTGTGGGGCACTGTCACCTGTAGGACTCTGTCACCTGTAGGACTCTGTCACCTGTGGGGCTCTGTCACCTGGATCCCTCGGGGCCCTCCCCACCCCAAGGCCCCCAAGGCTTTGCCCCCATGGATCAGAAGCAGGCAGAGCAAAGGGCCGCTTCCCTGGCCCAGCCTCAGCAGCTACAGGAGATTACACAACACGTTTTAAGAGCAGGATTTGCTTTCAGAAAGGGAAAAGATGCTGAAGTCTTGTAAAACACAGAAACTGCCCTCAGTGAGCAGCAGGTTCTGCTGAGCGAAGCTGGGGCGGTTCCTGCAGCGCCCACGGAGCTCTGAGGGGACAGGGTTACTCCAGTTCCTTCAGCAGGTCGGGTTTCCAGAGAATCACTTCACCAAAAGCATTGGAAGCACGTGCATTTTCACTGGGTCTAATGAGAAAAGAAAAATGGGGGGTTTAGGAGGGAGATCTGGGAAGCTGAGAGAGCAGAGATGGATGGGAGGTGATGAGTTTGGAGTGCTGATCCCATCGTGCTCAGTGCCATTGTGGGGTTTGTTCCTGCCCTGTCTCAGGCCCTGTGGGGTTTGTTTGGGCACTGTGGGTGTTGTTCCTGCCCTGATTTGAGCTCTGTGGGGTTTGTCCCTGCTGTGGCTCAGGCACTCTGGGGTTTGTTCGGGCACTCTGGGGTTTGTTCGGGCACTCTGGGGTTTATCCCTGCCCTGCCTCGGGCACTGTGGTGTTTGTTCCCTTTCCCCTCCCGCTGCAGTTCCCAGAGCCGGGCTTGCAGCAGAGCCGCCAGCAGCAGCAGCAGCAGAGGGCAGCGCTGCTCCGGCAGCCCCAGAAGCGGCTCTCCCGTGTGTGTGTGAGTGTGTGTGTGTCTGTGTGTGTGAGTGTGTCTGTCTGTGTGTGCCTGTGTCTGTCTGTGTGTCACTGTGTGTGTATGTGCACAGACACCCCGCAGTTTGTGCCCAACGTGGCATTGCATTTCTGCACGCTCCCTGCCCCGTTCCCTGCCGCGGGGGGTGCACGGGGCCGGTCCCTGCTGACACCTGCACAGGTGTGCCGGTCCTGCCGGGGTGGCCCCAGGGCCGCTGCYGGGGCAGCCCGTGGAGCCCCAGGTGTGCCCAGGGACCCGCTCACCTGTGCAGGGAATGTCCCGGGAAGGGAGAGCCCCTGTCCTCAGGAGGTGAGGGATTTGCTGACTGCTGCTCTCCCCCGCTGCACTCAGTTCAGGTGTTTCTCTGTTCGGGTGCACTCAGTTCAGGTGCACTCAGTTCAGGTGTTTTTCTGCATTTTGGTACAGCCTCCCCCTTTCCTTCCCTGCCCAGGTTCCCAGCGAGGGATGAACCCACGCACCCCATGCAGGGTGGGGTGGCACAGGGGACGCTGGCAGTGACAGACACTGGACACCCAACGCTCACAGCAGAACGTGAGTTCTCATTTCCATCCTTGTTTGCTGTGCTGCAGCTGATGTGRATGTGTAACAAGGGTGGGTTTGGGGTTTAGATTTATAGGTTTCAATATCTGGACTTTGGTGTGCCTGTTTGAAGAATGTTATGGCAAATGTTATGAATTCTGTGCTTTTTAGGTCCTGTTACTTTTGAAGAGGATAAAGAATGCAGAATTTATTTATTTGTGGGAAACACTTTTTTATTTTAATTTTTTTTTCCAAGAACTGCACTGGACCAAGGGCACTTACTGAACTAAAAGGCACTTCTGATTTTTGCATAAAAGCTAATTTCTTCATTAAAATGTTCACCTCTTTCTTTGTTGGCAGAACAAGCATTGCTTGAATTCATGTTTATTTGACTGTGATTTTTATAGACTTCTTTGTTTAAAGTACCAATTCCTCCTGCTCTTTTTGTGGCAATAAGGTGCTGAAGTGGGTTTATTGCTTCTATTAGAACTTCCTAAAGTTTATTTTAAAAGCCACAATGTGATGTTAATAAACCTACTGGAATACTTGATAATACTTTTCTCCACTTTTGTGCTAACTCAGTTTGTTTCTTCAACCTACCTGGCTGCCCCATTGAGGAATCACRATTCTAAACTGAGATTCAAATTGATGTGATTTTTATTCTGTTGAGGAATCTTTGAAAAACGCTTTTGTGGCAATGAGAAGCTGGAGTGATTCTGGCCCAGCAGTGCTGAGCAGAGCTTCCTCTCCTGTTCCAAACTGAGCTGTTCTGTGCCATCCCACAGCTCTGCAGAAAGGGCTGTGGCAACCACAGCTGTGCTATTAAAAATACTTCACTATTTGTTACATCAGTGAATATTTATTTTAGAAACATACTAAATATTACAACGCACGAAGAAGGCAATCTGCACCCCAATAAACCTGCTCTGTGGTTCCCAGGTGTCCTTGCCCTCTCTGCTCCGTGCTTGTGACAGTCACACGAGGTGGGCAGTGTGGAACTGAGGCAGAACTCTGTGCAGGAGCTCTCTGGGCACGTTTCCAGAAGGGTTCCATGTTTGACAGCCAATGTTTGCTATCACTTTGCAGAGCAGAAGTGCCTTAAATTCATTTTCATTTAAAATGCCCTGAACCTGGAGAGACCCAATGCCAGCAGTCACGGCTGGAGCCAATTCCCCTTCCTCTCTCCTTTTGCCCAGTCCCTGCAGACCCGACGCTGTGGATGTGTTTGGGCACTCTGTGACGAGAGCCACGGCCAGGACGGCCCCGGCCCAGCTGCAGCCCCACCGATGTGTCCCCACCGTTGCTGCTGCACTTCAGAGGACGTGGAGGAAGGTCACAGCAGTGTCCGAGCCGAGGGGATTCCTGGCCGTGCACCTGTACAGCCCGGAGCTGGAGGCGCGGGGGTTCTGCAGGAGCAGCGTGCCCGTGGGCTGGAGCAGCTCCCCCCCAGAGCCCCGGCCCGGCTGAGCCGCGGAGAGCACGGAGCCGTCAGGTAAGTGCCAGGTGATGTCCGGTTTGGGGACGCCCAGCACGAGGCAGTGCAGCTGAACCGCTGCCCCCGGCACGGTGTGCATGGCCGCGGGGGCTCTGCCCACGATGCGCGGGGCGTAGGCGGTGACAGCCACCGCAGTGCTGAGGGACGAGTCCCCAGCCGCGTTGTGGGCCCTGCACAGGTAATTCCCGGCGTCCTGGGGCGCGGCTGCCGCGATGTGCAGGGTGCCATTGTCCAGCAGCAGGTGCCTCCCGCTCAGCTGCGGCCGCTGCAGCACCCGGCCCCCGGGCAGCGTCCAGGCCACGCTGGGCTTGGGGCTGCCCCGGGCCASGCAGTGCAGCCACAGCGGCTCCCCGCTGACGGCCTGCACCAGCCCTGCGGGCCGGCTGACGATGCTGGGCCTCTGCGCCACCTCCAGCAGCAGCAGCTTTTCGATGTAGCCCACGGGGTTGCGGGCGGCGCAGCGGTAGCGCCCGGCGTGGCCGCTCYGCGGGTCGGGGATGGTCAGGGTGCCGCTGCTCCCTGTGACAAACTGCGGCGTCCTGGTGCTGCTGGGAAACCAGGTGCCATTGGGCAGCATCCAGCTGATATCCGGGGGCGGGTTTCCATCCACTGAACAGTTCAGTGTGATCGCTTGCCCAGGTTTTGCTATGATTTTTTCGTTGAAAGGGTTTTTGAACATGGGTCTCCGKAGCATTTCTGTGACTTCCAGCTGCACCACCAGCACGGCCTCTCCCCCGTCGTTCCGTGCCACACAGATAAAGTCTGCGGTGTCCGAGGGCCTGATGTTCCTGATCTCCAGGGTCCCGTTGTTGTGCACCACAATCCTGCTCCCGTRGTAGGGGGCTGTCAGGAGAATGTTGTCAGGCATAATCCACATCACCTGGGGAGGAGGAGTCCCTTCTGCCCGGCAGTCGATGTGTTTCTTCGAGTGCCTCACTGCCGTCACCTTCACGATGGTTTTGTTCCTGTGCAAGCCATTGATGATGGGGGGCTTGGCAGCCACATCCAGCTGGTACAGCTTGGTGTCATCCCCTCCAGGGTTCCTGGCCACGCACAGGTACTCCCCAGCATCCCCCAGGCCGGCCCTGCCCAGGGACAGCGAGCCATTGGCATGCAGCGAGTGCCGGGCTGTGGATGAGGAGATCATCTCACTGGAGGGCAGCAGCCAGAATATCTGTGCCCTGGGCTCTCCAGCAGCCTCACAGTCCAGCAGGGCCGGGTCTCCAGCTGCCACCCTGATGTGTGTCCTGTAATTGTGCTTTATCTGAGGGGCTGCCACGACCACCGTGACGTGGATCTTCATCTCATCCCTGCCCAGGGTGTTCTGGGCRTAGCAGGTGTAATCTCCTCCCTCTGCCACTCCAGCCTTGGTGAGGTGCAGGCTCCCGTTGTGGAACAGGACGTACCTGCGGGCCCGGTGCCCGCTGTCATCCGCCAGCATCGCGTTGTTCACCAGCGTCCCGTCGGGCAGGCCCCACGATATCTCTGGTGTGGGCGACCCCGAGGCCTTGCAGTCCACTCTGAAATCCTTCCCGTAGGGCACCAGCTTCTTGAACTGCTGCTTGTGGTCAATCTTGGCTGGCTTCATGGTGACRCTGACTTTCATCAGTATCAGATCCTCCCCAAGTCTGTTTCTGGCCACGCACAGGTAATCACCTGCATCCTTGTCTGTGACWGCCTCGATAGCCAAGGAGCCGTTGGGGTAGACATGGATCCGACTTCCCATTCTGTGGGGAGAGAGAGGACAAGGATTATGGGAACAAGTGCTGGAGGTGAGTACTGAGCACTGCAGGGGACTGAATGTGTTAACAGCATGATACAACACAGGAGCCCTTTCCAAAGGCACTGTGCCCATGCCTCCTGCCCACCCTGAGTGTCCTGTCCTGATGTCACTGGCAGTTTTGGTGTTGAGTGGATGTGAGCAGGGAACACCCTGAGGTGGGGCTGTCTCTCCTAAGGTGAAGTGTTTCTGTGGGAGACCCCCAAAGGCAGAGATGAAAGAAACCCCTCCCTCCTGAGCCCTGCTTCACAAATCTGTTGTAAGTRAATAACTTCTCCTCTAAACTGGCAGCAGTMAGCATCAGGGTATGATGACAGYGATTACCTTAATTCAAATATGACTTGTACCTGTTTTGAGACCTCAGCCACTTGTGGCAGTTGATGTGATGTGTTATTAGRTCTGTTATTAGATATAGATGCCGTTGGATCAGATGTTTCACCACTGTTAAATGCTTTAAAATTGGTTCAGTTCACAGTGTTTTAGTGCTTAGGCTCTTACGTGAGCAGCAGAGACAGTGTTTGGAGAGGGGAAGGAATAAAGGGTCATACCTGTGCCACTGGTCCACCACAGCCTTGGAGGGCAGCCTCCAGACGATCCTGGGCTTGGGCTCGCCGCTCGCCGTGCAGTTCAGGAGCAGCCTGTCCCCGAAGCCGAGCCGGCTCAGTTCCGGAGAGGCGCTGCCTATTTTGGGCAGGGTGTCGGTGCCGCGCACCTCGAGGGTGACCACCCTCCTGTCGGAGCCGGTGGAGCTGGTGGCGATGCACTCGTAGGTGCCGCTGTGCGCGGGGGCCAGGCTGCCGAGGCGCAGGGTGCCATTGGGGAGCAGGAGCAGCCCCGGCGGCAGCGGCTGCAGCGCYCGCAGGGCCGTGCCGTCGGGCAGCACCCAGTGCACGCTGGGCTGCGGCTTCCCCTGCGCCGTGCAGGGCAGCTCCAGGCTCTGCCCCGCCGCCGCCGCCACGCTCTGCCTCCTCTCCTCCAGGACGGAGGGAGGGGCCGCCACCACCTGCAGCCKGAGCGCCAGGCTGTCGCTGCCCGCGGCGCTGCGGGCCACGCACGTGTAGAGGCCCCGGTCGTACACCGACACCTCCCGCAGAACCAGGCTGCCGTCCGCCTCCACGCGAGCCCGGCCCGTGCCCGCCGAGCCCCGGGACAGCCGGGAGCCGTTCGGCAGCAGCCAGGAGATGCTGGGAGCGGGGCTGCCCTGGGCTCGGCACGGCAGGGCCACGCTGCTGCCCGAGTGCGCCGTGAGCGGCCGGGGCCGGCCGGAGATGCGGGGAGGCTGTGCCCGCACGGCCAGGGTGACCAGGAGCCGAGCCGCGCCCAGGGCGTTGGCAGCCGTGCACAGGTACTGCCCGCGGTGCTGCAGCCCCGCCCGCGGGATGGACAGGGTCCCGTCGGGCAGCACCGCCCAGCCGCCAGCAGCGCCGAGCCCCGCATCGCGTCCTGCGGGGCAAGGAGAGCCGTCACTGCCGCATGCGGGGCTGCATCAGCCCTAAATACCCTGTCCTGTACTGCCCGGGTAATGCACACTGCCTCTGCATCTTCTTCAGTCCTAAATACCCTGTCCTGTACTGGCCGGGTAATGCACACTGCCTCTGCATCTTCTTCAGTCCTAAATACCCTGTCCTGTACTGCCCAGGTAATGCACACTGCCTCTGCATCTTCTTCAGCCCCAAACACCCCGTCCTGCCCTGCCCAAATAACCCTCACTGCCTCTTGCTCTGTTTTCCTCAGTCCCAAATACCTTGCCCTGCCCTGCTCTGCCCAATAACTGAGACAACAGAGATAGACCAGAAAGAAATCAGAGAATTTTGCAAATAGAATGGCAAAGCTTTGAMGTAAGAATGAAGCTGAATCTCCAGCAGAGACAAGTTTGGATAAAGCAGATGGGGCTTTGCAATCCAAACCTGGCGCAGGTGGAACTCGATTTGGGTGGGTTTTACCACAATTTACTTCCCACTTGTCTCACTGCTCTGGAACAGCAAGTGATGTACAAGAAATACTGAATTCTTCTCACAACAAGCAAGAAATAATAAGATTCCTATCAAATCTATTCCTATCAAATCTGTTCCACAGATTTGCTGTTCCAGAATCAGCACTAAGATGCTCCAGTGAGTCTCCATCACTGTTTCCAGGTTTACCTTTCACTAATAATTCACAGTACTCTGAAATGAAGCMATGCTTGAGTTTGGGACACAGAAGAGGTGCCAAATTACAGGACTAATGGAAGGTAAATTGTAGAGAGGTTTATCAAGCTCACCTGATGGTATCTTGGTCCACTCTATTGTTGGAGGGGGGTTCCCAGTGGCTTCACACGGAATAAGAGCATCAGAGTTCGCCTCCAGAGTGAAAGCAGCAAAATTCCCTCCGACTATTCTGGGCTTTGAAAGGTGGTTTCTGCTTGCAGAACCCAGGGTGCTGGGACTGGGGATGGTGGTGGTGTCCTGACCTTGTCGCCTTTCAGCCCAGGCTCTGGCAGAGCTGTCCCTGTCCCTTCCCCAGGGAGCTGTGATCTGCGGGGACTGCAGCGTGTCCCCCCTGTCCCTTCCCCAGGGAGCTGCGATCTGTGGGGACTGCAACGTGTCCCCCCTGTCCCTTCCCCAGGGAGCTGTGATCTGCGGGGACTGCAGCGTGTCCCCCCTGTCCCTTCCCCAGGGAGCTGGGCTGGGCTGCAGCTGGGCCTGCCCCCGAGGGGGCCCGGGGGCTCTCGGGGTGGCTGCGGGCACGGCTGGGGTCGGGGCCGGCCGAGGGGAGGGGTGTGGGGTGCTGGGAGCAGGAACTGCAGCAGG
>CADDXX010000305.1:360534-398394 GCA_902810485.1 Alauda arvensis
GGCAGCAGTGATGGCAGTGGGAGCAGTGACTGCAGCAGTGACTGCAGCAGGAGCAGTGACGGCAGCAGGAGCAGTGATTGCAGCAGTGACTGCAGCAGGAGCAGTGATTGCAGCAGTGACTGCAGCAGGAGCAGTGACTGCAGCAGGAACAGTGATTGCAGCAGGAGCAGTGATGGCAGTGGGAGCAGTGACTGCAGCAGGAGCAGTGATGGCAGCAGTGACTGCAGCAGGAGCAGTGACTGCAGCAGTGATTGCAGCAGGAGCAGTGACTGCAGCAGGAGCAGGGATTGCAGCAGTGACTGCAGCAGGAGCACGGAGCCCCGTGGTGGGGGCCTGGGCAGCAGCAGCAGCTGGAGACGTGTCCAGCCGGGTGTTCCTGTGTGTGACTGTGGTTTGCAGTGCCACCGTGGGGCTCTGGGCAGTGACACTGCCAGGCAGGGCTGCTGACGGGCTGCTCCCCCARGTGCCAGGGGTTGCTGAGGTCGCTGTGGCTGCCGTGGGTTTGTGCTGAGCTGCCTCGGGGCTCTCAGGGACCCCCAGTGCTGCTGTTCTGGTCCTGGAGGCTGCACTGACGCTCCCAGGGAGAGGTTCTGCAGCTGCAGGGCTTGGAGGCACGGCTGGTGCTGTGAGGGCTGTCACCGTGGGGGTGGCTGTGCTGCCTGCAGGGGTGGCTGCAGGGGTGGCTGCAGTGCTGGGGGCTGCAGTGCTGGGGGCTGCAGTGCTGGGGGCTGCAGCCACACGCTGTGGGGCAGGTGCTTTAGGGGGCCTCTTCCTCCTCTGACCTCTCCTTCCTCCCACTCTGAGTATTTTACTTTTGGTGACTCTGGTGTTGGTTTGAGGAGTATTAACAAGCGCCACTGTTGGCTTCAAGCCCATGACCCCCAGTCCACTGGCTGCAGGGGTGGCAGTGTCCTTTGCAGTGACAGACGGGACTGTGGCAGCAGCTTTTGGCCTTGCCCTGCGTTTCTGTCCCTGTTCCCTGAGGGATGCTGTGTTTGGATGGGTACCCACGGGGTGCTCCAGTGGCACATTCATGGTGGGGGGGGCAGGCTGGGGTGCATCTGGGCTGAATGGATTGATGGAACTGCTGAAGTTATTTAATACATTTGAYACATAGCTGGTATTCAGGTGAGCCCCTGTAGCCACGGCTGTACTTCCTCTGGCAGACCCCGGCCTCCCAAACTCGTACCGGTGCTGTTTCCTGCTGGGGGTGTGTCCTGGCCTGACAATTCGCCTCCGAGCAGAAACTTTCCTTCGTCTGCCGTGGTGCTGCTGGGGCTGGGCTGGGGCAGTGGGAACGTCCTGGAGAACCCGGATTTGCCGGGGAGTAGCCAAAGTCGAGGCCAGTGGTGGATTAGGGGTTCCCCTGTTCTGAGTGCTATGGAAATAAATGGGGCCAAATTCAGAGCTTGGTGCACTGAGTGTCCCCACAGGGAGCTGCTGATCTGCTTTGGTGGRGACATTATCCATAGGCTCAGTAAATTCATGTAACTTGTCTGCTGTGTTTTGGGGAGTTCCAGCCTTGCTGGTGCCTGCAGCTTCTGCCGTGGCTGCTGTGGATGCAGGTTTGAGTTGCTGGTTATCGCCTTCCCCAGAATACACTGACTTTTGCCCAGCAGGGAAGAGTGTGGGTGTTCCACTTGGTGCAGTTGATTGCTTTTCACCGTTTGCTGATATTTGACTCAAGTCAGATCTTTGCCATGAGTCTGTTGGTTTCGAAAGTGTTTGTGGCCTTTTGCTGGYGGGTGGCACAGAGTGAGGAGGAGGTGAGGGAAGGGGAGTTAATGGCTCTGGGAGCAGCAGGGCGGTGTTCCAGGCAGGGGTGGGAGTCAGGCTCTCCTCGGGCCCCGCAGTGATGGGGAGCTCTGTTGCTGTCCCCAGWGCCGACACTGGGGATCTCTCTGTCGCTGGTATCATGAATTCCTCTTCTGGAGATATGAGATCCCCAGATGTCTCCTCCCCATCCTCGGGCACCTCTGAGAGCTTATGGACTGGAACGGGTGGTTCTATTGCAACTCCTCCTCGTTTTTCTGTCACTGTCAGGTTCCTCTTTGTTCTCTCCAGCCAGGCTGCCCAGCGCTGAGGATCAGCTCTCCTGCCCGAGGACACRAAGTGCCTCCTGTGTCCGCGGAGCCGCCCGCCTCTCCTGTCCCCGTGGGGCCACTGAGGCACATTCCCGTGGCTCCTGTGCCTCTGRGGTGCAGCCTGCGCTCCCTGGCTGCTGCCTGCAGACTCCCCGGGAGGGGCCGAGGGATGTGTCAGTGCCGCAGCAGAGCCCGGCAGCTCAGTGCCAGAGCCCTCTTCCCACTGTCCCCGAGCTCCC
Source organism: Alauda arvensis (assembly GCA_902810485.1). NCBI lineage: Eukaryota > Metazoa > Chordata > Aves > Passeriformes > Alaudidae > Alauda > Alauda arvensis. The sequence goes on from CADDXX010000305.1 coordinate 362,858, forward strand.
TGCTCCGTCCTCAGAGCAGCTCCCTCCTGTCTCAGCAGCACCTGGAACACCAGCAGATCCACTCCGWACCTGTTGGCCGCGACGCATCGGAAGAAGCCCACGTCCCTCTCGGTCACCCCCTGTATGCGGAGGGTGCCGTTGGCCAGGATGTGTTTGTTCCCGTCCGAGCKGCGCAGCACGGTGCCCTGGGGCAGCACCCAGCTGACGGCAGGCTCGGGGGCAGCCGAGGCGGAGCAGGGCAGGAGCAGGGTGCTGCCGGGGGCCGCGGCCAGCCGCGCTCCGTTCACGGCTCCGTGCCGGGGCTCCAGCACCGTCACCCGGAACGCCAGCGCGTCCGCCGCTCCCCGGCCGCTGCCGATGCACAGGTAGAGCCCGCTGTCGAACACATCGGCCGTCCGCAGTGTCAGCGCCCCGCTGCTCAGCACCAGCACCCTGCCGTCCTGGCTGGCGTGCGGGGCTCGCAGCCTGCTGCCGTCSGCCAGCACCCACTGCACGGCGGGGCTCGGCTCCCCGGCCGCCCGGCAGCGCAGCTCCACGCTGCCGCCCACCAGCACCGTGTGCTCCGTCGGGGCGCTGCGGTCCCTGGAGATGATGGCCCAGCCCTGTCCCTGCTGGTCGGGGCCGGGCACGGTGASCCGGGTGTCGGCCGAGTAGCGCAGGTGCAGCGCGCTGAGCGTGGTGGCCGTCCTGTCCAGCTGCAGGGCCACCCTGCTCTGTCCCAGCCAGCCCGGCTCCGCCCGCAGCTCGGCCTSCACACCCGTGAAAAGCTCCTCCTTCTCCCCGGGGACCTGCCTGTACCTGTGGCCGCCGAAAGGCGCCTCAGCCGCCGGCGGGGTTTGCTCCAGCCTCAGAGGAGAACTGCTGTACAGTGCCAGGATGCTCCAGAGCTGCTGGATGTGCCCCTGGTCGATGGCACACACCAGGGAYGCTGAGAACCACGTTTTGAGCACTGTGATGGAGCCGTTTTTCTCTAATGAGATGGGAGACATTTCCTCAGGTCTCTGGAYGTCGCAAACCAAGTTGCCCCGATTTCCTGCCTGGTCAGTCAGATTCAGAACCACAGATCCCATGGGAGGCACCAGGTCCCTGGGAGACACAAAACTGAAATCCCCATCGTCTGGCACCGAGAGGTTGCTGGATTTCAGGGAGTCCTGGATGACTGGCTTAAAGCAGGTGAAAGAGGCTGAAGGAAGATCCACTAAACTTTTCCCATTATGATTTTTGGGACTAGCACAGACTGGGCATTGCTGGACACCAGAACTTCTCTCTTTCCTGCACTTTAWAACATCTGAAAGGAAGAAAACTTCAGTAAGCTTCTGTGCTACAAGTTTTAGTATTAAAAATGACAYGTAGCTAYTAACAAGTGGTTCTTTTGAATATRATAAAACCAAAGCTTGAAGTGACAWGTGAATGGCAGYAGCAGAGAAAGTCCTCGAGTCCCCTGAGTTCCTTGTTTTCTTTTTAAAGAATCAAGTGTGTTGTGGCCCTTGCTCTTGCCAAATCCATAAAAGTTGGTTTGTTCCCTGTGGATTCTCCTGGTGCACAGAAGCTTTGGACTGGCCAAGGAAAATTCTCCATGAAGGAAAGCTGCACTGGGGAGTGCATCAAGGCCACTAATGAATTTAATCAGAGCTGTATTAATCTCTTTATCAGGAAACAGAGTGGTGTTTATCTCTTTATYCTGATAACACACCTCCAAAAACCCAATCTTCCAGTCTTTGTTAGGAGAATAAAGAGACGAATAAAGGACAATTACCTGTGTCAGGAAGAGGAAGATGCTACAAGAGGATTAAAGGGCATAAGGGAAGCCTTCAGCTCACCTGGTCTCTCCTGTGCCCACTCCATGAACCCCTGCAGGCTGCAGTCACAGGACCAGGGGTTTCCATGCAGGTAAATGCTCTCCAGCTCTGACAGGTAGGAGAACATCTGCCGTGGGAGTGAGGTGAGTGCATTGTCAGACAGAGAGATGTGCCTCAGGGAGGATATTCTGAATATCTGACTGTAGCGCAGGGTGACAAAAGTGTCTGGGTGCAGCTGCTGAAGGAAATTTCCRTCCAGGTGGACCAGCCTCAGGGAAGTGAGTCCATAGAAAACATTGGGATTCACAAAYTCAATTTGATTGTGGTCCATGTGCAGCCGTGCCAAGCTGTTCAGGCCATGGAATACATCCTGCTCAAGCACTCTGACCTTGTTGTAGCTCATTTTTAAKACCTGTTCATGGAAAAGTAACAAATGCATAATATTAAGCCATATTTAAGTTATAGGACCCCAAATAAATGCTGCTGGAGGTTGCTCTGTGCAGGGGAAATTCTCCAGCAGACCAGGAATGCCAGGGAACTGGAGTTTCTTTGAAGAACTGAAGTGTTTATTTGCAGTGTGCTAAGTTTCTGCACAGTTTGGCCTTTTTTTCATGAAGGCTAGAAAGGGACAGGACTGTACTGAAAGGAAAGGGAAATCTCAAAGGAAAACAATCCTCATAAAGCCCCAAACAAACAAATTACCAAATTAACAATGACAGGTTTCCTTTTTCAGACACAGTAACTGGAGCTCTGCACTCTCTCCTCTGCAGAGAGTTTTGACTGCAGTTTCCTGCTCAGACACAGCTGAGAGGTGTCCAGCAATGTGTTTATTGTGCTCTTTACCCTGTACCTGCCTGCCTACCCGGGAAGAAAAGACATTTCYCATTAGGAAACTGGGTTTTGAAGGTTTGCTTTCATGTGAATAAGGYAAGAGACAGGAAACAGAAATGCTGCAGGGGGCTGCTCTTGTGGCTGCTCACCAGCATCACTGGGAGTGAAGTCATTCCAAAAAGCAACACTGGCTCATTCAGTTCTTACCTGTAGTGAATGTAAATCACTGAACACCTTCCCAGGGATCRCACTGATCTCATTGCTGTGCAGCATCAGTAACTCCAGCTTSTGCAGGCCAGCAAAGTCCGTGGGGCTGAGTTTCCTCAGGCTGTTGTAGCTGTGGGGAGAGGTTCAGTCAGTCCCAGCTCACACTTCCCAATCCAACCAACCCAGAACAAAGGAACCACTCTGTGGGAATGGCTAAAGGTAMGTCTGGAGGTTCAAAAAGAACCTGCCTGACACAGGTTAGCAGCACTCCCCCTTGCCCAGAGGAAACCAAGCCACTCCTTCATGTCAGCACARAAGGTGCTCACTGTTCCAGGACAGAGTTCTGGTGGGGAGAGTGTCAGCAAGCATCAAACACATCTGTCTGTGCTCACTCCAGTGAAAAGCTCCCTGTGTATTTTCTGCATACACATCTGGGTGGTTCAAAGGCTGTGTGCACCCAAAGGGACACACAGATCAGACAAATGGTGCTGGTGGTCCCAAAATTTGATTTAAGAGAGAGGACACTTGCTGGAAACTGCATGAAGGAGCCAGACAAGCCTGGGTGTGATCTATTCCCTGCTTCTTTAGCCACAGAGAGAAGGGAACCACTACGGAGGCTGACGTGGCCACACAAGTGAGATTTCCCTTGAACCTGGCAGATGAAAGCAGAGAGCCYGACACTGTGGGACATTTCAGGTGACAGAATCACAGAACAGCTGAGCTGGAAGGGACCCAGAAGGATCATTGAGCCCTTAAGTGAATGGCTCATGTGGGGATCTAAGCCCCGACCTTGGTGTTTCATCACAGCAACGTCTCTGCAGATTTAATACATGTGCTCCTTTTGCAGTCTGGACTGTCCTTTCCTGGAGAGGAATCTGTTTCAGACTTCTCCCAGGTTCCATGCTAAGACACGGCGTGTTCAGGTAACAAAAGAAAGCCAAGTTCAAAACTTTCAGAAGTTCTCATGTGCCCTGTGCTAGACCCCAAAATCCCTCCTTTCTGTGGGTGGTCTTTCCTTTGCTGGCTGTGGCTGCTGAGCACTGCAGAACATAAAACTGTACAGTTCCCGATTGCTTGGGTTAAATTCAGCCCCAGATGCGGAGGGTTAATGACAGCCGTGCGAATGTTAAACCCGAGCCCCGAGCGCTCAGAGCGAGCAGCACGTACCCCAGGTTGATATAGAGGGTTAATGAGGAGGGTTAATGATTGCTGTGCGAGTGTTAAACCCGAGTTTAACACGTACCCCAGGATGATGCGGAGGGTTAATGCGGAGGGTTAATGACTGCTGTGTGAGTGTTAAACCCGAGTTTAACACGTACCCCAGGTTGGTCCGGAGGGTTAATGAGGAGGGTTAATGACTGCTGTGTGAGAGTTAAACCCGAGTTTAACACGTACCCCAGGTTGATGCCGAGGGTTAATGAGGAGGGTTAATGATTGCTGTGCGAGTGTTAAACCCGAGTTTAACACGTACCCCAGGTTGATGCGCTGCGCCTCGGGCGGGATGCGCGGGGGCACGGCGCTCAGGTAGCGGAAGGTGCAGTGCAGCTCGGCGGCGCCGTGGCAGGCGCAGGGCCGGGGACAGGCGCTGATGGCCGGGAGGGCGGCCAGGCAGGCGGCCAGGAGGGTCCCCAGCCAGCGGGGCCGGTCCCGGTCCCTGCGCGGGGCCCCCATCGTGCGGGGATCCCACGCTGCCATCCCCGGCGAGGCGGGCTCCTGCGGGGGAAGCGGAACACACGGGCGCTGCCGGCGCCAGCCGAGCTCAGCCGCCCGGGGTTAAGCCAGAAGCGAAAAAGAATTCTTCACTTGAAAGCAAAACCCGCCCACGAACCAGCCCCCAGACTCTCGGGTTTCCCTCAGCCGGGTCTGTCCATGACCTAAAGCGCTGTCATTTGGCAGCCGCCCCCCCTGCCCCTGCCCGCGATGTGCGGGAGCCGCCGCTCCCGGGAAAAGCTGGAATTCCTCAGGGAGCGCCCGGGGAGCTGCAGCCGGTGCCCGCCGTGTCCCAGCCCGGCCGCTCCCGGCCCCGCCGGCGGCTCATCCCCCGGAGGCGTCTCCACACGTCAGCTCCTTCCCCGCCAGGAACGGTTCCAAGCAAAATTAACTCGTTTTGCATCCCTCGCACAAACCTCGGCGCGTCCCCGGGACCGGGACCGGCCGCGCGTCCCCACCTGCCCTTCCTCACCTGCTCGTCCCTCCTGCATGTCCCCACCTGTCCGGTGCCGGGCGGGGACAGAGCCGCCACCGCCGCCTCTGCCGGGGATGCTGCGGGACCGGCCCCGCACGGGACCCCCGCATCCCCAGACCCCGCATCCCCAGACCACGCATCTCCAGACCCCGCATCCCCAGACCCCGCACGGGAACCCCGCATCCCCAGACCCCGCATCCCCAGACCACGCATCTCCAGACCCCGCATCCCCAGACCCCGCACCGGAACCGGCCCCGCACGGGAACCCCGCGTGGACGCGGTAGAAAAGGAACTGAAGTCACTTCTGAGAACGTTTTCCAAAATCGCGTATCAGAAAATCTGCATTAAAATAAACCCAAGGACTTTAAATGCACATGAACCTCAAGAGGAGCAGGGCTTCCACCTCAGGATGTGCTGTCTGCTGTCGTTAAGCTGCAGCTCTCACTTYCGAGAGGCAGAGCATTAAATTACARGGGATCCACAGTTCTCCCTGCGGAAGGTGGCTGAGGAACGTGAGGAATATTTTATTCTGATGTGGCTGGGATTTCCCGTACGAGGAGCACGATGGCTGTGCAGGGCCGTGCTGAGCTCGCTGCTTCGCTGGCAGCTCTGGCCCGTGTCTGGCTGTAAGACATTGGTTTAGCTGGAATTCATTACTGGGGAGACCGAAGGCAGCTTTTTAAGTGAAACTATATTTTGGCAAGAAAGTGTGACTGAGTGTGAGCTCAGGAGGGCTGGGAAGAGGAAAGCTGAGTGAAGGAAGTGTTTGTGAACTGGATCTGCACAGCAAATTGTCGGCATCAAAGCTGGAGCACAATTTCAGCTCATTTCCCACCAGTTCAGTTCCTCCCGTGCCTTTCTGTGCAATCACCTGGCTCTGTGCAAGCCAGGAGAGGAGGCAGAGCTGCCCCACAGCTCATCCCTGTGGGTTCTGTGCTCCTGGGGGCAGCTGCAGGTGTCAGGGGGCAGTGGTGGGGCTGATCCACACACCTGGGATCTGGACAGAAATATTGGATGATCTCTTTATTTACAGGAGTCAATAGAAATTATGTTCAGGAGGCAGAACAAGCTTTGGAGAACAGCACCCTGACGTGTTCCATGCATCAGTGCCAGCAAAAGGGGGTTTTTATGCAGTTCTAATCTTAATCAGGTACCTGAATCATGTATCTGGGTCTTGTTTGATGAAGTTTGGTTTTTAATTTGTTCTTCCATTGCGGACACTGCCGGGTCCCTCATGCCACAGTCCCAGCTGTTTCCCAGCCCTGCAGGTGCCTCTGCTCCTGCACACACACTCCCACTCTGCCTGTTTGTCCCTCCTCACGTCCCCCTTCTCTTTGCACTGTTCTCCTCAAAGGCCCTTTGCACGATGTTTTCACCTTGTTCTTTTCCTTCACAGCTTCCTGCTGGCCAAATCCTCCCCGTGCCTCGGCGGGCTGCTGGGTGCCTGGGGAGGGTGACATGACCCTCCCAGTGCCTCGGTGGGAATGTCAGAGTTACACACTCAGGTCCAGCTCTCCTGTGGCTCAAGGCCACAGTCAGGGGCTCCAGTTCCATTGTAATGAGCTGGACACGCTCCCAGCAAAGCAGCAACTGATCCTGGAGGCACAGGCAGTGTCTGCGGCTGCTGGTGTTTGTGCAGGTGCTGATTTTGGGACAGTCAGGGCTGTCTGCTGGGCAGTGTGAAGCTGAGCACAGGGCAGTGGTGCTGGGCACAGGGCAGGGAGTGCTGGGCACAGGACAGGGAATGCTCTGTGCTGGGCAGGGAATGCTGGGCACAGGGCAGGGAATGCTGGGCACAACAGGGAATGCTGGGCACAACAGGGAATGCTCTGTGCTGGGCAGGGAATGCTGGGCACAGGGCAGTCAGTGGATGCTGTGCTCCGGGACCCCAAGCACACATCAGAAGAATACCTCTGTGAAGGGGACTGGGCCATGGCTGCCTCCCTGTCCCCTCCTGTCCCCAGCAGCGCCCTCAGACTCCTGTCCTCCCTCAGCTGCCCGGGCTGCAGGCAATCCTCCTCCTCCTCCTCCTCCCCCCGGGTGGGATGGGCTGCTGTTGATGTCCTCACCAGGGGTGAAGGGCCAGGGACCCCCATGGCTGCTGCTTTTGATGCATCCACACCTGGGGCTCTGTGAATCATCCACGGTGGGTAGCTCAGCTCCTGCCGGGCCATCCCATCCCAGCCCAGCCCAGCCCAGCCCAGCCCAGCCCAGCCCAGCCCAGCCCAGCCCAGCCCTGCTGGGCTGACAGAGGTCTGTGCTCTCCTGTCTGGGGGCTGTGGCACCTCTCTCTCTCTCTCACAGGGGCAGCTGTGGGAGGTGGGCACGCAGGGAGGGAGGGGCTGTCTGTCACTGCAGGGTGAGCAGGAGCCTGTTTGGCTCTCGCTGTGCCTGGGGAAGATCTGCTCTCCTCATCACTGGAGCACATCCTCAGTCAGGCCGATTCCATCTTTGATCAGCAGTGACAGGCTCCAGCCGTGGTTCCTGTGCTCTCAAGGAGATCTTTGATCTCCTGTCAGGCCCCTCCCAGGCAGGGACAGCACCTGCACACCCACCCCGGGCACTCCTGCTAAAGCACTTCTGCAGGTGCAGCCTGGATGCTTTCAACACCCATTGAAACATCAGCTGGGGTGGCTTTGTCATGGTCTGAATTGCAAAAGCAGCACTGAAGCAGATTTTGGGGGTCTCTGTCTTGCTCTCTGGAGTTATTTTGTGAGGGTGATTGATGAGGGACGTTCCTGTTTCGTGATGGCCATGGTAAATCATGGATTTACATCCATGGATTTACAAACCTGCAGCAGCAGGGTGTGAAAGCCTCGTGGATGCAGGAATTACTGCGTGAGGCTTTGAAAGTCAAGCCTGAAAACTGTGAGTTCTGCTGGGCTGCGCTGTGGGGAGAAGGGAAGCAAAGCTGCTGCTCTGCAGGTAAGGAAGGCTGGATGTGCTCACACTGGCAGCACAGGCAGTAAGAGTGCTTTTTACCCACTTTTTGCCCAGTAAACGCAGTTTATTTGCTGAGCTTGCTGTGATGGGTCCCATAGAACTGGACTTCCCTTTCCTGAGTAAATGTAACTGGCATTAGAAGGCTTTCCTGCTAAAAGCCCATGTGTGTTCTGGGGCAGTGTGTGCTTCACGGAGCAGTGCTGGCTCTGTGGCACTGGGGAGCTGATGGAGGCACAGGGCATGGGCACTTGTGGGCCAGTTTAAAACCTTTGGCTCTGTGTGGCGGAATAACTTTTCTTTGGAATAGGATGTGAAGAGTTGTGTGGGAGGAGAAGGCATGGGCAAGTGTGATATGGGTTAAAAAGTGAAAAGTGGAGAGCTCAAACTTGCCATTTTCTCCTTTTTCCCCATTTGTGTGTTCAGCAGAGTAATTCTGCACCACTTTCAAGTAGCTGTGAATACCTAATTAAAAATCCTTTAAAAGTGTAGTTCTCCTAATTGAAGCAGTGAGGTCAGAGCTGGATGATGATGATCTCCCACTGCCTCTTCTGCTGTTTTTGTTTTAGCAATCCTTTCCTGTGGCTCACAGGGACTGCAGTGTGGCTGCTGCTTCCCAAAGCTCTGCTGGTGCCTGTGTCCTATGGCAAAGGAAACACTCCTGAGCTGCTGTGCTCTGAGCTGTGCACGTGGRGTGGGTCAGCATTTAAACCACATCAGAGCTGTGGTGTCACTTGTTAGACTCAGTAAGTTTATTTGTGCCATGGTTTAAAGTGGATCACCACAGGCAAAATCAAGATCCAGTCAAAAAACCCCTTCACAAACACCTGCAGAGGAGGTTTCTGAAGTCTGTGTTGGCTCATTATGCTCCAGCACTGGGGAATATTGTGCATTTTCTGTGTTCTGGCTGTGCAGGTTGTGTTTAACCTCATGGAGAGATGGATCTGTTACACAAAGGGTATTTTTGAAAATGATGTCTGTAAGTGTAGTGCTGAAATGTCTGAAGCCTGCTGGAGCAGATAAAGAAGTTCCCTGCACAGGGGTTGGAGGGATTTGTGTGTGCAGCAGGAGAGCCCTGGGTGACACGGGGGGATGAGCTGGAATGTGGCATTCCCCACAAACCCAGCGAGGTGCTGGCCAAGGGCCTGTGCTGCTGCTCTGCTGATCACAAGGAAAGGGGTAATTCTCATTAATTGTATCACCACAGCTGTTTCTAGAACATTTTGAGCTTTATCTTGGAGTGGTRGCTCCAAGCTATGGATTGCTGGTAATGGCACAGGTCCAGGTCCCCTGGGCCCAGGGGTTCCTRCAAACTTGTTTTTATCAGTGAATTCCCCTGCAGTTCCAGGAAAGCAGAGTCTAATCCCACACACCAGAGCAGTTCCCAAGTTTATATTTGTAACAACCCTTATTTACCTGGGGAATGCCTCTTGGTGCCTGCCATTGCACTGCCAGGTGTGGAACAGGGCCCTGCTCCCACCTGCCAGCTCCAGCCCTGGGACCTGGCTCCAGGTGTGGCTGCTCCCTGGGATCAGGGGAATGGGAAATGGGAAGGGTGGCAATGCCATCCTTGGGGCAGCCCTGCTGGCCCTGGGCTGGCTGGGTGAAACAAAAGCTCTCTGTTAGGGGCAGTGTAAGGCAAGAAGGGGCTGGTGAGGGGCAGAGCACTTCCTCACTGCCTCCTTGGGGCACTGCTCTCATGTTCCATTTGTTTTGGAAGCGTGCTGCAGCCTTTGCTGCGTGTTGCTTTGTGTCAGCACTGCTGCCTGGATCGAATGTCCTTTCCATTACTGAGCCTAAYAAACTCTCCAGGGAGGAATGCTGCAGACTATTCCAAAACACCCCTTTCTTCCATGAAAGCCTCCTATGGAATATCCAGCTGCTGTGCTGGAAGTCAGGAAATCTGATGCTTTTGTACATCTCAAAACACAGCAAACCTCCATTCACTCACCCCATGCCCTGCCCAGCTCCTCTGTCCCTGCTGCTGCTGGCGTCACTCTCAAACCCCACCACCCTGGGAGGAGGATCCTGGGGAAGGGGCAGTGCTGGAGCAGTGCTGGTGCCAGGCTGGGGAGCACTGAGCCCTCAGCTGCAGCCCTGCCTGGCATTCCCAGGGGCAGGAGGTTCTGCAGGGTCCCCTGGGACACCTGGGCAGGCAGGGATCCTCGGGGAGGGATTTGGGATCCCTYGCACTCAGCCCAGCAGGATCTGGTTCCAGTTATCCTGCGAGGGATGTGGGATTCAGAGCACTTGGAAGCWGCTCTACAGCCACTAAAATAAATGTTCTTTTCTGTTTATTCCTTGGCTTGCATCCGGAAATTCAATGTGCTGGATTAGGAATCTCAAACCTCGACTGTCTCACTGAGGTTTAATTGAACACAGGTCAAACCCCAAGGCATGACTGGCTCCTGGGGCTGCACTGGGAGGGTTCACTGGCTGCACAGAGGCTGTGGGTGCAGCTCATCCCTGCTGTGGGTGCAGCCCAGTGCTGCTGTGGGTACAGCTCATCCCTGCTGTGGGCACAACTCATCCCTGCTGTACAAAACACCTTCACTTGCATCAGGACATGGCAGTGACTCTGGCACTGAATGGTTGAATCCAGCAACAGGAAATAATCAGATCAGCAAAGGCTTTAATGCTGGTTTTGGGTAAAGCTACAGCAGGCTGTGAATGCAGGCTGAGAGCTTCCTGTTTAAAGCTGGGAAGCCTCTGCTAAAAACTGGTAAATTTTCCACAACAGTCAGCTTAATGCTGCATTTTTTACATAAAGAAAGTTGTTGAATCAAGCTGAAAGGAATGTGTCCTTAATTCTTTCAGCAGTTCTTGAGCCACACGTGGAGCAGCTCTGTTCACAAACCCCAGCAATGTTGTTCTTATTCCTACAACAGTTGCCTCCATTTCCTGTTTTCCAGCGTTTTTTGAGCTGAAGAGAAAATGACTTTTTCCCTCCCTGCTGTCTGAAGGTGCTTGTCAGTGTGTGTGCAGAAATGACTTCCCAGGGAAGCTGAGCTCTGCAAGGTGCTGCAACCTGGGCTGGGGCTGTGAGTGCAACCCTGGGGCCAGAACGGGTCTGGGTGGAATTCCTGCAGGATTGTCCCTGCACGATTGTCCCTGAGCCAGCAGGGACTTGTGCAATTAAACACTTTCCAAACCTCTGCCAGCACGTTAATTCAGCGTTGTTTCTGTGCAAAGCACCCGGAAAACATCTCTGAACACTGCCTTTATCTGCAGTAACGTTGTGGTTAATCACAGCAGATTTTAATCTGAACTTGCAGACACTGAGCATGTTTTCCTTTGTTTCCTAGCAGAGGATCAGGCTCTGGGTACCTGCTGGGAGGAGTGAGGGTGTTCCTAAAGCAGCTCCCTCCCACTCCTGCAGTTCCCTGGTGGGGCTCAGAGCAGTGATGGAAATGTTTGATGGCAGCACTCAGAGCAATGCTGACCTTTCTGCTCAAGCAGGGGCTGTGCCCCTCGGCAGCTGAGGAAGGGAACTTCCCCAGGCTCTGCCAAGAGATGGAAGACCTAACCCTAACCCTAACCCAAAGCTGTACCTGGGCAAACTTTTGGTTTTCCAGCATTTGAATGAAGTGTAGCCTTTCCTTTTGTAGAAAAGGACTTTCAGRATTCCTTTTTGACTGTAAGAATGAGAAAGGACAGTTTGGCTTCTTTCCTTTTCTAAAAGGCTCAGCTCATTTCTGAGTCTTTCCTGGAAAAGCATTTTGTGATGTTGGAATTAGCCAAGAGCAGAGTCTCTGCCTGGGAGTACTTAGCTGTAAATTCACATGCTCTTGGCCTCTGGCTTGTTTTATCTCCTGTGTGTTCAGCACAAACCCTTTGGCCTTGTTCTGCTTTTGCTGACGATGTGAGGTCCCAAGTGCCTTCCTGGGGAGGGTGTTCAGTCCTGGGATGGAGCTGGGTGTGCTGGGCAGGACTGGCAGCCCCTGTGCCCCCCTGAGCGTGGGGTGGCACCGTGCACAAGTGACAATGGCATTTTGTTCTGGGTTAGTGCCTGTGCCAGCCCCAGAGCAGGACCAGGTGTGTGTGAGATTCCCACTGGGAGCTGCAGTTCCTGAAGGGAGGGCTGGGGGACAGGGTGGGAGGATCAGGGACACGGTGGGGGGCTCAGGGACACGGTGGGGGGCTCAGGGACACGGTGGGAGGATCAGGGACACGGTGAGGAGCTGCTGCAGACCCCAGCCCTGGGGAGGGTTCATCTGCTGGCTCAGACAGCCCTGGGTGGCACGGGGTCCCCTCTGCCCACCTGCAGCTGCTGCCCCGTGTCTGGGAGTGCTCCTGGGGCTGGGTGTGAGCACATCCCGTCCCACCAGGGCTGACCAGCAGCACCTCGGGGCTCCTGCTGCTTCCCAGGCATGGGAAACACCCCAGGGAGGTGGAAGGAACCCTGGCAGGGGTGAGAGGCAGCTGCCAGGCTGTGCCAGGCTGTGCCAGGCTCTGGGCTCAGGCTGTGCCAGGCTGTGCCAGGCTCTGGGCTCAGGCTGTGCCAGGCTGTGCCAGGCTCTGGGCTCAGGCTGTGCCAGGCTGTGCCAGGCTCTCGGCTCAGGCAGGTTCCACGGGCTGCTCTGACCAGGAGCACTCTGCTCCCTCCATCCATCTCTGATGTTTAAGGAATAAGAAACATCTGGCAGAGAGGCCACGTGGCTCGCATCTTCAAAGTGCAGATGCTTTGCAGAGTTGTGTACAAATACGGAGCTGGGGTTTTCTTTGTGGTTGAAGGCTCTGACACTTTCCCCTGTGCTGAGCCCCTGCTCCACCTGGCACTGCTCTGGGGTTGGTCTCCTGCTGGCTTCTCCCTTCCCCTTGGGAATCCTGGTTCAGGTATAAACCCAGCTCAGAGTGCCACAGGGCTCACCCTGCTCCTGCTGGGAGCTTTCCCTCGTGTAGGAAATACCTGGTTGGCTGTGCAGGAGCTGGATTTCATTTCTAGGTCGTGGTAAGCAGGGATGAGGGGCCACATTCTGAAGCAGTGATGACATGGGTAAACTCCCACTGATTTCCAAAGACTGAATTGGCTGTAGAGGGCTGGGGTTTGCAAATCCAAGTGCCTCTGACAAACACATTTGGCTCACTTTCTGCCAGCACTCCATTATTTTTTCCCCCAGTTCAGATGTTTATGTGAGTGCCTGCTGGCTCGGGAGGCTGAATGTGTCTGGATGTATTTGGGGGTATAAATGAAACTAAACATGTCTGGTAAATGCCATCAGCCCTGCTCAGCTGGGGGAGCCTCACAGAGCTCCTGAGCCCTTGTGTCACAGCTCTGCTCCTCTGCTGTCCCCTGGCTGGGGGATGCAGGGCTCTTGTCACAGTCCCCAGCTCTGCACAAGGGCTTGGCCCCTCTGGCCTCGTGTCCCAGGTGAGCCTGAAATGGCTCTGAAATTCAGGGTGTGCAGAAATGTTCAGGGACAAACCCTCCTATGTCATAWGCASAAATGGTTTTTGAAGCATGTAGTGRTATTAGTGGCATGTCTGCAATRAGAGAAGTGCTGATATCACTGGCACATTCTGTAACAAGCAGTGCAAGACAGMTTTGGGGGCAGAAGCTTTCCTGCAGGCCCTGCAGTGCAGCACTGAGCCAGTGTGGGTTTTTATCCTGATACTGAGATAAGCAACTGCTGTGGTTTAAGCCCCAGCCAAACCCAGCACAGCAGTGCTACAGATCCTACAATTGTATTCCACGTGTTAAAAACACAATAGAATTTATCTGCATGGCTGGGAGAGGMGCAGCCACCTCAGAGAAATGTGCTTTTAGCAGCAGGGCTGCAGCAGTGACACGGGCTGGGAGAACATAAAACACAGACACCTTCCCTCAACCAGGGAGCTCAGGGAATGAATGAGCAGAGTCCTGAGGTTGTGTGTGGCTGCCAGAGCAGCCTCTGACAGGGGACACAGCCCGAGAGGGCACCAAAGGCTGCCCCAGCCTCCTCCTGCACCCYGTGGGCAGCAGCTCTGGTGCTGCAGAGGGAATGTGCTCCCTGCACTGCAGAGGGGATGTTCAGCCCTCATTTCCTKCCTGGCCTGGCCTGACAGGGGATGAGGAGACTTTCTCTGTCCYTCTGGATGTACACACTGTTCTCTGCTATTTTCCATTCTGCAGAGCTGTGAGCTGKAATTCTGTGTTGGAGCCACAGCCCTGCATGGGARCAGCAGGAGTCAGGGATGGATGTCACACACTTTCACAGTTGTTAAACCATTGCACTAAAGTCTAAAGCCATTGTCTAAAGTCCTTCTTTTCACCTTCTTCTCCATGGGTTTGGGTGGTTTCTGTCMCTGGGTGAAAAAGGTCCCCAGTGCAGCCCTTTAGTGGCCATCACTGGGTCACAAACATCAATAACAGAGGGGTCACCTGGTTATTGGGGAAATGGTGCTGAAAGAGCTGGGAACAGTCAGCAGTGGCCATTTTGGCAGGTTTTTGTGGCAGCTGTTGAGAGCTCAGGGCTGTGAGTCTGTGAATAGTTTGTGAGTAGATAAGATAAAATAAATCACCAAGTCCCAACTGGAACTTCTGTTTCCAGTATATCATCCATCCTGCCCTTGGCAAGAACGAGAAAAAAGAACCTGCACTGTGGCATCCCCCAGGTGCTCAGGAAGGGTCAGAGCCCAGCCTGGCTCTCGTGGTCTGGGGAAGGAGCTGGGACCCTTCTCCCCTCCCTGCCAGGACCCTTCTCCTCTCCCCTCCCTGCCAGGACCCTTCTCCTCTCCCCGAGGAGCAGCCCCTCCCCGGGGCCGGGATTTCAGCCTCCTTTCCCCGAGTGAGCAGTGCCCAGTCCCGCAGTGTCAGCGCTGCCTTGGGAGCACCGCTGGGAGCCAAGGGCAGCGTTTGTTCCTCCCCAGAAAGAATTCAGGCCATGGAAAAACCATAAACGTTTCTGGTTGTGGCAGGATTACAGCAGGGCTGACACTGGAAGCTCCTGCTGGAGCAGGATTACAGCAGCCACGAAATTTCTCAGAACTCAGAGTTTCCCCTCAAATACAGATATTGATAATTTTATATTTGCCTCTTTGTGGCTTGAAGTCAACCTCCTCCTGAAGTTGATTTTTCCATTTTGTAGGAGCTGTGCGTTTTATAATTTTAAAAACATATATTTTGTTATAAAATTGTCCCYGTTCCTTGTGTSCTGCTRSKTGGGTGGGCATGCAGCCCCTGCAGCACCCAGGGRTGCAGCCCCTGCAGCACCCAGGGATGCAGCYGGGGATGAGTGGATGTTGATGCTCCATTAAATGCCTCAAGGAGCTGCCAAGGCCCCCAGGCTGRGAGGGGCTGGGGCAAGGAGCACTGGTTGTTGRTTGCTGGGGTTTACAAAGCAGGGGCTGTGGGCTTTTTCTCTGACTCCATTCACATTCTGAGGCTGTTTCTGTGAGGTTTTGATCARCCCTTCTGGCCAGTCCTTGCTCAAACCCCAGCAGAAATCTCAGTTAAAATTCTAATTGTTTTCCTCAGCTCTGTTGGTCACTGGCAAAGGCTGTGGATTCTCTTGCAGCTTTTTTATGGTTTCACACATGAGAAAAAGATGGGCTGCACTCTCCAAGGGGCCAAAAGGGAGAGTGTCAGGGGGTGTGCAGGCACCAGCAGCCAGGTTTGCCTCTGTCCCTCCCCTGTGCAAGGCCAGGAGTCCCTTCCCACAGGCAAAACTCGCTCTTGGAGCTGATCTGATATTTACAGAAGTGGTTTGAGAGCTATTTGCTTMGCTTGCACTATTATTATTAAAGACAGAAATGGGTTTTGAAAGGTTTTAGTGAGTTACAATTGTAGATGGTTCTCACTTCCAATCACCCAGTGGGAGCACTGGGGCTTCTCTGCAGGATGGGAAAGCTGAGCTGCAGCAGGGATGATCCGCAGGGCTGTGTCACTGCCAATCCCCTGCAGCTCCCTCAGCATCACTGGGGCTGGAAAAAGCTCTGAGATCACCCAGTGCAGCCTCTGACAGTGCCCAGCCTGTCCCCASCCCAGGGCACTGAGRGCCACATCCAGGCTTTCCTTGGACACCTCCAGGGCTGGGCAGCCCCTGCCAGTGCTCAACAACCCCCAGTGAGGAAATCCAATCCTCCCTGGTGTCCAACCTGRGCCTCTCCAGCACAGCCTGAGGCCACTGCCCTTGTCCTGTCACTTGACTGGGGGACGAGGCTGAGCCCCACCTGGCCACAGCCTCCTGTTGGGCAGAGATATCAGCTGCAGTTTGAGAGCCTTGGGCAGAGATATCAGCTGCAGCTTTGAGAGCCTCAGGCAGAAATATCAGCTGCAGCTTGAGAGCCTGGAGTGTTTTTCTGGAGGCTGGACATGATCCTACAGCAGCTCTGCAGCCTGCTGGGCACTGCAGGTGCTTTAGGGCTCAGTAAGTCTCTGTAATGTACCCTCAGTTAATAAATGCCAACAATCAGTTGTTGCAAAATCATGTCCTTGGTGCTTATTCGAAGGATTTGACATTGCAACACTTGTCAGGATTCTGGGGAGGCCAAGCCCTGTGTGTCCRTTCTGAGAACTCACTGGGAGTGAGGAGCAAAGTCTGCAGTGAGCACAGGTTTTGCTCACCTGTTCACAGTGGGGGGAAATCTGCTTCACATCTTCTGAAGTCATGGATTTTCTGCTTTGGTTTGAAACAGCTTCCATCCACTGAGAGGATGAAAACTGGAATGTTGGTGTGAGGCTGCCTTGAAAAATGCCTTTGCTGAGAACAGCTTTTCACTGTGGTCCTTGTGGCAGCCAGAGGAATCCTGCAGTTTGCCAGGTGTCACTGCACTGCTGCTGTGAGCTGCACTGCACGCGTGGCTGTGGCTGCAGCGCTGTGCTCTGAGTGCAATTCTCACTGCAGGGCAGCAGCAGGACAGAGCCCCCCAGGCAGGGAAACAGCCCCGGGTCCCTCCAGGGATCCCTGCCATGATTCCACCATGGCAGTGCCATTTCTGAGTGCTCTCACAGCSTGCACCTTCTCCTGGCACACAGGGRATGGCACCTGAGCTTCTCCAGAGCAGGAAGATCTCTCAAAGGTCAGCAGGGTGATTTTCCACCCATCTGAGCTGTGTGACTTCCCCTGGCTGAGCCCCTGCTTTTCCAGGGGGAACAGAAGGAGTTTCAATCCATGCTCCTGGCTGAGGGGTGGCCCCAGGGATGGCCCTGGCAGCACAGAGCTCTCAGCTCAGCCTCCCTCTGACACAGCCCCAGTGTCTGTGGCACTTTGGCCACAGCTCCTCTTGCATAAAGAAACGTCCCTGGGGTCTTTTGTGTTGGTGTTTCCAGCAGCTGGTGGGAATTACTCCTGGCTGATTCCTTCCCCTCTCCTGTTCACAAAAGGAACAAATTAAGAAAGTCAAGATTTTCCTGCTTACAAAACGAAAGAAAAAAAGTTTGCAGAAACCAGGTCTGGGCAGCAGTTGGGTCTTTGTTTTGTGCAGCAGGACCTGCTTATGCAAGGGAGARCCTTTGGCAGGGCCCTGCAGGGAGGTGGGCGTGGGGCACCTCTCCTGCAGTGCTGGGAGAAACAGCTCTGGGGAGAAACAGGGTCTGGGGAGGGGAAACATGGAATGTACCTGAGGGGCAAGGCCTGTCCCAGGATCCCAGGACTGTTCTCATTCAGCACAATCTCCTTGTCAGTGGGAGTCCCAACACTGCTGTGTATTTGGTTTATTAAATATTAGCTCCAGGGTAAATGGTTACTTTCTGCTTTACTCCTGCTCACCATGGCTTTATCTGCTCGGCAGCAATATCAGAGTCTTCCCAGCACGTGGGAATCCCCATCCTTGCTGTCCTTTTTTCCTGATTTTGGAGACAGGGGTGTGGCAGTGGGAGCAGTGGGGCTGTGCAGCATTGGTCAGGGGCAGTGCAGCGTTGGTGTGGGGCAGTGCAGCATTGCTGTGGGGCAGTGCAGCGTTGGTGTGGGGCAGTGCAGCGTTGGTGTGGGGCAGTGCAGCGTTGGTGTGGGGCTGTTCCCAGCAGCCCCGAGGGTGCCCTGGCAGCACAGGCCGTGTCTCTGCCCAGTCCCACACCCAACAATCCCGTTCCAGTGACGTTCTGGACAGCCAGATCCCCCCTGGTCCCTGGGGTCTGTGAGTCAGGGGCTGCCCTCTCTCAGTTTGGGGCCTGTGCTCCCAGGAACAAACCTGCAATGGCTGCCCTGCCCTCAGGTACAGCTCAGGTGTGAATATTTATATATATAAAATACAGGAAYAATGGGGCTGCCCTGGGCAGCGGGGTAGGAATGGTGCCCTGCACCCACAGCAGATGGAACTCTGTGTAATATTGTATGCACTCTTCARAAACATCTCACAGTGTTCATTGGGCAAGATAAACAGCAAAAGTAACTAAATCCTGCACTTCATCATGCTTTTTTCTCCTTTGCTATTGCAACTCCCTTTCAGAGCTCTGTTGCTTTAGCAGTAGTTTAATCCCCCCAGTGCCATGGCAGCTCAGCTGGAGAAGCTGTGAGCTCTGGTTTGGGTGATGTCCCTGCTGTTCCTCGTCCCTGGCACCCCTGGTCACTGCCCCGCCGGGAGGAAAGGACCGGCGCTGCTGCTCCTCGCAGATTGGGAGGTCCCTGGTGGGAGGGAGACCGTCCGCAGGGCTGCACTGCCTCCCGGCGGCTCCTGCCTTCCCTTCCCTTCCCGGAACGCTTCCTCTGGATGGGAGCCCATCCCTCGGGTGGCACTGCGGAGGTGACMCCTGCAGCGTCCCCGCTGTSCCCGTGCTGGCAGCCCCAGCCCCAGCGGTGCTGGGACCCCTGTCCCGCTCCTGCCGGAGCTCCTGGGGCTGCGGGGTCCTTTCCTCACACCCTTCAGTGCCCCTGTCCGCATCCCGCACCGCTCAGGCTGCACGGTGGGGAACTCAGTGACAGGCTGCGCACGGCAGCGGGGCTGTCCCCAGCCGTGTGCATGTGGCACTTGGGGACACGGGGCAGTGGTGGCCCGGGCAGTGCTGGGGGGGGTTGGACTCTGTGGTCCTGGAGGGCTTTGGCAGCCTGGATGAATCTGTGAGTGACAGGCAGAGCCAGGGCTTGTGGTGCCGTGGGAGTGAGGGAAGTGGAAATGCAGGGGGGTGGAAGGGGGTGAAGAGGGGCTGCTCCTACACACAGGTGTAAGCCCGGATTGCTGTTACACACAGGTGTAAGCCTGGATTGCTGTTACACACGGGTGTAAGCCTGGATTGCTGTTACACACAGGTGTAAGCCCGGATTGCTGTTACACACGGGTGTAAGGATGTAAGCCTGGATTGCTGTTACACACAGATGCAAGGTTATAAGCTCATGTATTTCTCCTCTCCAAACCACAGTTTGCAAGCTCAGTCGGATGTTGCAACATTTCTTTTTTGCCGGGATGACTGACTGAGGTGGCAGGTCAGGTGATGGAGGTGGCAGGTCAGGTGATGGAGGTGGCAGGTCAGGTGATTGAGGTGGCAGGTCAGGTGATTGAGGTGGCAGGTCAGGTGATTGAGGTGGCAGGTCAGAGCCTGGCTGAGTCCCTGCCACTCTCCCCGCGGCTGCACCGTGGCAGTGACAGTGACAGGCAGTCCTGGCTCTGACTGTCCGTGTCCTGGGGTATGTGGGTGCAGGGAATGCTGGCTCTGAGCAGGGTGAYGTGCTGGCTGCTCTTCCTCCTATCGCAGCTTTAACCCTTCCTTTGGTCTGCTTAACTTTGCATTCGTTTTTTTCTGAAACATCAGTGGCTTGGACGACACAAAACTGCAGAGGGTGGGAAGTAGGGTGTGCTGCACGGCTCTCGGTGCACTGTGTGCAGGAAAGGCAGCAGGGTGAGCTTTCATCCTTCAATAACTGCAGAATGGTTTGGGTTGGGGGTGCATTAACATTGTCTCGTTCCACCCAAAGCCATGGGCAGGGACACCCTCCGCCAGACCAGCTGCTCCAAACTCCATCCAACCTTATTTAATGATAAAAATGAGGAGGGAAAAGACTAAACCAAATGTTTGTGTGTTTTAGAAGGCTGAGAGCAGTGGGGGAGCAGGTGCTGCACAGCAAACCAGCAGTGCTGGGTGGGCTCTGCAGGGCCCRGTGCTGGGGTGAGGCAGGAAGGGCAATCACTGCCTGGGTCTGATCTGCATTTTAACATCCACGTGYTTCATTTGGTGCCTCATCCCCTGTCAGAGAGAGGCCTTGTCCCAGCTGGTCCCTGCTGTAAAACCTGTTGTTTTGGAAGCTGCACAGTGGAGTTACCTCTGCCCCCGCTGATAAGACAAGAGATCACCTCCTGGCCGGGACCCAAGCAAAACACGGGATTAACTTTGCCCCGCGCTGCCTTTCGGGGAGGTGCCGGGAGCCGCGGAGCCTGCGAGCATGGGGGCCAAGCTGCTGTGCCTGTGCCTGCTCACCGCCCTGCTCGGCTACTACATCTACAGCCCCCTCCCCGAGGAGCTGGCCGAGCCCGGCACCGTGATGCTCATCTCGGCTGCCATCAGGGCCCTGGGGCACCTGGTGAGGCGGCGGGGCCGGGGCAGAGCCGGGAGGGGARAGCCGGGAGAGCAGAGCCGGGAGAGCAGAGCAGGGAGAGCAGAGCTGGAGGGCAGAGCCGGGAAAGCAGAACCGGGGGGCAGAGCCGGGAGGGCAGAGCCGGGAGGGCAGAGCCGGGAGGGCAGAGCTGGGGGGCAGAGCTGGGGAGCAGAGCCGGGAGGGCAGAGCTGGGGGGGGGCAGAACTGGAGGGCAGAACTGGAGCGCAGAGCCGGGGACAGGGGGGTTCCGGTGCCTCTGGGGCTCAGGGACACGGCAGCACCGGCGTGTCCCGTGCTGTGGTGTTCTAGGAGAGCGGTGTCACACCGACAGGGACTGCAGGGGCTGAAATGCAGCACCAAACTGATATAAAGTGTAGGAAAACTGTGATGTAAAGAGAGGTAGAAAATACTGGATCTTGCAGCTTTGAGAGAGGCCCGTTCAGAATGAGCAGTGAGGTGTGGGCTGTGAGTGGATGGACAAGCACAGACAAGCTGCTCTGGCTGTGCAGAGCTGTGCAGATAAAGCACTGCTGCCTGAATCAYCGCTGCTGTGCTCAGCTCCCTCGGCAGCGCTCGGTGTCGGGCGGGGAAGGCCAGAGCAGCTCTCACATTCTATTGATTTTGTGGTTTCGTGGAAATCCACTGACAAAACAGGCCTGCAAAGCACACAGAGCAACATCTCTGTGTGAGACGGCCCTTTTTGGCAGGGAGTTCCTTTTTGGGGCTGTCCAGTCTGCAGGAGGAGGAAGGATGAGGATGAGGAGTTGTTCGGTGTGTGCCGGGGATTCCTGTTTTGATTGCGGGGGCTGAGGCGGTGGAAGGTGGCAGAGAAAGAAGGAAACTGCAGTGGGCAGTGTTGGTGTGCTGCCTTTGCTGCTTGCCCTGGATCCCTGCTGGAGGGCAGGCACGGGCAGCGCATTGCCCGGGCACGCCTGGTGCGCTCGGTGTCACCTCTGTCACCTCTGTCACCTCTGTCCCCTCAGCACGGCACTGCTGCGGGCAGGAGCGGCCCCTGTGTGCGGGGCCCGGCTGTTTTCCCTGCAGGATGGAGCTGTGTCCCTGGTGCCTCTGTCCTGCCTGCCTGGGAACCGCGGGCAGGCGTTTCCTGAGCGGGCTCTCCTCCCTCTCCTGTGGAACCGCAATCCCGAGGGATGGACAGACACCCTCCCGGGAGCTGTGCTAGTGCCAGTTCGATCGGGGTGGCTCTGAATTGTCCCCAGGGTGTCCTGAGGCTGTCCAGTCACAGGCAGMGACTCGCGGTGACTCAGGGCAGGGCTGTGCTGGCAGAGGGGCCCTGTTTCAGTCCGACTCCTGGTGTTGGTGGAACAAGGGAACAAAGCGCTCCCCTGGAGCCTCGCTGAGCGCTGGGATCCCCCCCGAGCTCCCAGAAGGGTGTGCCAGGAGCCCCAGGAGCGGCTCAGCTCCATCCCCTCGCTGGGGTGGGTGCTCAGCGCCCTCGGTGTCCCCTCCGTGAGCAGGGAGGCTGGGAACGTGTCCCTTGCCTGGTGGTGTCCGTGTCCCTTGGTGTTCCTGGGGAACAGCCCCTGGGAACAAAGCTGCCCTCGCTGTGGTGTTGGAGCCCCAAACCCCTCAGGGGTTTCAGAAGTCCCCACGCCCTCGGTCTGACACACCCGGGGGAAGCACAAAACGCAGCACAATGTTTTTGCTGTTGTGTGACATGCCCCCAAAGCCCCCTCCCTCCTCAGCCCGGCCCTGTGGGAGCCCTAAACCCCAGMCCCGGCCCCGCTCAGGAGCTGCCCGTGTTGGGCTGATGGGGAGCATCCCCCGGGTGCCYCATCCCAGCTGCTGCCCCTCTGGAACCCCGAGCTGCAGGGAGCTGAGTGGGCACTGCCCTGCCCGGGCACTGCCAGGCTCCTGCCCCTCCGTGGCTTTGGAGGYTCTGTCCTTGCTGTGCCAGGGGGAGGAAGTGATTGGGAAGTGCTTCCCAAAGGATCCCAAACCCCACAGTGGCTGTTTCCTGCTACTCCATAACACCCACAGATCTCACACTGGGACAATGAGGGATTTTCAGATGAGGGCACCATTTCCTTTTATTAATAATGGCCTGGAAACCGCAGGCAGCAGCCCCGAGGTTTTCCACAATGCAAATTGTCTGCTTGTGGAAAACACAGCCCTGAGAGCCCTGGGAATGCTCAGTGCTGGGGCTCAGGGAATCCCTCCCACCGCGGGGCTTTCACAAGCTCATTGGAGTCACAGCAGGACTCGCTTTGACTGAGATATTTGTTTTTTCAAGATGTTAATCCTTGGGGGAAAGCAACAACTGAGAAATGTTTCTGTAAACTGTGTCAGTCTTGTGGCTGAAGTGGCAGTCCTGGCAGGTGCATGTGTGTTTGTTTGTTTTCATGGAGCTGGTGGCAAGGACCTGTGTTTCCCTTTGCGGTGTGCCAGGGCCTGCCCACTCATCTCCATCCCAATTCCAGCACCCTGGGATTGGCAGGGCTCCTCCTGGCATCAGCAGCTCCAGGCTGCAGAGAGAGGTGACTCAAAGCTGGTGACAGTCCCTGCCGAGGGCTGGCAGCCAGCGCTGAGCTGTGCTGCTCTGACTCTGAAACASAGGTTGKAGTGTGGAATCCCAGAATCCCAGRCTGGTCTGGGTTGGAAAAGATCTTACATTTAATCTCATTCCAGCTCSTGCCAAGGCCAGGGAYRCCTCCCACTGGACCAGGYTGCTCAAARCCTGGTTAAATGTAGRTGGTTGTTACAGTTGATTTCAATACCATTTTAACAAAAATGAATGCACCAAGCAGGGTCAGACTGTGTGACTGTACCCTGTCACAGTCTGAGGGCTAGGGGTGACACCTGTCACCAGGTGATCAATTACTGCCTGGGGGGTTCACATTCTTCTGGGGACAACAAAGCATCTCTTGGAAGCCAGGCTTCAAACAGGTTCTGCACCAGGCTTGGCTMTTTTCTTTCTTGTAAAACTCAAACCTGCTCTGAATTTCATCTGTTTTCACCTTCAGATAACGTGTAAGAACTTGGCTTTATTTCTTATTGTTTCAGTTGTGATGTGATGAGGCTGGGGTGGGAGGAGCCATGGTGCTGGTGCAGTGTGTCCCCTGGGCTGTCCCCGTGCCATGGAGCTGTGGGTGGCTCTCTCAGTGTGTCCCCTGGGCTGTCCCCGTGCCATGGAGCTGTGGGTGGCTCTCTCAGCGTGTCCCCTGGGCTGTCCCCATGTCACACAGTGCCAGCAGCAGTGCAGGAGCTGTGGGTGGCTGTTGGTGGCTCTCAGTGGCACAGTGCCCGTGCTGATGCTGGTGGGGCATGGGGCTGGGCACTGGGCTGGACACGGGGCTGGGCACGGGGCTGGGCACGGGGCTGGGCACTCCCTGGGCTGTGCAGGTGACCCCACAAACACCTGCACGGGGCTGCTGTGGGCACAAAGCAGCCTCTGGGCTGGGCTCTGGGCTGGGCTCTGGGCTGGGCTCTGGGCTGGGCTCGGCTCTGGGCTGGGCTCTGGCCTTGCTGGCAGCTGGTGGCAGTGTGAGCACACGCTGGTCCCAGCGTGCTCCCCGCACCGCCAGGCTCACTCTGGGCTGTGCTGACACCTCCAGCAGCTGCGGGTGTTTGTGCAGAGCTCACACGGCTCCGTGGGGATGGRATCCCAGTGCCCGGGGCTGCCCCTGACACAGCCCCCCTTGTCCTGTGCTCCAGGCGGAGGCGGCCGAGCTGCTGGGGCTGATGCACTACATGGACGGGCTGAAGCTCATCACTGTCGTCGAGCTCGTGCCTSCCACGTCCGATGAGAACGTCACCGTGAGCGACACCGAGCTCAGCGGCGTCCCCGTCCGCCTGTACCTGCCCCGGAGGGCGCCTGCCGGCCTCAGGAGGGGCGTGCTCTACTTCCACGGCGGGGGCTGGTGCCTGGGAGATGCAGGTGAGCTCTGCTGCACCGCTGTGTGCTGCACGTCTGTGTGCTGCACCTCTGTGTGCTGCACATCTGTGTGCTGCACCGCTGCCTGCTGCACCTCTGTGTGCTGCACTGCTGCCTGCTGCACCGCTGCCGTGGGTTTGCAGGAAAGTCTCAACAGCCCCGCCAAGCGCTGCCTTTTCTTTGGTGGGAGTTGCCGCAGGGAGGGGCAGGGGACTGGAGTGGCACCAGCTGAAAGCAGGGGGTTGTTTGGGGAATCAGCTGAAAGCAGATTCTGTGTCTGTGTGTGTGTCTGTGTGTCTGTCTGTGTGTCTGTCTGTGTCTGTGTCCGTGTGTCTGTCTGTCTGTCTGTCTGTCTGTGTGTCCGTGTGTCCATGCCCACACGCTCCGGGCTCTCTCTCCAGGCATGCACGGCTACGATCTCATGTGCCGGCGGATGTCAGACGAGCTCAATGCTGTCGTGGTGTCAGTCAAGTAAGAGWCGTTCTCCTTCCAGCTGGGATGAGGGTTTGGAGTAAATGAATCTGTCTCAATTAATCCGAGATTAATTTCAGTGTTTCTGTGATTGGTCCCGTGCTTTCCTGCTGGCTTACAAACAYCTGTGAGCAGAGGCTGTGGGGTGGCAGGGGAGGATGGTGGCTCTGCTGGCTTTATGAAGTGGGTGGGTAACAGAGCAGATCCTCAGGGATGGACAGTTCCCACCTCTCTGGGCACAGAAATGAACACCCCAGCACGGGGAGGCASGAGCGAGCCCTTCCCTTCATGAACAGCAGGTCCTGACACGCTTCTCCTCTCCCGCAGCTACAGGCTGGCCCCTCCGCACCGCTTCCCCGCGCAGTTTGAGGACGTGTACTCGGTATCCAAGTTCTTCCTGCAGAGCCAGGTGCTGGCCCGGTACGGGGTGGACCCTGCGCGGGTCTGCGTGGCCGGGGACAGCGCCGGGGGCAACCTGGCGGCAGCCGTGGCACAGCAGGTACGGCAGGGCTGGCTTGGGAGCTAAAAATCAGCTTTTTGTGGTTTTACCGCCACTAGGGAAAGCTCAGCTCCGCTAGGGAAAGCTCAGCTCCACTAGGGAAAGCTCAGCTCCACTAGGGATAGCTCAGCCGGCAGCACACGCTGCTCCCCTGGTCTGTGCACACACAATGACACAGCCTCTGGGATTGTCACAGGGCTCAGGGACTGCCCGAGCCACTCAGCAGCACCGGAGGAGTTTCAGTGCCATCCAGACCCTGTCCCCTAAAAAGGCTCTCTGCCCTCCAGCTGGGGCAGACAYCACCCCGACCCTGGGCTCATGTGGACTGGTTTAGGTAGGAGGTTTGGAAAGGGAATTTGAACCACATGACTCATAAAGATGTAAACAGCAGGGAAAACAAACAAACAAACAAAAAACCCTCACTGAACGTTGCAGTGTGTGATGGCACAGTTTGGTGCCTTTTGCWCTTCAGCTCTATTAGGTAAAGCCAGCACGATGCTGTTGCTCTCTCGATAAGTTGTTTGGATTGTAATGGTGGTGAATTTGCTGTGGATGCTGAAGGCAGAAGATGAGGGGGGGAAATGGAAAATTTGTTAGTGAAGAGGGGAAAAGGTTGACATATAAGAAATGTCAGTGGTCAATTCATCCCATTTTATTTGTTACATCTCTAAAGTGCACAGAATTGCAACAGCTTGAGTTGTAACATCTCAGGGTTAGAAACTAAACAGATGAATGTACTCTAAATTGTGTGAAATGATAAGGAGACCCAGAAACCTGAAAGTTTCATGATGTAAGAATAGAAATTTTCTGTARCTATAGAAAATCTTTTGTCAATACTTCAGAAAGCATCAAAATTTCAAAAAGAGCATTTCCCAAAAATCATCATCCTTCAGTATAAGAAATAAGATGAAATTGTATTTGGTGTTTGAGAATTTTTATTACAGMGTGCTGTTTTAGATGACCTGCCTGCAGAGTCAGAATTTCTTTATCCTGGTTTTATTGGCAATCTTATTTTGCTCATGTTGTAAAACGCGTGTCTTAATTCTTTCCCTGGGCTGATGTGTCAGAGTCTTCCCTGGAAGGGAGGGTGGGATTTGGTTGAGTCAAGGACAGAGCTCGGGCTCACCCTTCACTGATCCTTTGCGMTGGTTTCTGGTTTYCCYGCAGCTGTCGGAGGACGCTGAGGTGAAGGCCAGGCTGAAGGCTCAGGTGCTGCTGTACCCGGCGCTGCAGGCGCTGGACCTGGACCTGCCGTCCTACCGGGACAACGCGCACAAGCCGCTGCTGAGCCGCTCGCTGATGCTGCGCTTCTGGAGCGAGTACCTGAGCCCGGAGCCGGCTCTGAGGGAGGCCATGGCCTCCAACAGCCACCTCCCCGCCGAGGCCGGGCCGCTGCTGCCCTTGGTGAACTGGAGCCGCTGGCTGCCCCCCGGGATGGGCAGGGCTCACACGTACCGCACCCCCGCGGTGGGTGAGCCGGGGCTGGCCCGGCGGTACCCGGGGCTGCTGGACCCCCGGGCGTGCCCGCTGCTGGCCGGGGAGCCCCGGCTGCGCCGCCTGCCCCCCGCCTTCATCCTCACCTGCGAGCACGACGTGCTGCGGGACGATGGGGCCATGTACGCGGGCCGGCTGCGCGCCGCGGGCGTGCCCGTCACACACCACCACGCCAGCGACGCCTTCCACGGGGCTGTCACCTTCGTGTCCTGGCCCCTGGAGCTGGCCCTGGGCCACCGCCTGCTCGGCACCGTGCTGGGCTGGATGCAGGAGAACCTGTGAGCGGGACAGGGCGCTGTGCCCAGGGCTGTGCGGGGCGGGGGCTGCGCGGGAGCCTGGCCCGATTGCAGTGTCCGGGTCCTTTAGCCGCTTCCCAGCCCCGATTGCTGTATCCCGGGTCCTTTAGCCATCTCCCGGCCCCTTTAGCCCCTTCCCAGCCCCGATTGCTGTATCCCAGCCCCTTTAGCCATCTCCCGGCCCCTTGAGCCGTCTCCCTGCAATTCCCGCAGTGCCGGGGCTGGAGCATTTCCCCCTTCCCTGGCAGGAAATCAGTCTGATCCCAACCCACGCCTTCCTCCAGTGCTGCCATCTGAGCCTCAAACCCCGGACTGCCCTGGGGCTCCTGTCCTGGCCCTGCAGCCCCTGGTGTCCGTGTCCTGTCTCTGTCGCTGCCTCTCTTTCCCTATCGCCGCGTCTCCCGAGCGGGCTGTGCCGAAGGGGCCGGGGCACTGCGGGCACACGGGCCCTGCTGGGTGGCCGCTCTCCCCCTGTCCCCTTCGGCTCCGGGGGTGGCCGCTCTCCCCCTGTCCCCTTTGGGCCCCGCCGCTGCCCGGGGCGATGGGGAAGCACCGGGAGGCTGCAGGAGGGACCTGCCCATCTCAGGCGGGGCTGGGGCTGCTGTTCCTGCCCTGCACAGCTTGAGGGAACTGGAAACCCAGTGGCTGGAAAATTGTGCAAGTGTTTTGGGGCTTTGTTTGTTTGGTTTTTTTGGGGGTCTTGCTTATTTAGGTTTTTTGGGGTTTTTTTTTGGTCCCGTTCTGGGGTTTTTTTTAAAGCATGTATCTTACTCCTGCTTCCTTTCTTTAATCCCTGAACTAGCAGGAAATAGTGAAGCAAACAGGCGCTGGATATTCACTGGAAAAGGAAGCTGTGGAGGTCCCAGCYTTACGATAACACTGCTGCATGGTCTGTGCTCTACTTATCTGTTAAGCCATGGACTAGGTGTTCTAATTGTCCTTAGAATTGTTTATCAGATTTTACATATGATTTCTTAAAAGCAGAATTAGCTTGGTAGCTTTATAGGCCTGGAAAAGAAACGTGGTTCAGCTGGAACAAAAAACCAACCTCTGTGTAAATGTTTTGTGTGTTAAATATAAACCCTAAAACTTTTGACTGAAGCATGAATGCAGGGGATGTGGCTGTTGGCTTAAGCAAATCAAACACTGAGCAGGTACTTCATGTCTCCTGCTTTCCTTTTGCATGAAAGGGACAGTAATTCTGGGTTGTTTTTCCTGAGTGTGTGCAGCCTGTTCAGGTGGAAGGTGTACGGGGTGATMGCTGTTTTCCAGCTTGATTAAGTCACAGATAAACATTAAATTTGTTTTTGATTCCAGTGCAGTGTGTTCTGTCACTCCGTGTCCCATTCATGGGGAGCAGTGACAGGAGTGCTGGGGCCAAGGGGAGGCTGAGGGGCCAGCCCAGGTGTGAGCCCTGATCTCAGTGTTGGTGCACATGGGGCAGGGCTGGGATGTGTTCTGTCACTCAGTGTCCCATTCATGGGGAGCAGTGACAGGAGTGCTGGGGCCAATGCCAATGGAATGAGCCCACGTGGGGTTCCCAGGAAGCCAGCCTTGCTCAGGGAGGATGGCTGTGGGTTTGATWTGGAGGGGCCATGCCCACATCCCTCCCCCCAGGTCCGTCTGTGACCCAGAGTGGCTGTGGTGGTTCTGCTGCCCTGCAGCACTGGGATGCTGCTGGCAGAGCAGCACTGGCCAGAGCTGTTGGGGTCACTTGGCTTTGCCTCCCTCCAGGGGTGCTGGAGGTGCCTGTGCCCCCCTGGGCCCCCCTCCCTGCCCGTGCTGCCACCAAGATTGTGTCCCCTCCCTCGTGGCTCAGGCACCAGCTGTGCCTCTAAGGCAAGAGAAAAATTTATGTTCTAAGAAACAATGCCAGCCCAAAATTGCCAACCTTCCCCTGTGTGTTTTTATAGGACTTGCTTGGAACCAGAAGTAAATGGCTTTTAAGCACCAGCACCTAAATATGGACTCATGATTGATTGGGCTGCATGTTTTTGTTTGGGTTCCTAAAATAGACTTTTGGGATTGGAAATGCCTGGTGAGGCACAAAATGAGGCAGTGGAAGCTGCACTATTGATGCTGCTGGCAGGGAGGCTGGAGCTGCAGGGAGCAACCCATTTATCCACACCAGGAAACGAGACAAGCCACCACTGGGGAAGGCTTTGGTACAGCTCCAAAAGCCTTGCCTGGAGGGGAGGATGGGATTTGGGGGCTGACAGTCAAGGACAGAGCTCAGGGCTCTGTTTGGAGTTCTGGGTGCAGAGATCAAACCCTCCGGGGATGCACAGGGAGATGCTCACAGACTCTCCCAGCCCAGGGAGCAGTGCAAGGTGTGTGAAGAGAGTTGGCTTCGTGCTTGCAGGTGAGTCAAGGAGGAAATGAAACATCCTCGAAGTTTCCCACCAGCCCCTGCCCATTACCCATTTGGTAAGGATCCCTCACTTTTTGTTGAAGTACTGCACGGGTTTAAAAAAACAAAAAAAATCCCCAACAAATCACCACCAAAACGCCAAACCCCAGAACCCAACAGCACTCCTGGGTTTCTGGTACTTGGGGAAGTGTTGGCTGAGTTGTTCCAGCAGTGCTCAGCCTTGTCCCCGTGAAGGGCTCGGGGGGGACCCAGGGCTGCCACCAAAGGTCAAAAACCCGCCCAGCTCTCGGGTTTCCTTCTGCCTCCCCAGGCTGGAGCCCGGGGAGCGACCCCAGCCTGCCCTGCCCTGCCCTGCCAGCAGCACCCCGAGCTCCCCTGCCCTGCCAGCACCCCGAGCTGCCGGGCACAGCCCGTGCAGTGCCAGGCACCAGATGTTCCAGCACCACAGAGCCTGCTGCTGCCCCCAGCTCAGGGGTTCCTTGGGCTGCCGAGAGGCAATGGAATTGCAGGTGCCAGCACGTGTGACTGAGACAGCCTCAAAACAGCCTCAAAAAGGGTGAGAAAACTGCTCGGAAGTGCAATCAGCTGATGCAGGAGTCACAGAGCTGTRRAGCAGGGMCCCATCTAAAGCCACTGAAATGACGTTAAGGAGCWGTTCYTGMTCCCTCACCACTTTTCTGGGGAGTTACTGCAGCAGGAAGGAAGAAATGCTCCATTTGTTCAGCCCTATTTTATCCTTCAGTGCAACAGCAATTGCCTGAATGAACCAAATAAAAGCTGGTAAATGAGAAGCCAGCGTTGGTTATTAGCCATGGGGGAAATTTTAAATCAGCTTCTGCTGTGCCTAAATATGAGCTGATTTATTGGCCTTGTCCACAGAGAAAAGCTACAGCAGCTTTCTGTATATAGCAATAGAGTTAATATTTGCTAACTGTGGAGCACAGTAAAGGGGAGGGATGGAAAGGCAGAGAAGCTGTGGTTGCCCACACCTGAGGATGCTCCAGGCTGGGTTCAGTGGGGTTTGAAGCAGCCTGGCCTGGTGGAAGTGTCCCTGSCCGTGGGTGGAATTAGTGCCTGTGGGGTTTGGTCATTCTGCACGAGCAGCATCCATTCCATCTTTATCTTTTCTGATAATTTCTATAGCAGTGCTGGGTAAAGCAGTGAGCTTTGGAGTGGTGATGTGCTCCTGTGTGAAACCGAGTGCTGCTGTGTGAAACCCGAGTGCTCCTGAGTGAAATCCGAGTGCTCCCTTCCCTGGCTGTGCTCAGGGCGTGGGATGGGCGCTGGGTGCCCTCTCCCTCCCTGGGGCCCGGCCGGTTTCCCAGTGGGTTCCTGTGAAGGGGAAGTGTTTGCATCTCGGCCCGACAGATCCCGCCTTCGTCTCGACTCGTTAATGATTGAATCCTGCGCAAACGCGGCGGGGCAGCACGCCGGGATCCCACAGCCCTGCCGGGACCCCACAGCCCTGCCAGGACCTGCAGCCCTGCCGGCACTCCACAGCCCTGCCGGGATCCCACAGCCCTGCCAGGACCTGCAGCCCTGCCGGGACCCCACAGCCCTGCCGGGACCCCACAGCCCTGCCAGGACCTGCGGCTCTGCCGGGACCCCACAGCCCTGCCGGGACCTGCAGCTCAGCCGGGACTCCACAGCCCTGCCAGGACCTGCAGCAGCACACCCTGGCCATGGTAAGGGTCCGGTGCTGGGCAGCCTCTCCTGCTCTGTGCCCATCTCTGGGTGGGTTTCTCTCTGCTTTACCCTCTTACCTTACAGGTGACCCATCAGCCTTTTCCCTGCTGAATGAAGGTGCCTGGCCATACAAACTTTGAATCACTATCACTGTCTGAAGTGCCAGTGCCTGTGTGTGTTTCTGGATTCAGCCTCTCCCTGGGGTGCTGAGTTTCTCCTCAGGAGCTGAGCACACAGGGCCTGGCAGGAGCAGCAGGTGAGCTCTGAGCAGAGCCAGCACTGCAGCATTTCTSTRTCCTGGGGGGCACACAGCAAGCACAGACACTTGGTGGAAAGAGCTTTATGGAGTTTTTGTTYTGCCTCATGATCTCCCTTTGAGGACAGAGACCTGTGAACAAGTTCTTGACACCAAAACACCTTTGGAAATGCTGAACATTAGCTTGAGCTCAGTTTTAATCTCTATCCCAGTTTCTGGCTTTTGGTTTTCCCTGCTTTCCAATTGTTTGYTTATGCAAGGCTCTCACCAAAAGCTGTGTCCTGTGGCAGGGRCAGGTGTCTTACTGAGGAGGAGAGGAGTAAACACTTGACATCCTGCTCTCTTTCCCTCCCTGCACCCAAAAGCATTTTTAACCAGCCTTTAGAAGGAAAGCAGGCTCATGTGTGCTGCAGCTGTGAGGAAAGCCTTGGCAGARTGCACAGGAGATGTGCTCCATCCTCCCTGCAGCCCTGGTACCCAGTTACCAGCACAGCACACAGAGTGCTCGATTAAGGGCTGTGTTAATTGAACAAACACATCTCTGCTGCCTCCCTAACGAGCTCCAGGCAGCGCTGCTGGAGGGTTCATCCCTCAGTTCCTCGTCAGCAGAGCTCTGCCTCAGTGCTGAGGGAGCAGCCACGGGACAGGGTTGGGAAATGGGGCAGATGACTGCACGGGGTGCTGGCAGGGCACCAGGGCTGGGGTCACTCTCCTGGCCTGGCACTGCCCTGGCTTTGGCCAAGRGGCAGCTGGCACCTCGTGGCTGACACCTTTATCCAGTTCCTCACACAGGCCTTTGCTCAGGAGAGCTCTCACTTGTCCTGCAGCTCTGATCTGTGTCTGCAAGCACCAATCCCACGAGTGACAGACATTGTCTGAGGTCACATCTCTCCTTACCCTGCAGGCTGGAAGGAAATGGCAGTCAGTGATTGCAGCAATGATACCACAATAACTGTGCAATGATCTTTTACTTGGGTTTGGTGTTCATTTCTTTCCTTTTGATTTTCTAGGCTGTGAACGAGACCAGTGAGTGTTTTGTGTCAAACAGAGTACTAGAAAAGTATTATCTCTCCACCATGTACAGCCTGGAGTTCATTGTGGGTGCCATTGGAAACACCATTGTGGTGCTTGGCTACATTTTCTGCCTGAAGAAGTGGAAAAGTGGCAACATCTACCTGTTCAACCTGTCCATCTCAGACCTGCTATTTCTGTGCACTCTGCCAATTCTGGTGAACAGCTACTCCCGGGATCAGTGGGCGAAGGAGGACATCCTGTGCCACAGCAACAGATTCCTGCTGCATGCCAACCTGTACAGCAGCATCCTGTTCCTGACGGCCATCAGCGCTGACCGGTACCTGCTGATGAAGCACCCCTTCAGGGACCACCTCCTGCAGMGGAGGAGAACGGCTCTCATGGTGTCTGTTGCCATCTGGATCGGGGTGATCCTGGAGCTGCTGCCCCTGGTGTATTTCCTGGAGCCTCTCTCACCCTCCAATAACTACAAGTGCCTCGATTACGCCAGCTCTGGGGACCCCACGGAAAACCTCATCTACAGCATGTTGCTGACGGTCTTCGGCTTCCTCATCCCCCTGCTCACCATGTGCTGCTTCTACGTGAAGATGGTTCGCTTCCTGAGGAGCAGGAGCGAGCAGATGAGCTCGGCCCTGGCCCTGGAGAAGCCCCTCAGCCTGGTGGTGCTCACGGTGGGGATCTTCTCGCTGCTCTTCACTCCCTACCACGTCATGCGCAAYGTGCGCCTGGCCTCGCGCATCCCGGCCCTCGGCGTGCCCTGCTGCACCCAGGGCACCATCAGCRCCATCTACATCATCAGCAGGCCCTTCGCCTTCCTCAACAGCGCCATCAACCCCGTCTTCTACTTCCTCATGGGTGACCACTTCAGGGAGATGCTGGTGGCCAAAGCCAGGCAGCTCCTGGGCAGGCTGACAGCCACGGGGAAGTGATGGAGCAAGGGCACCCCTCGCARTGGGAGAGGTCTGGGGGAAACTCTCTCTGGGGGAGCATTCAGCAATGTGCCATTTTTTTCTAGATAACTTTATTTATGCCATAGAATAGGTATGAGCTGATTGTCAGCAGGAAAGCCATGGGCACTCACACAGCCCCTTATCAGGGCGTGGAGTTACCTCTCTTCAGCAGAACTGTCCATAAATGCCCGTGGAATCCATAGCCTGAAGCGGAATTTAGACCTCGGAGTTCAAACTTCATTAGCAGTTGTACTAATGAGGCAGGAGCTGATGAGGCAGCCCCTGCCTGATCCCTGCAGGATCGATCAGCGGCACAAGTCCCTGTCCCACGGACTGACCCGACTGCAAACAGGCAGGGGAGGATCGATGGGGTGAGGAGCTGATGTGAGCCCGGGGAGGGAGGGCAGGGTGTGGGCAGGGTGTGGGCAGCCCCCTCCCCTGCACTGCTGCAGCGCCCAGGGACCCCAGCCCTGCTCAGGGACTCACTGCTGGCACAGGGAACGGGACAGCCATGGGGTCCCACCCAGCTCCTCCTGCTCCTTCTCCAGGAGCTGCCAGCCCCCAGCCCTGCCCAGGGACTCACTGCTGGCACAGGGAACAGCCATGGGGTCCCACCCGGCTCCTCCTGCTCCAGGAGCTGCCAGCCCCCAGCCCTGCCCGGGACTCACTGCTGGCACAGGGAACAGCCATGGGGTCCCTCCCAGCTCCTCCTGTTCCAGGAGCTGTCAGTCACCTGCAACCCAGCCCCTGGATAATAAACTGCTTACAAAAAAAACCAGGAAAAGGCTCCTGTGTGTTGTTTCACTTTGTTTGCTGATCTCTGGAGTATCCATGGAAGCTCAGTCCTGTGCCTTGTCACCAAAGCAGGGCCTGGCTCCCAGCCCCACACAGCAGCAGCACCTCTGGGTCTGCCAGGAGCTGRGAGMTGCAGACAGAGCCCAGACACCTCMAAAGGGACTCRGAGACCTGCTGGGCTCTGCTCCTTCCCCTTCTGAGACAGCCCTGGGGTGCACCTTTGACTTAGTGGCAATCTCTAAAGTATCCATGACTTCCATTTCTCTAAACTAATGAGAGAAACTTCTGATCATTGCAGACTTTGCTGTGATGCTGCTGRTCTTGCAATCAAAAATGTGAGAAAAAAGACAATAAAACCCACCACGTTCAGGCTTCACATACACATTCCTCTCTGCTTAATTCTTCTACTCCTGAGTAGTACATGGAAAAATTTAAATTAATAAAGCTCCAAAGCACTCCCTGGTTCACCTGAGCTGGGCTAGGCAGGGCTCAGGTGGGTGCAGGTGTGGGTACAGGTGAGGAGCTGTGGGTGCAGGTGATGGGCAGTGGGTGCAGGTGATGGGCAGTGGGCTGTGGGTGCAGGTTCCCCCAGGCACAGCCTCACTTGGGCTGCAGGCTCTGCCACCAGCACAGCTGGACACAGGCTTTGCTCCTGATTCAGATGGGGTTTTTTTTTGTTTTGTTTTTTTGTTTTTTTTTTTGGTTTCGTTTTGTTTTGTCTTCCCTTATTTTGGGTGTGGACTGCAAATGCCTCCAGAACAGGAATTCAGCTGTGAGTCAGCCTGAAAACAGTCCAAGTATGTTTCAGTGGCGGTAAGTGACCTAAAAATAACTGTTCCTGGGAAGAGAGGAGAGGGCAGGGCCAGGGGCTGCCTGCTGCCAGCCCAGAGCCACCTCCCCAGGCACACAGGCCAGCACTGGGCTGCACTGTCCCCTCTCCAGGTGTGAACCTGTCTTTGGAGGGAACCCACAGCCAGCCCCACACCCAGGAGGAAACCAATGGATCTGTGTCTTATTTATTCCAAACCCAACCAAACCTCGGGTCCTCTGCAGCTTGGCATGTGTAAAATGTCCTGCAATGTCCTTGCTGGCATTCAGAGGGAGTTTCCCGGGTTTGCCTTGGTTCCCATCACCTTTGGCCCCCCCTGGCCAGGCAGTGCTGCCCTGGGCTCAGGGGCTCCTGCCCCCAGCTCTCTGCAGAGCTCTGTGCCACAGCAGCCCCTGCTCTGCGCTATTTTAACAATGATCTGTAAGAGCAGCCTGCCCACACAGGCTGTCCCTGGGCTCAGCACTGTGTGTGTGAGGGCACACACACGGTACCTGCCCTGCACACCTGGAGAGAGCTGCCAGCCCCCGGCTGGGCTCCC
Source organism: Alauda arvensis (assembly GCA_902810485.1). Taxonomy (NCBI): domain Eukaryota; kingdom Metazoa; phylum Chordata; class Aves; order Passeriformes; family Alaudidae; genus Alauda; species Alauda arvensis. The sequence goes on from CADDXX010000305.1 coordinate 398,378, forward strand.
ACCCTGTCCTGGCCATG
>CADDXX010000305.1:398807-410509 GCA_902810485.1 Alauda arvensis
CACACTCACTCAGCTGACTTCTGCTTGCTTTCAATCTGGTTTTCACTTTCTAAAAATAAGTCAGTTAAAAATAGCCTTGCTGGAGCCCAGGAGGGGCTGTACCTTTGGGCAGTCGGTGCAGCAGCCCAGCCCTGCCCTGTGCTCACCTCTGTGGCAGCACCTGAGGAGTGCAGAGCACCCAGGGGACTCTGACAGCTCACCCAGCCCTGCCCCGTGGCTGTGCTCACCTCTGTGGCAGCACCTGAGGAGCGCAGCAGCACCCAGGGGACTCTGACAGCTCTGTGTTCACAGCAGCTTTGGGGCAGCAGCAGCAGCAGCAGGGTCTGAGCTGAGCACACAGAGCCCTGCAGGAGCTGCTGTCACTGCRAGGTGCCTGCAAGGCTCATCCTCCTTTCAGTTTTCTGTGTCTTATCGAGATTCTGACCCACATAAGTGAAGTGGAACATTCAACTGCTGCTTGGTTCATCCCTGCACTCTTGCCTCACTTCCTGACACAGCCACAGAGGAGTCACAGCATGGAARGTCTCACAAATAACCATCCAGATGAARTAATTAAATTGTTTGATAAATAAARCAATCCAGCAGCTTGCCTGCTGCCTTTGGAAATAAATCCTGTGCTCTCRGSTGCTCCAAGGCTCAGCCTTAAGAATTCTTTGTGCTTYCCAGAGACCTGCTCTGTTTGGTGAACGCTGTCCAGGGGCAGACACAGCCCCCTTGCTGCTGGCCTGATTCCGTCTTTGTGATGGGAAAGGAAGGGACTGAGCCTGGCACAGCCCAGCTTTCCAACACCCTGGGGTTTGGAGACACTGAGGGGGCTGTTAGCCCACCCGGGCAGGGGCTGGGCAGTGCCCAGGTGAGGGGGCAGTGCTGATGAGAGGGAGGGGATGGATCCCACCTGCCCCAGGAGCTCCCCCACACAGGCTGTGGGACACACAGGGTTAAACTGGAGCCGTGGTGCTGCTCCCCTGCCTGCACAGGGTCCTGAGCTCTGCTGCCACAGCTGCACACAGCAGGAGCAAGCTGAGCAGGTAACAACGAGCTGACAGCTCTCAAAGGACTCTTTTATAASGAAATAAGTCACAGCAGCAGGAATTACTGAGGAATTACTGCTGAGTGTGGCACACCTTGGGGCAGCCTGGTGAAGGGTTCTGCTGGAGAGGGTCTGTGTGTGTGGTGGTGTTGGGCTGTGCTGGGACACTCAGATGGGACCAGGGGCTCCTGCAGAGACATGAAGTGACCCAGTTTGGTTTGTCCAGCAGGGAAACGTGCGCTTTGTGCAGCCACTGAGGGGGAACTGCTCTGTGCTGAGGCAGAGCTGCTGAAGGGTGGCACAGRGCAGCAGGGCACAGAGCCTTCTGCACGTGTGGTGACTGAGAGCAGCAAAAACTGATCCTTAGAGCTGGGTTACAAGTGAAACATCCCCTGGAACAGCAAGTACAAGGAGCAGCTGTAAGGCAGGGCAGCAGCCTGGAGCTGCCCCGGCTCTGCAGGGATCCCAGCRCTCCTGTCTGCAGCTGATCAAACAGCTCCGGGTGTGTGAATCCCTCCCGTGGGCTCCTCCATCCTGCAATGAGAGCTTCACAAGTCATTTGGACAGCCTCTCTTTTCCTTTAAGCAGTCCCAGCGCCTCCTTTCCCCTGACCAGCCCGGGGGGAGTCTCCAAACAAATAAACATTACCTGGAGGCCCTTGGGCTTGGTTATGGAACAGCTCCTGGCACTCGAGGGCTTTTCCATTCTCCTGAAGCAATGCAGCTCCTGGGATGCCTGCYTGTGCTCCCCTGGCAGGTTCAGCAGCGGAAATCCTCCTCCTGCAGGAGCACAATGGCTGGGGGCTCTCCAGGGTGAGCAGCAGCCAGGGAAAACAAACATCATCCTGTTAGAGCACATTTCTACTGGGGCCCAAATTTAAAAACCTCATGTAKGAGGTTCAGTTGCCATGATTTTATATCTAGCAATATATTTCTGACAGGAGAGGAAGTACTTTATCACCCTCATGTTTATTTTTCTTTATGGTGTATGGAGATATTCTGGTCTCTCTGTATTTCAACGCAGTATTTTTGCAGGGAATGCTTTAGGGACTGCCCTAAGAAATGCTGCCTTCCCTGAGGTTTGTGTCTATAGCTCTGACACAGAGAAATAAGCTTTCCCTCATCTGGGAGCAAATTATTTTCAGTGCCCATTTATCTTCAGGGTGTTTTTCCTTCTTTCCTTTCCATCACTTGTTGTGCATTTTGGGGCAATCGTTCCAAACTGGGGGTGATCCATGTGCTCCTTTTGCCTCGTGCAGAGAAGTGTCACAGGATGCTTTAGATGGGAGATTTCCATAAACCCCTTTGAATTCAGGATTGTGTTTTGAATTCAGGATTATGTGATTTCCATAAAGCCCTTTGCATTCAGGGTTTGGTGTGTTCAGGAGGAGAGCTGTGACCCCAGGTGCCTGTCCCAGCCCCATCCCTGCCCTCCCTCACTCCTCCATCCTCATCCCATGGAGCTGCAGTGGATGAGCAGATGCTCTCTCCCCTGCTTTGATTTCTGTCATTTCCTAGAAGGATTTCAGGAGTAACCTCAAAGGATCCTGAAGTGACTTTTCCTGCTCCCATCAGGGATTAATTCAGTCTTTGTTTTCTCCTGCCTGCAACACCTTTGGGCAGAGTGTTTGGTGTAACTTGGCAAGGGAAGAAATAACATCAGAATTGACCTTGAACCAAAATAAATAGAGAGAAATTAATGTTTAGTTACAATTATCCTGTTCTCATTAACAGTTCCTCTGCTTACTGTGACACACAAAGTTCCAAGGGGGTTGCTGTGACTTTTGCTGCATTTATGAAAGCAGCTTTTCCAGACCTGCTGCCTGTGGGAGGGAGAATGAGCCTGCTCACCTCCTCAAATGCTTTTCAGACCACTCTGTGTAGCACCCAGTATTGCTTTACACAGATAAAGATAAAAATAAGCAGAGTTAAAAGGTTCCTCTTAGCACTTTATTCCTAAATTGAATTATATCAGAGAAATCCRTTTTCCTTGAAGCTGCTGCAGTGATCCAGCCTGCTGTGCTGACAGCATTCACTGTAAGCTTCTCCAAGCATTTCTTAGCATGACAGGCTTGATTTTGATTCCTTGGGCTCCTTAAATCTTMTTTTAAAGCAGGTTTCTGCTTCATGCCTGTGACATGCAGACTGTAAATCTGTTCAATGGGCTCACTGTCTGGATGTGCTATTATTTATTTTTCTCTCCTTCTGTAATAGCATCTTTCATATTTTTCTTCATATCCCCTTCAAAAGCACAAGAGACAAAGGATGCCTTTTTCACTAAAAAAACCCCAATTAAAGTATGACCTAATTATTGGTTAAAATCTGATTTTTATGACATGCAGCTATAGGCACCACTTAATTAGAAAGAGTACAACTTTAAGTGCCGAGTCAGAGAATGCAGCTGGTGTTTACAGAATGAGCTGATCATTAACCCTGGCTCTGGGGGTGTCACCCCATCCCAGTGAGCCCAGTGCCCCCACTGGTCTGTACTGGTTCCCAGCYGTGGGAGGGCTGTGCCCACTGGAGCAGGGCCAGGGTTCTGGACACTGACAGACGGGGTGGATGTTCCATGGGCAGTTGTGGCACAGAAATGCAGGTCATGGGATTCTGGGTTTGTGTCAGAGCGGAGAGGGTGCTGTGCTCTGTCTGTCTGTCTGTCTGTCTGTGGGGTCTGTGCTTGTCACTGTGCTTTGGCTCACTGGGGATGATCCATCATCCTGTGCAGCTCTTGAGCAATGTGTGATTGCAGAAGAAAACCCTGAAATTATCTCTTTCTTTGACAAGGCCTTCATGAGAGCAGGACAGAAACACCACTCTTGCCATCTTCCTGTATTTTAATTCTGATTACTTTGCAGTGGGAGGACAGGATGGGGCTGGTGCATGCAGATGAGGGCTGACAGGCAGAGAGGTTGTTCCAGTGCAGAAATGTGGCCTCTCGTGTGCTGTGAAGCCAATACCCTCCCCAAAATACTGTATCTGTGTTGGTGAATTCCTCAGGCTGGGAAAACATGTGCTGTAGAATGCTTGTTTGGAGGGTGTCTGACAGCAGACATGTGTCTGAAAGTGGGGCTCAGCCAGAGCCGTGTGAATTAGCAGTGTCTGCTGAAGAAATTGAGGACTGTGGTTTCCTGAAGAGACAGAAAGATCGATTGATTGGAGTGTTTGCAAGGCTGGAGGAAACCTTTAGGCATCTCTTGGGTCAAGGGACAAAGAGGCAGTGCCTTCTGCCAGGAGGGGACACGAAGGCTCCTGGCTGTGCCCCGGGGCCAGAGCCCATCCCGGGGCCAGAGCCCATCCCAGAACTGGGCTGTGCCAGGGCAGGGCAGGGCTGTGCCAGGCAAGGCCAGGGCAGGGCTGGGCTGTGCCAGGGCAGGGCAGAGCTGGGCTGTGCCAGGCCAGGGCAGGGCTGGGCTGTGCCAGGGCAGGGCAGAGCTGGGCTGTGCCAGGCAGGGCTGGGCTGTGCCAGTCGAGGCCAGGGCTGTGCCAGGGCAGGGCAGGTCTTGTCGCTGCTGCCCAGCACTGCCAATGCCCCCCAGGACCCCCCATGGACAGCTCAGATCTGAAATGGCAGATTTGGAGAGGGGATCCAGGTGCCTGGAGCCCAGCAGGCGTTTGGAGGTGGTGCCTGAGTGCTGAGGGCAGCAGCAGAGGAGGGTGCAGCACCCAGCCCTGGCACAGGAACTCTCTGGTGTGGCAGAGCTGCCTGCAGCACCCAGTGTGCCCAGCATCACAGGCACCGCCAGCGGCAGCTTCAGAGCCGGGCAGCCTCGCCCAGGTGAGGTGGGAGGGAAAGGAGGGACAGTTCCAGCAGTTAATGTTTAATTTGGCTGCACCGGTGCAGGCAGGAATGTGCCATTGCTCTGCAGGCCGGGGAGGCTGTGAAAGGCAGGCAAGGAGGGGASTTCCACTGGCTCTTGGCCAGGACTGGCATGATAACACGTAGGATTGGAAAACAAAATTAAATTAAGTCCTGGGCCGGAAAATCTGCAAACTTCTTAAAACTGTCTTTTATTTTATACCTGGATGCATTTAGTAAAGACGAAAAAGAGGAAGAAAAGGCAAAGAACAGAGCAGGAATGCCTTTGGTAGCATCATTTGTTTGGGATCTACCTTTTGAAAGGGAAAAAGATGCCAAAGCAAAGAAGTGCCTGTGGTTTTACCTGTGCACTTTGCATTTACATATGAATTTCACTTTTGGGAATTGCATGTTTTATTTTTTGAGCCAACCCCCTCCTCCTTTTTGGCTGGACCCAAACAATCCCGTGTGGGATGGAGCTGGGGGTGTGAGGTGCTCCCAGTCCTGCCCAGTGTGCCCATGGCTCAGGTCTGCCCTGGTCACACAGTTCCTCATGGGAAGTGCCAAAGCTGCCCAGCAGCACAGGAAGGTACAACAGGACCAGTTTATTATTGTTTCACACTGGGGTTTAATATAAAAACACGAGGATCCTGCTCCTGGTTCCCATATCGGGGAAKAGACCTTTGTTTCCAACCTGGATCTGTTTGACACGATATCCAGCAGGAARGCAAAGCTGTTATCTCCTACTCTGGGATGAAAACGAGGAGCAAGGACTCTTTATCTCCTAATGAGGGAGAGACGAGATTGTCCATATGTTTCCCACACTTCCTCTGATTCAGATAATCTTTTACAGATTAACCAGCGGCTCCTCGTTCTTTGCAAACAAAACAAAATGCTCCTGCCCCTGAAAACTTTTACAGTCATTATTTTTCAAAACAAAGATGTGACCAAGATTGGGAAAAAAAAATAAGAAGGATGGAGTTGGGTGATTGGTCAGACACTGTCAGCTCCAATGAAATTAAAGCTGCTGAAATGTTGGGCACAGAAACCCCTTCAGCAGCACCAGGACATGGGCTGGCCCTGCTGCCTTTCTGAAGGAACTCATTATTTTAATAATTGCAGCCTAAGGAAAAACCTCAGGCTTTGGACTCTTAATAATAATATATTATATTATTATATTATATTAAATTACTATATTATATTAGGAATAATAACAAAAAAAGGACAAAAGCCGGGCAGTGCTGTCATCTGTCCCAGCACCACTGCTCCCCCTGTCAGGCTGGGGCTGAGGACACATTTCAGCTCAGCTCAGAGCCAGTGCCACAAAGCAAAGCACGGCCTGAGTAATAATGAGCCAACAAGTGTCTGTGAGCAGTGTTTAGTGAGCAGTTTCACTGAGCCAGCAGAGCCTGCAGCCTCCCCCTGCTGCTGTGTGACACCACAGGGCAGGCAGACGGGCCCTGCTCTGCTCATGGCCCGGGTAATCGTGTCAGATCAAACGGGGCTGTTTGCTGTGGCACACTGTGCCTGCAGGGCCAGGGCTGTGTCCAGAGAAAGGAGAACATCTCACATTTCAGCCAGGATTTTCAGACTAGAGCAGGGCCCCTCTCCATGGGGGCCTCTTTTCGGATGGAGGCCTTGAGGATGYTGGGTTTCTGCTGACACCCATGGGRAATTTTATCTGGTGTATGTGTCTGGCTGAAATTTCTGGGTACCTCTCACTCCCATCAGGGTTTTTCCTCTGACCAGGCTGCTGAGCTCTGGAAAGCCCAGAGAAGGGAYCAGGGTGCCTGTGCTCTGCTTGGAGAAAGGCTCCAGGATGGGAAGAGATCCCCAGCCCAGAGTCTCCCTACCCCTGCCAAAGCACACAAAATTCTCTAACAGGAATGGATATTTCTCAGGTGACTATTCCAAATCCTAGCAAAATGAAATCAGTGTATCATTTACTCTCTGTAATCGATTTTATTATTTATGAGTGATTGAAATCAGGACCCAGGATTTGTTTCTCTCACACCCTGGGGCAGTTCCTGTGGCAGCCTCAGYGAGGAAGCAGTGCAGACACAGAGACATGCTCGCCCCTCTGCTGCCAGTGCTGCAGCTGAGCTGGGGCTGTGCCAGGCCAGGCCTGAGCCAGGCTCAGGGACTCATGGAGAGCTGTTCACTAAACTCCTGCAGTGCCCCATAGCACGGGAGGGTGAGCCCAGCAGTGCTGCAGTGCAGGGCAGGAGCAGAGGGGGACACCGGTAAGGAAATGACAGAAATGCTGTGCATTCCCTAAACTCCTGCGGTGCCCTGTAGGGTGGGAGGGTGAGCCCAGCAGCTCTCTAATGCAGCGCAGGAGCAGAGGGGGACACCGGTAAGGAAATGACAGAAATGCTGTGTACAGCTGTGCTGTGCTGGCTGCAGCGTCCCTGGGCAGCACTTCAGGCTGTTCAGCTGCGTGCTGCACCTCCAGCTGCACCTGAGCCCGAGCTGGGCCCCGCAGAGGCAGCTCTGCTCTGGGCACAGGGCTGCGGGTGGGAGCCCTCCTGCTCCAGCTGTGGCACAGCTGGCACAGCAGAGCCGCACAGCCTGTGCACTGCAGCACTGCCCACGCTGGGCTCTCAGCACTGCCCGCGCTGGGCTCTCGCTGCAGCCCCTTACCCTGGGCCATGCCCAGCACGGACAGGAGCCACTGCCCGGGTTTACCAAAGCCACTGCCCGGCTTTACGGAAGCCACTGCCCGGGTTTACCAAAGCCCCTGCCCGGGTTTAGCAAAGCTGACACGGCCAGTGAAGATGGGGCACCACGGCCTTTTCCCCCTGGGCCGAGGGAGGGACGTTTGCAGCTGGCTCTGAGTGCAGCAGAGCTCTGGGCAGAAGGGCTGCTGGCTCTGGCAGCCCGGGGATGGTGCAGCCCCGGCAGGAACAGCAGCACCGAGCCTGCCGGTGGCTGCCGTGGGGCCGTGCTGCGGGTGCCGTTATCTGCGGCTCGCAGCAGGAAGGAGCCCCGGGCCACCGCCCCAGCATTGCCCCATTTCCAGGGACCGCGGGCCATGGCCCCGTTTCCCCCGCGGCTGCAGATGAATGTCCCGGGGAGATGTCTGCAATCGGCCCCTCGAGCGGCGTGTGGTGTCCCTGTCCCTGAGCGAGCCCCCGGCAGCGAGCTGCGCCGGGCCGCCATGCAAAGCACTTCCTCTGCCATGTCCCTTTTCACCAGCACGAAGTTACTTTTGCTTCCTTAAGAAAATACATCTGCGAAGCCCGGCCCGCGGTCACCGCTCGCTCCCGTGCCTCGGCCCCCCAGGCTCGGTAAGTGTCACTCTCCGGGCTGTCGCTGCGGTCACAGCACACTGCCATTGGCCCCGGGGCAGCGCGGAGGCGGTGGCTGTGCCAGCAGCACCCCGAGCGGGAGCCCCGGCTGGCACTGAGCGGTGTCCCCGGCACGGGCCCCGCCAGCCCGGGCAGGACAGAGGGACAGAGGGGAGAGCAGCGGGACAGAGGGGAGCGCAGCGGGACAGAGGCYGGCCGGGACGGACGGTGAGTCGATGGCAAAGCTGCACGGGTTCGTTTGTGGGCGCCTTTCCTTGCGCTGCTCTCGCATTCGCGCCTCGCTGTCTSGGGTTGGTGAAGGCTTGAATGGTTTATTGGAGAAATGAACGCGAAATGCGTGTTTTTGTGCAAGGCATGAATAGCAAAACTCTGTGGTTCTGAAGAGCGTTAAAAGTCGCAGTCAGACCCAACACAGACCCTCCTTGGTGTGTGCTGGGGGTCCACTGGGACCCCTAACCCTAACTCTGAGTGAGCAGCAGCCTACTCTAGGGACACGCGGGACAGACATGGCATGGGAGCCACCGCCATGGGACATGTGGGACAGACATGGCATGGGAGCCACCGCCTTGGGACATGTGGGACAGACATGGCATGGGAGCCACCGCCTTGGGACATGTGGGACAGACACAGCGCGGGAGCCACCGCCATGGCGCCACATGTGCATCTTCTCTTCTCTTCTGCTTTTACTGCAGTTTTATCCGCCCATTACCTGTGGTGCTTGCTGTGCTGGAAAAGTTGAGAGGGAGGTTTCCACACGCTKACAGGAGCCCTGTGAGCTGGCTGTTTGACATCTGTAGTGCTCTGGCAGTAGAGCAGAGGCAGCGAGGCGCTCCCGCCATGGCTGTGCTCCACTCTGGGTGCATTTCTCTGGGGCTGATGGGGCTGAGAGCTGCTGCTCTGCGGGGTCCTGCCAGCCCTGGGCGAGGCAGCTGGCTGTCCATCCCCAGAGCATCGCTGCCCAGCCCTGCTCTGGCACTCTGGGGGCTGTTGGGTAAGCACATGGGAGATTAAAATGACATTAATCCTCTGAGGGCGACCCTCAGCTCCTCCTGTGAAATCCGCTCTGCTGGCCAACGTCCCGCCGGTTTTCCRTGGCTGACAGCACGTGTGATGGCACACAGCAGCCACGGGGCTCAGCACCCACRCTGCTCCCGGGGCTGGAGAGCGACCAGGCACTGCTGGTCCAGCATGAGCCACGGAGAAGGGAAGAAATCGCCTTTGTAGAAAGTGCAAAAGCTCTAGTGTGCATCACAGTCATTTGTTGGGAATTGCACTGTGCATTTTGCTCATTTATGTGCTTGTAGACTAGGAGAAATTATAAATGTTTTCTTGCTTTCAACAAAAATACTATCCCATAGTAGTTGCAGGAAGGTTTAAAGTAAAAGGACAAAAGGGTGTAAGGGCGAGTCATGAATTTGTGTGTTATATTTAGAGAAATGCACATGCAGATGAGATCACTAAACAGAAATGTTTAATGTCTCTGGGCTGGCGGGAAGCTGCTGTGCCGTGCAGCAGCGGCAGCAGCTCCGGAAGAGCAGGCAGCCAGCAGGGCCTTCTGTGGCAGCAGCACTGCAGCTCGTGTCAGACCTTTTTGGGGAACTGGAGCTTCAGCAGTGTTGCACAAATAAGGGCATCAGGAAGCAAACGGCTTCTCCGGGGTTGCAGTCGTGTTCAGTGCGGGTTTGAAGCAACTCGTGGGTCTGCCTTTAGCAAAGGCTCCAGGAGGGCAGGAAAAGCAGAGGGCAGGGTGATTCAGAGACTGCTGTGTTGCAGCCATTTGGKGAGATAAAATGAAGGCACAGGACATACTTGGAGCTCTGGTGGCTTTGCACTGTGGTCTCTGTGTGTGAGGCCAGGTACGGAGCCCCCTGTGGCTCTCATGGGTGGGAGCCCTGCAGTGAGGAAGAATTTTGCTCTGCTCGAGGTGCAGCTTTGAAGAGGATTCCCACAGCCACCCTCTGGGACACACTGGTCCCAGTGCCGTGCTTGGGTGGCCACTGGCCCTGCTGCCTGCAGGGCTCAGAGGGAAGGCCAGGCATTTCCAAAGCACCAGGGCTGCACTGGCTCAGCCAGGAGAGCTCCTCTTTCTTGCTGCAGTTGCAACAGCACACAGGGACTCTAAAACACAAAATATCTCCCAAAAAACTTTCTCAGCACACAATGTTTCTCTTTGTCCTGGAGTACTGGTTTATGTCTTCTGGGCTGAGTGTGCAATGACACATTTCTTTATCTTTGCTGTAAGACAGTCTGCTGGAATCCCAGGTGCTGATCTTTGTTGGTATTGGATGATGACCTGGGAGACCCCTGGATCTGAGATTTCCTTACGGTCTCCTCTTTGCCCTGCCCTGCCTGGACATTTTGTTATGACAGAGCTTGTGCCTGACCTCTGTGCCTTAGGGTTTGATCCCCTGTAACCTGCACAAACTGATGAGAATGGAATGCACTCATTTTAGGGGATACAGTGAGAAATGCCATCACTGTGCCCAGGACACAGCTCCTGTTCCCCAGTGCCCAGACACTGTCCTTCGCCACTATTTAAAAAGAATTTGGGCAGGGAGGAGTTTGCGCAGAAGCTTTGTGAGCAGAACAAGCGCTTTGGGAGTGCCCAGCACGGCGATGTCGGTTCTCGGGGAGGAAATGTCTCACGGAGCTCTTTGTGCTTGCACGGGAACAGGAAGAGCACAAATGGCCCAGTACAATGTTCACTGCCACCGGGGCTGTGCAGCCAGGGGACMTCTGTGTGAGGGGACCTCTGTGTGAGGGGACCYCTGCACTGCACCACAGWGAGGCAGGTAAATATAAAGCATGACGGATTTTGGTCTGGTCTGGATTACACTTCATTGAAACACAAGTGTGAGAACACKACATTTTTCTGAAAGAAAATGGAATGCTTCTTTGTCCTTTCAGTCTCCAGTTTCTAGGAAAATGCCATGGGAGCTAACCAGCAGGGATCAGGAAGGGATCAGCAAGCTCTCCCAGCCAGGGAGGTGCCTCACTSCCTCGGGCATGCGGCTCACCCGGGTGCTCCCGAGGCTGGCAGCTCTGAGGAGGGATGCTCACCAAACMCATTCTGTTTCCAAAGTGCTGCCTGCTCTGTTGCAGGGGCGATTAGAGCCCAAGAAAAGCAAAGTTAATTATATCCCCTCCAGGCTGTGTAATAGAACAAAAAGCTTCACGAAGGAAAGCARCTGGAGTTAGATCTCAAGACCAGGTAAAAAACTCTGCCACCCAAGTCAAGAGAGGAATTATTCGTCATTACTTCATGTCACAAAACCTAACCCTCTGTTTAGGTGTCTRTGTTAAAGATGTTTAACACCACCTGACACTGGGGATGAACTCTTTGTCTCTTTCCTTGTCTCTTTCAGTTTGTTTATATTTTTTAAAGCGTAGCGCCACAGCGGTTTGCTGAGCCTCCTTTGCTCATGGCCCTGGGAGCGTGTCCTGGGACACATCGATCCCCCTCTGGTTAATCCAGGCTATTGTGTCTCCTCTTGTGCTCCGCTGCCAGCGTCACCCCCGCGGCAGGAGCGGCACCTGCCCGGTGACACGGGGCACAGCCGGCCTGC
>CADDXX010000305.1:412260-423202 GCA_902810485.1 Alauda arvensis
GGGTGACAGAGATAATGAAGTGCTGGAGAGCAGGTTCAGGGAAGGGATGTAACGGGGAAGAGGAATGGGAGTAATGAATAGTAATGGTGAATAACTTAACTGGGTTATGTCTTTTTTTGGCACTACGGAGAAAGGGTTCTAGTGGAATGACAACACATTCCAAAGTGACAAGGAAATGGTTTGCATAATGAATAATTAACCTATGGCACTTGTTGCTGCAGGGGAAGTTTGGGGCAAGAGCTGAGGAGAGGTTGCAGGTCCCCTCGGGCTGGCTGCATGTGACACTGACCCTGAGCAGGCCCTCTGGCATAGAACTGTATTATGATCATTTAAAGTAGACAAAAGAGGAAGAAATGAAAGGCTTGGCGCCCCGTGCTCACTGCAGTGGTGACTGCATGTGGAAGGTTGGGATGTGCCACTGCAGGAACCAGAGGTGTCACTGGGCTGAAAGCAGGCGTGGGTAATGGCCAGTTTGGGTGTATTCCTCCAGCCTGGTCCCCCCGGGCAGGTGTCTGACACCCTGAGGATAATCTGTGATGCACTCCTGCAGTCTGCCCTCYGAGGGGTCTGTGCAGGGCAGGGGAATGCCCCATTCCATGGCCCTGGTGCCATGTCCCAGTCACATCCCACTGTGTCCCTGTGCCAGGTGCTGCTCTGACTTCCCTGTCCTTGGAGCTGCCTGTGCTGGAAGCCTGGAGGATGCCAGTGGAATCCAGGAGATGGTGATGGTGCCAGCGAGCAGCTGGAGCACACTCAGGCCGTTGGAAGGGTGCTGCCCACGGGGCAGGGTTTGGCTGCCCAGAGCTGTAAAGGCCATGTGCTTTCAGCCTCCCTGTCCAGGAGCGTTTCTGTGCCCACAGGAACATTCTTACACCTGTGGTGTAGATGAASATCTGATGGCCAGCTCAGATTAAATCGTAGGCTTCCCTCTCTGTTTTTATTTCCTTTGAGTACTTGTTTTATTCTGCTGCTTCAGTGYTAGTGGGGAGGTGGTAGTGACACAGGGAGGCCTGYAATTAKCKGGATGGGGCTCAGCACCTCTCGATTCCTAAATAGTGGATGATTTCTGCTCAGRAACTGGTGGATAATCTGCAGACATCATTTTCTGACACTGAGGAAGTCATGTGTGTTTGGTTGTAAAAGGCCTTGTGGTCACTSTGTTACTTTCAAAGGCTTAGTAGGTGCTTTCCCGAGGCASATTTTCGATGGGAATGCTGTAAACAGCACGTTAGCTAAGGGCAGCTCGTTAAGGTGAAACTGCACGAGAAGGTCTGTTCCCATTCGTTATGATTTATGTTCATGCCAAGGATGATTTTTGCAACTMTGAGTTTATCAGCAAATTCCTGCTACTACTCCTGTCCAGAGGGAAGGGAGAGGGAGGATCTGGCAGAGTTCAATCTCTTCCCTGGGAATTCCTACCCTTCCGTGTGTCCTGCTGTGCCCAGCTCTGCACAGGGCTCCTTTCCCTCGCGTCACTGGTGGTCTCCACTGTCTGTGTGCCTTAAGGATTAGAGCAGTTGCCTGTGCTTATTATTTTTTAATTTACTTTTATTAACAATTATATACTRTAAACTTAGTTTCCCAAGTTATGCAGCAAAGTAAACAACATTTCTTTCCTCCTACCCCATAGTTATTTACCAAAAGGATAAACATATAAATATGTTTGGATGCTGTCCTCGGTGACATTTGGGGCCTGCTCTGCAGAGAATATGTGCAACTGCAATTGCATTAGTGTCAAGGAGAGTTCYCAGCAATTAACAGGGAAAGAGAAGGGACTGTCAAAGCTGTGTTGTAGTTGTGATGAAACTTCAGTGCATGATAAGGTAGGAAAATACAGCAATAAGAAAGTACAGCGAGGTGAAGGCTTTGTGTGTTTCTGTGGGGATGCTGGGGCCCCCTCTCCCTTCAGCAGTCTGTGCAGGGGGAATGTCCCAGTCAGTGCTGTGCTCGCAGAAAAAAGCCAGTGACAAACGTTGGTTTGCCCTGATCTGTGCGTTCAAAAGCTGCAGTAGGGTTTGCTGTTCAGAAGATGCTCTGCAGTCTCTTCAACAACTTCAGAGGCGGTGACAGGAGAGTGACAGCAGCACCCGAGCTGGGGCAGGCTGACAGATGGGAGGGTTCCTGTGCCCCCTGCACACTTTGGGGGCTGCGTTTGATGTGTGCTGGCCTCAGGGTGAAATCCCAACATCTATCAGAAGAACAGCTTTTCCTAAAGGTCAATTAATTTTTTAAATGTCTACTTTCTGTCAACTCCTACCCTATGAAATAGTCCATGTTTCAGATTATGTGATTTAATTGTTACACAAGAATACTTTTATCCATAATATCTTTATTTTAAGTAGCTGGGGGAAAAACAAGTTTGCAATAGGTAGATTTTACTGAGGATAGATTATAACTCGAGTTCTCATAATTCAGCTTGATTAATCTTGAGTTTCTGAAGGTAAAATTGCTGTTGGTACAAATTAGTAAGAGCAGCAGCGGTGTGTAAGGTGACAGCACTTCTGTCACAAGGGTGCAAAGTCCTGCAGTTTGAGTTCATTTTGGTTTGAATGTACTGGATGTACAGGAAAACTGAGGCAGCTGGGCCTGAGTTTTGTGTAGCCACATTATAATTCCCATAAGGCAAGTGCATGAGCAGCACTGGCCCRGCCTGGGGCATGGGCCAGCCCAGCTGGGTCTGTCTGTCTGTCCTTCCACAGCCCCACCACCTCCCGGAGCTGCCCTACTCTGGGCACTGGGATAAAATGGGTGACTCGTGGGACCTTTGCTTTGGGCAAATCGGCCAAATACTTGTTTTCTCAGAAAAATATTTTGCTACATAAATATGCAAGGTGTATATGAGCAGCTGGATGGAGGAATTCCTGCAGAACAAAAAGCAGTTGTAGATAGGTTGAAATGTGTCCAGTCCTTTGGTGTTTGGAGCAGAGCTGCACGGTTAGGCAGGCTGGGCTGGGCTCCTTTGATCAGCCCTTCCTGTGAATGCACAGGTGGCAGTCCCAGCCACTGCAGAGAGCCCAGCTTTTCCTGTGGGAAGTGTACCCCGCTGTCCGCCCCGGGGCAGGCTGCTCTTGGAAAAGGAATTTCTTCTCCCTTATGTAACTTGTTGGTGTTACATCCAGAGTCGGCTCTTGCTGAAGTGCGTCAGTCTTGCTTGCAGTGGCACAGAAAAAACTTAGCAGAGCGTGCACTGAATTCCCCCCTTATCTCTCTATAGCACATTTCATGTATCTTGTAGTGAGATGTTTTGTTTCTGCAGTTTCAGACTCGGTGTTTCRGAAGATTAATAGACTTAGCAGCCCTGTTTGCTCAGCTTAGCAGCGATAACAATGTAATAAGTCATGAGACGGTCGCAGATCATCTGGCAAGGCAGAATATGCCTTGGACTTGAACTTGGAGCAGGTATTATTTGCAGAGAAAAGTGAAATGTTGAAAGCATTATAAATAGCGTGTCCTGACTTGGGTGGCTGTGGGTTCAGGTCTGCCTGCAGAGCCTGCACAGGAGCTGAAGGCATCTGCATTCCACCTGCGATGGACTGGGGAGGCTGGGGGCAGCCTTTGTACCCTGCATGGCTGGCATTTACTGCAGCACGTAGGGAGCSCAGGCCGGAGGAGCAGGGCAGGGCCCCGGGCTCCCAAAGGCTCCTGCAGCAGCTCGGTGCATTCCTGCTGCGCTGCTGTGTGCCGCGCCGGCGGGGCCAACTGCGAGCCGTGAGTAAGGACTTGGGAACCCGGAGCATTTTTGGGCTCGGGGCCCAATCCTGCTTCCAGAGAAGTTAATTGGAATTTTTTCCCTTCTAAAAAAGGGAGAGCARTCAGAAGTGCCCGGCTCAGTCCTGCAGGGCCCTGGGCGCTGCTGCCTTGCCGTGTGTGAGCCCTGGCTGTGGGCAGGGATGGGCTGTGGGCAGCCAGAGCCCCCCTGGGATGTGCTCCCGAGGCTGCTGGAGCCGTGCTGCTGCAGTGGCGTTATCTGCACTGCAGTGACAGTCCCCAGCGCTCCAGAGGCCAGCTTTTCCTCTMAATGTGAGTAAAGTGCTGTGGCAGCAGGTGGAGTTTGCTGTGTCACTGGGGTCTGGATGTACCCGAGGTGCTGGGCCTTGGGACCCTGTGCTCTGTGGGCACTGCAGGGCACTGCAGGGCACACTGCACCTGGGTCAGCTTTTCCCAGCGCCTTACCAGGCTGGAGGCACAGCAGCAGGCCTGGCCTGGCCATATACAGGAGCTGTTGGGGTGTGCACAGGAGCTGGGGGCCGCTGGCGGGGTGCTGAAGGCCACCCACCCTTCCTCTTCCTCACCGCTCCCCGGGGCCGGGCGTTGCAGGGCTGCACGTTGCAGGGCCGTGCATTGCTGGTTGCACGTTGCAGGGCCGTGCATTGCAGGGCCATGCATTGCAGGGTTGCAGGGCTGCCTGTGCCTCTGGCTGCCATGGGAGGAAGGTCCTGTCAGCTGCACACACTGATAAACACGGCAGAGCCTTCTGGGGAGAAGGAAACTCTCCGGTTTTCCTCCTGTGACTCTCTGAAGCTTGCAATACAATCTGAACAAAAAGGTTGATTGCAGTGTGTGGAAGAGTTTGTCAGTGCCTGGGCAGCATTCCTGACTTGTGTGGCCACCTCTGGTTCTCAGTGCAGTCTGGTACCCTCTGCCTGGAATTTTATATGGGAGCCCTTCCATGCTCCAAACTTCAGTGGACTTTGAGTCTTCTTTCAAGCAGTGAAAAATCAAAGRTAGTGAGTCCASGAKCCTGASAGTGTAATTATGTATTTTTAATCTYTTTRAAGTGTAGCAGTTTARAATGTTGTTKTAGGAWTGTGGGTGCTTGCTGTGGTGCTGGAGCTTTGCAGGCTGCTGGGAAGGAAGTCCCTGGGCAGGTATCTTGTTTGCTGCTTATCAATGTTTTATTGAGCTCCTGTATCTATGTGCAAATATATTCAATAAATAAATCTCTAATGATGTGATTTTTGTTGYGAAAAGTAGACACAGCTCTGTTCAATTCTTCTAATTAAATACAGCTAATGGTGGAACAGAAATACAAGGAATTGAACTTCTTTCACTCATTTTGCTGCTTGACTGACAAAATTATTGCTTTGGATTTGGTTTGTTTTCTTCARCTTCTGAGCATTCTGTCTTTAATCACYGTTTTTATAAAAGCTAGGTTTTCTTAATATCAGAAGCAGTTTTCCAAATATCCCATGTTTTTGTGTAAGAGTAGAAATATAAACTTCCATTATTGGTGTTTTAAAATGGCTTTTAGAGGTAAGAGGGAAAATACAAGGAAAACAGTAATCTTTTGAGGGTTTCCCCAGATTCCTTCATTGTATTTAATTGGGGTAGCTTGCTATGTTAATGAAAGAGGGGACACCCCAAGGGCCCAGGTAGAGGATAGAGGATTCCATGTGAGAAATACTGCGGGGCAGTGGCAGTGGCACCACTGCTGGCACCTGCACAGGGACCTGCCCAGCTCAGGAGCCCTCTGTGGCTGGTCCCCTGAGTGTGGAAGCTGTGCTGAGGTGGAGTGCAGCAGAGGCTGTTCTGGACAGGGCTCTTAGAGCCTTGTTCCCCATGGTTATTGTTAGCTGTGGACATACCATGATTCTAAATTATCAATGTACTGAAGCAAAGACTGATGAAAAACTTGTCTCTAAGATATTTTCCACTTCTTTCCTAAAATAAAAGTCATGCAGTTTTTATTATTTCTTTTTAATACCAGTGACTAATTTGCAGTTTTTGCTTGGTATCTGAAGACGTGTATTTATTTAGTTTGTGTGAGATTGATCACGATCCAAAATTAATCACATCAGTAACTGTTTCTGTGCTGCTGAGCACTGAACATGGAGGGATCTCTATTAAGGCAAGGAAGGCATCTCCCAAACTGGTTTAGTTTTGCTGTGTATGGAAAAAAATTGTATTTAGTGTATAAGTCATCTCTGGCACCTCAGATGGTGACAGAGCAGAGAGAATCAAAAATCCCATTCTCTGTGGTTTAGATTCTTATGTAACTCCTGAAATAGATTCTATAGATTCCTTGCATTTTCTCAGAAGTTGCACAAGTTTTTATTATCCTGGAAGGATGTGATTACAAACATAAATGAAATGTAAGGCCAGAATGAATCAAAGCACCCAAAGTGCTCTATTTTGGATCCGAGATTCCCTGAGCAGCAGACAGCTGTGAATGCAAATGCAGTCAGCTGTGTCTCCTGTCTCACAGCAGATGCTGGAGCGTGTTCCAGGACTGTCCTTGCCCTGTGATTCATGTTGGGGACTGCAGTCAGGCAGTGTCGTCATGGCACTGAGCTGGCAGTGCCTCCCTGCCCCAGGTGCCCCCATGGCATCGTGCCCCACTGTGTCCTCAGGGCCAGGAGAGCTGCTGGCATTGTCACCTGCAGCAGGTGACATGAGTGGCCTGCTCTATTCCTGGTAATTAGGTCCAGATTTTAATCTTGCCAGTTAATTTGATGTGTGCAGGGATGTGGTGGCTGCATCCAGACTCCTGACTCAGAGTTAYTGTCCTCACAAAGTGGTTGTCGTGTGAATGGGCAAGAACTTTGAAATCTGGGGGTTTTGCTGTGGGTGAAGGTGGGAGGGGTGGCCCAGCCGGGGGTGAGTTAGTGAGGCCACGGGGAGGAGCTTCTGGTCTGGAGGAAGTGCTGCTGTTAATRAATTAATTAATGTCAGCAGTGACCCTGTGCGTGTCCTGATCCAGGGGTCTCTCAGCACTCCTTTCCCCCTGCTGTATGCAGCTGTTTCTGGGGCAGGGCCGTGTGGCAGCTGTGTTAGGAAGGGGAGAGCAGCACTGAGTGCTGGTCTGTGYTCCCTTGCAGTGTGGGACATGTTCAGGCAGCAGAGCCCCGGGAAGGCAGGGTTGGTGCCTGCTGCACCTCTCACACTGAGAGCTCCTCCAGCTCCCTCCTCCCTGAAACCAGCAGCATCAGCTGCCTCTGGTGTCAGGGGGAAGTGGCTCCTTCCCGTGCTGAGTCATGGACATGGCTGTTCTTCTGTAGGCATTCTCATTATGGATGAGGCTGATYATCATGTTTTACCTCAATTCACACCCGTGTGTGCAGTTAGAAGTAACCTGTCACCATGGGACAGTGTGTGCCTCTGCTACTGCTGCAGGTGCCCCCAGTTTGAACCTGGGCTGTGGGACCCATCCTGGGGTTTGCCATGTTCCTGAGCATCCTGTCCCACTGACACAGGTGGGATATGAGCAGGGCAGTCACACCTGCTGCAGCCAGGGGAGGTTTTACAGGTGCACTGGGGTGTCCATACCCCCTGTGCTGCCCTGGGGAGATGCTGGGGCCTGGCCTGGGCTGACCCTGCTGCTCTCCTGCCTGGCTTGCCTTGTGTACCTTTGCAGTTAATCAAACAAGATGTGCAAGAGTTGGATTAATAAATAGCTTGTAGTTTTGGGAAGGGTGCACAGTTGATTCATTATGGCCTCTCAAATATGTTTGTATAGAAACATGTTTAAAATTACTATTAGAACAAAAAAACCCAACTTACTTTAATAAAGCAGGTTTTATTTTTCAATTCAGTTTGTTACTCCTTGGAATTTTAAATTACTAGATTACTGTTATTTTTAAAGATAAACAACTTCTATTTAGACTTGCTTGTGCAATGTCCCTTCTTTTTTGGTGGAATCCCCTATGCCAGGGTCATAGAGAATTTCTAAAATACATTATGTGAATGTTATGGCAAAGGAATTACAGTGTGAATATGTTTTATTACCAGAAACAGTATTTGTAACTCCAGTGGTGGGTGGGGATGGATGTGTAAATGCTTTGTAATACATAAATTGATGAAAAGTGGATTAAAGGCAGAGTAGTCCTTCCCCATTTTGTGTCCCTGAGGTGAAGTTGTGAGAGCAGAGTAACAGCTTGTGTGCCACGTCCTCCTCCAGAGACAGGGACTGGCCTGTGCCTGTTCCTGCTCTTAAATACACATCCAGCTAATGCTGTCAAACTCTGAAAGCTATGTGTCCCTGAAGTCTCAGATTTTGTAACACAGATTGATATATAACCCAGGCTATTAAAAAAAAAATCAACAGGCATGTTTCCTTACTTTAATATTTTTTAAATGACAGCAAGAGCAGTTAATCCATAACTGTCTGCTCCTTAGAGGAAAGAGGGTTTATGGAATTTGCAGTGTAACTTTCTGACTTGAAAATAGCATTACTGTAATCTAAAGTCAGAGAGGATTGGGCTGTGGGATTTGTGCCTCAGTGCCCATGTGCTGCTGGGGGGATTGGTTCAGTTGGATCAGAGACCTTGGAGCAGAACCTGATTTCTGCACCTGCTTGGGGCACACAGTGTACAACACATTGCCTCTTTTTTTTCATTATTTACCAAGTTCTCATGAACTGAGCACACTTGKGTGTCTTCAATTCAGATGGAATGTCACAGTGAGGTGGTTCTGCTAAAACAGTTCCAGAAACTGTGAAACAGAYTCAGGATAAAACCCAGTCTGATGGGGCTGTGCCAGAGGAGCCACTGAAGTCAGTGGGAGGGTGCACCAGGCAAGTCTGTCAGAGCTAAAACAGTACAGAAAAAAACCTTTAAAATACTACTAGTAGTYGTAGTAAAACTATGTATATCATGCAAAATATCTGGGTCATGGCAGGAGTGTTGGCAGTTTTTTTGTGAATCTGGTGTGGCACTCAGCAGTGCAGAGCTAACATGTGCTGGGGGTTTTACCAGGCTGCAAGTGCAGGTGGCTGGGCTGGGGAGCTGTGAAATCCAGCCCAGGGTRCAGCACCCTGRCACTCCTGCTCYAGAGCTGSCTGCTCTCTGCTCCTGCCTTTGCACTCCCAYCTTTTCCTGAAATACACAAAAGTACAGAATGAAAGAGGAGTCATCTTGCTTTTCTGTGCTGTCCTGCGGGAGCAGCCCAGAGCCTCAGACAATCGGGTTCTTCAGCTGTAGTTCACTAAAGAATATTTCCCTTCATCCAGTCCTATACTGTTATGTGACAAGATGTTAATTAGCTCATTGTTTCAGCTTAATTTTGTGACACTGCTATAATTACACCCCTCAATTGTACCATGGAGTAATTGCTGTATCTCTTCCAAATTTTATATTGAGATACGTTATTAGTAAACTTTGAGTTTGGCAGAGGTGTTTTGAAAATACTGTAAGGAGTCAGTAATTTTGCGTTCCTTGATTTAAAAGACAGACATTTGGCAATTTCAAGCTTTGAGGCTGCCCTGTTAGTGTAAATAGAATATTGATTTTATTCAATTTCCTATCTCATTAGAGTCATTGTCATGAGGATGAATCCACGTTGTGTAATTATCTGTTCTTGCTGACAGTTCTCATGTCATTGAGACTGGTGTTTTCAGCTTCCACTTTCTCTAAGCATAAAAATAGCTTTCTTCCCTGCCATCTTCTCCTTTAGTGTTGGGCTTTYTGCCTGCCCAGCTTTCTGCATCTTTCTGTGAGAGATGAGTGTGAGCTGATAGTGAACACAGGGATGTCCAGCAAACCCCGTTCCAGGAGCAGTGCAAACAGTGCCTCTTTGGGAGCAATTCCTAGTGCAGGGAGRGCTCTTATTTTTGTGTCAGAGACTGTAATGAGGAGGGAAAAAAAAGCATCATTAATCTGTCTGTACATGTCTTTATAGCAATAAGGGGCAGGAACAGGAGTCTCTCCTGTGTCAGATTCACTTTCTTGGACATCTCCAGATAACCCTTCCATTGATTTGTGTGGCTGTTTCTTAATCATCTTCATTGACCCAGCTCAGGAAACAACTAACCCTCCTAAGGAATGACTTCTCAGTGTTATTTCTGTCTCTTCTGAGAATCACTTTTTAATTTGCTTTCAGTCCTTGTATCCTGATACTCAGCAAAGGCAAGGTTCTGCTTTGGCCAAACCAATGTTGCAATATTCCCAAGRCAAGTAGCAAATGCTTCCAAATTTCAAAAGGTGAACTTTAAAACCCACCTGTGGATCACAGAAGTCCTTAGTACTGACTGCTCAGCTAGGTGGGGTCTAGAAACTGTCAACCCCTAAATCAGTTTTAATTAAATGAAAAATAAAAAATTCAATCTTTTTGCTGTCCTGTCCCTATGGTTGTCCCTCTGGATTTGTTAWGAGGGACAGCCCAGAGGAGACATCCCATGTAGCAGCTGGGTTTTGCAGACAGTGTATCTTCTGCCATGTGAAGCCTGCTGAGGACTCCTCAGTGACTCAGTGAGTATCACAAGAGAATTTCAAAGTGACGGGAAAATAGTTTATGCAGATTAAAAAAAGCTAATTCTATGCTGGCATCTTCCTTTATACAGTGAAGATATTGAAGAAAGCTCTGGTCTGACATCAGACTTTATTTCTGCTCAAAGGCTATTTTTAAAGCTGACATTTCTGGCTGTTTTCAGGTAGACAACAAACTGTGACAAAACACTTTTCCTTCAAGTAACTGTCCATACAAAATATACATCTAGTATTTCTTTGTGTTCTGAGGATTTACCTTTGAGGCATCAGCTCCTCAGAGTAATACTCTTCTTTTTGTGGCTGGCAGCCTGAAGAAGGAAGGATGGAATTTAAGTCTCAGTGCAGTCACAAGTGTGTCACTGACCTCAGCAGGAGCAGGATTTCCCTCTGAGTGGGTGATTATCCAAATCCTARCAGAAGACTTGTTACAAACCTGGAGTAAAACATAGCTTGGGGATTCTKACCAGGAATATTTCTCCTGTCAGTACGTGTGAGCACAGAAGCTAGCTTTCATCTGCTTTCATTTTGGGTGCTGCCTTCATGCTTTCATTTCTAGTTAGGGGTGACTACTTGTGTAATGAGAGTGAAATACCTTATTTGGAGACAGTGGCCTTTAACTTGCATTGGCTTTAGTGGATAAAATGCATCAATTTACTGCTCTAACTCTTCTTGGTGTTTGGAAAAATCAATGCTTGGTATGGATTGGTCACCACGCTGATGAACAGGAGAAAACCCTGCTT
>CADDXX010000305.1:436851-447640 GCA_902810485.1 Alauda arvensis
GCTGGAGCAGGCAGGGATTCCCAGTAGTGCTGCAGGCAGTGGTGCCAGGGAAGAGCAGGATCAGCTGTTGGGAGCAGCACATCTCCAGGTCCCTTGGAATGCTGGGCTTCTGAGCTCCTGGGTGTGATGGTGAGCAAAGCTGTCCCCATGAAGTTGTTCCTTTGTAGGGAGGCTGTGGGGTAGAACGTTGTCATTTTCTATTTCACTGCTTTGCTGTTTTACTACTTTCAGAGTGAGCCAGGTCTTACATTAAAAAAAAGGTAATGGAAAAGAGAGGAGTTCAATATTTGTTTTATTTCCTTTTAATACTCAGAAATAAGTTGTTTCCTCTCATAGATCTAAGTGAAATATATTAAAAAAAAATTCAGGTTTTTGAAGAGCGAGCACCTGTAAGGCAGCCCTGCARCCCAGCCCCGAGGCTGATGCTCTCATCTCTGGAGCTTTGATTGTGCCTCACACATGCTGAACTTGGGAAAAAAGTGCTTCTGCAGTGAGATCATGATCCGCCAGTCCTCCCTCTGAATGTTGCTGTTTGTTTCATCAGCTCACTTGGCTCCCACACATGGAAAGTTTTTCATTTCCCACCAGCTATGTGGCTGAACACTTGAAGTGAGAGTGTTGGAGTCTSCAGGCCATGGAGGTGTGTTTGAGCTCACACACACAGATAGCATCTGCAGAGGTGGCATTTCCTGCAGCTCAGCGTGTGCACCACGGGTGGTGACACTGCTGAAATGTCCTGCAGCGACATCAAACTGCCAGCAGCACAAACCACACCGTCAGTGAGGCTGGAAAACCCCTCCAGSATCACTGGGTCCAAGCTGTGCCCACCTTGCACCCAGCGCAGGGCACTGAGTGCCACATGCAGCCATYCCTTGGGCACCTCCAGGGCTGGGCAGCCCCTGCCAAGGCCTGRMCACTCTTTCTGTAAAGAAATTCTTCCTGAAAATGCTGCTGCCTACAGAAAGTCTGCACCTGTAAAACAAATTCTACTCCTCTTCCCTTTTTACCCTTGGGTTGGGGTTTGTGTCTCCCTCCTGGGTAGCTGCTGTGGGGATGGGAGCTGAGCTTCCCTCTGGAGCAGCAGAGTGCTGCCTGTGTGCACAGCTCTGCTTTGGGACAGCACATCACTTGTCAGTGCCCACGTGAACATAAACAATCAAAGGGAATTCTGACCCCAGAGCAGTGCTTGGCACGTTTTGTGACTGTTTAATTCAGAAAAATGAATTCTGCCAGCTGTGTGCCCCACTGGTCCGTGTGTGACCTGCTCTGTTCAGCTGAGGCCAGGGCAGATGGAGCTGCAGCTCTGTGCTCCTGCATGSCCAGTGCCAGGCCTCWCAGACACTGAGGARCAGCTTCTGCTCTTCACATGTTCTTTCTGCTCCTCTGTCTCACTGTCACGTATTTCATAAGCTTTCCTGAGTGTTTTTCCCCTCAGTRTGTGACTGACAGAGTTGAGCTTTTCAAGACTTTTTGCATCAAATATTCACCCTGCAGCTGTGCACAGAGGCTCTCACCTGCTCCTGCTCTCTGTGAGTATTTGTTCTAACARGGAGTTGCATTTTTAAAAGTAAAGCCTATGCAGAGGCCTTAACACAGAGAGGCTGGAGAGCTCCTGGGAGCARGCAATGTTTCCTGGTAGCTGTAATTATATTTGCACTGCACTGGTGCAGACTGAGCAGATAGATACTGTCTTTATTTGCACACTGCCTTACASTGGGTCTTTTGTTCTCTCATCTTACTGTCATTTTGTGTTTCATGTGGCAAGTGAGCAGGGCCAGACCTCTGGGGTAGAAGGTAGCAGGGGTGCAGTGTGTGATTGCAGCAGCACTGCCTGTTAGAGATGCTTAAAGGAGTGCACACATCCATCAGGCAGCTTTGTCTTTGTGAAATATCGATCTGCAGTATCAATGTTAAGAGGCCTGGAAAGCACTTAGTGCAGGAAATGATTGCTGAGCTGGATGAGAAAACAACCTGTGACTGATACAGGGCCTGCTGWGGTGCCTCCCTCCCTGAGCAGAGAGCACAGGGCTGAGCGAGGAGTCCAGCCTTGGGCTGCTGCTCCCATGGCCAATGTCCACGGTTATTGGATGGTGTCAGGGGCGTGCCAGGGGTGGAGCTGGACACTGTCCCGAGGGCAGGGAGSCTGGACACTGCCCTGCTCCTCACTCCTGGGGATGGCCAGGCCAGGCTGCCCCCAAATGGGAAATGCAGCAGAGTGTGTGTGTGCCCTGCCTGCTCCCTCTGTGCTCTGCTGCCTTCCACAGGAGCTGGGATGTCCTCTGCTCCTTCCAGGCTTTCCATGGAGCTGCTGGGTGCTTCAGGGCTGGCTTTGGTTTGGTTTGTTTTAAAGAAACATGACAAGTGTGTCACAGAGGCACAGTGGAAGTGGTGCTGCAGGGAGGTGCCAGTGCTGCTCCAGCAGGGCCTCCAGCCCTGCCCTCATTCCCAGCGTGCTTCCTGCAGGGACTGCAAGGTGTTTATTTGGTTAGGAAGCTTTTACTGTGCACACTTGCAAGGTAAAACAAACCTGGTGTGTCAGCCTTTGTTTACCCACGACACTTTCCCTTTCCTAACCTTGCTTGCTTYAATTTGTTCTTTGTTAAAGACTTTTAACTCTCTGTTTGCCTTCTGATGTCCAATACATCAACAATTTGTGGCATCATTTTTTTTACCCTAAAGTCTGAATTACTTAGATTGATCCTACCTGTAAAAATTTTTGAACTATGAACTTAGTTTAAGTTTGGGTTTTTTATTTCTCTGCTACTGTAGTTATTTATATCCTTTTCTTCCCTCATTTGCCTAAGCAGTCAAAAACTTTACTCAAGCTTGTCATCAGTTGGCCATGGTTTGGTGGYTTTCTTTATCTAGCTTCTAAAAAAAATTCACTTCAAATTTATCTTTTCTCTTGCCTCTCAGGATGATGTAAAATCTTGGRTTTGTGTTTTTCTAGTCCCTTTACTAACACCCAGTGCTGTTAGCCCTCATCAGTGATGGGGCAGACCATATTGACTCAGTAATGAGTGCTTTTGTTGCCATCAGGGAAATGTGATCTTCCTTTCAACTTTCCTCCCCACTCCTGAGGCTTCTGCAAAGTGCCTGTATGAYCTGAATCCCAGCTGGCCTGAGAGCCACCAGAGCCACGCTGATTCCACAGCAGCACAGTGTTCCCCGGGGGCTGTGGCTGTGTGTTCTTGTCCACCCCAGGCTGAGCAGTTGGGGTGTTCTTGGTGCTGAGGAAGGGGAGCAGCAGCTGCCTGTGAGGGGTAATGGGTCACAGTTCCACTGTGCAGGGCCCTGCTGTGTTTGTGCAGGCTTGGGTGCAGAGGGGGGCTCAGGACATCTCCTCTGGCCAGTGCAGTGCAGTGGTCAGTGCAGTGCCCAGGGCAGAGGGGTCAGTGCAGTGCCCAGGACAGGCCCCTCTGGCCATTGCAGTGCCCAGGACAGAGTGGCCGGTGCTCTCCAGACCCTCCCAGCCATGCCGGTGTTCGGCCGCCCCGCTGTCCCCGCCCTCCCCGCCCTGCTCGCATGCTCGCTTTTTTTGTCCAGGAGTGACTAAGCTTCCTGTTATTCCACTGTGTCAGTTTTTCCCCAATCCTGCTGGCGTGTTGGGCAATATTTACTTGCCAGCAGCTTCCTCTGCCGCTGCACCGCTCCCTCCTGTTCCCCCACACCTCTCACTTTGTTCTCTGCAGCCTCGGGGATGTTCACGTTCACATCCACTCCGTTGCACTTATTTCCACTGAAGCCAGGATTTATAAGGAGCTGTGAAGCCCAGGAGCACGTTAACTGTGTGCTGCAGGAATGCTGAGGGCCGTGTTTGGTGTGTGGAGGGAGAGCTGTGCTTTGGTTCATGGTGTGAGCTCACCTGGCCCAGGTGCAGCCAGGGCAGCRTGGCAGCGTTGTCCTGAGCTGTCCCTGCCTGGTGGGTGTGTTTGTGCCTACAGAGCAATTGCTCTGCCTCCTTGGGAGCCACAGGCACACTTTGATTTAGCAGGGCTTCCCTTCAGGTGATGGAAATCGAAGGAGCTGCTCAGGAGAGGCTTTTCCCTCTGGAGCTCCCAGGGCAGCCTGGAGGCACTGGCAAACGCTGTGGGGAGGTGGAGGGTGGCTCTGCCCCGGTGCTGGGCAGGGTGGGCAGTGGCTGGTGGGGTCTCTCATGGACCCCTGAGTGCAGGGAGCTCTCCCAGCCCTGCCCTGGGCCCTGTGCACCGAGGCAGGGTGCTCAGGGGTGGGGGTGTCCCCAGCCCAGCACCCTGCAGCCTCATGCACCTGGCCCCACCACGTGCCTTCACTGGGACCAGCAAACAGCCAGGGCAACCCAGCACTGGTGTAAAAATAATACCTCAGGAGGAATAAACAAGCTATTTTTGTGTGCTAGGGGTGGCCATGCAGAGCTGAGTCAGGGCCTTGCCTTGTGCTGCCACCCAGGGCTCATTCAGACACGCTGAGCATYTGGAGCAGCTTGGGGCACTTCCCTGGCTGCTGGGAGGGTGGGATGGTGCCCCGGGGCCTGGGGGGTGTCTGTGCCCCACAGGGCACTGCCAGGCTCTGCTGCTGTGTCACACAGCAGGGACATGCAAGGGCCAGCTCCTCAGGTCCCCAGCAGCATGGGCAGGTCCTGCTGCCAGCTCCGGGGGTGCTTGTGGTGCAATTAATTACACGGAATTTCAGCAAGTGGGGAGGGAAACTTTATCTGGAAGCAAATAGGGACAGAGCTCCTAGGAAATGAATAGTGCTTGGCAGAGATTGGGTGTGAAAACTGACACAWAAATATCACAGCATGAAAAATAGTTTCTCACATGGAGAATGAAACTGCTCATGACCCCCAGGCTACAGCAGGGCTGGGTACACCAGGGAAAGAGCATCTCYCTTTTGTTTTACTTTGTTATGGCACTTTATCACTACAGCAAGTGTTAATTTGAATTGTTTTACTCTGCATGTGCTGAAATCTGTCACTTACCAAATTCCAGGGCACCGTGCCCGTCAGGCTCCATGGGTTTTATGGGGGGGACACGTGCAGAAACAAAGGCCAAGGCTAACAATTCCACTTTTGTGATAATGATGATATGGTAGAGAGTAAAGGGAGAAGAGGTGTGTTCATTTTGACTTGCACATTTAAGGAAAGATGCAGGGCTAGTTTTCTGTCAGCCTCATCTTTATCTTTTAATGATTGTTCTTTAATTTTCACTTCAAACCAGACTGTATGTGCTAAAAAAAAAAAGAAACAAGGTGACCAGGGCTAATTGCTGGCCAACAGAAGGAGAGAGGAAGGCTGTGGGGTGCCTTGGGGTGGGATGTGGTGGTCCCTGGGGAGGGACGTGGCAGTGCCCAGGGGTGGGCACAGAGGTGCTGGGGGCTGTTGCTGATCTGGGGGTGCCTTTGGGCTGCAGGCCTGTGTGCTGCTGTCAGAGGTGAATGTGGCTGGGTTCAATAACTCCTCCTGAATTGCTGRTTAAGGGGCTCCTTTCTGCCACTGCTGCTGGGAAGCTGCACTGACTGATTTTAAAGGGATGTTTTGTAGGAAATCACTGTCTTGTCATAAGTTCCCTCTTGTGGAAAGCAGGTGGAATTTTTTCTTAGAAGTTGTTAAAGATTTCCTGAATTTGTTTTGGTTTTGTTTCTTTTCAAAAGAGAAGTTCTTCAACTTTATTTAGTTCCTAAAATTCTTGTTGGACAGTGGCAGTGCTTTCTGCCCTACTCCAGTGCATTTGTGGGCTTGTCCTTTCAGTCACAGTGGGATTCTGGCTGGAAGAGGCACCCCCTGGCATGATGTGTCCTGTTACTGGGAGCTCTGAGTGGTTTTCCTTCCATTCCTGTGTGAACCTCTCTCGTTCTTTGGGCTTGCAAGGCAGGGCAGCACTGGCTGGTTCCCCTCACACCTCCAGGCAGTGGCACTGTGGTGGTGCCAGCCATGAACCTTCACTGTCAAACCTGGGGTCACACCATGCTGCTCTGAGGGGCTCCATGGGCACCTTTGACCTGCTGGGATGGACCTCAGTGCTCCCTCAGCATCAGTGCCAATTGATCTCCAAGCWTAGATGTTCTGTGGTGCAGTGACATCAGACTGAAGTGCCATGAGGGTGATGTGCACCCTGCCTCCTGCAGCAGCCTGGCCCAGGTGTGCCAGGTGTGCCAGATTGGCCTCTTTTTGGTTTATTACTGAAGGGCCTTCATTTGTTCATCATGGAAGCAAACTGTACAGAAAAGCCACAAGTGTCAACTCTTTGCTTGCCAGAGGCAGAACTTGGTGTCAGCCTGTGTGTATGGCATCCACACATTGTCCCTGCTGCTCTGAAAGGCTCTGGAATGCCCCAGAACCTGTGTCCCAGTGCTGACAGCTCTCCACAGCCACTGCTCTGGGTTATTTTGGCAGTACTGGAGGTGTCTGTAATTAGGTGGAAAGGTTTGGATGGATCAAGCAGTATGTTTCCATGTTAGGCAGTTTATTGTGCTGTAAAATGTCTCTTGCACGAGTGTGGTCAGGGACCTGGAGCTGTTTGCATTCCTGAAGGTCAGGTCACCTCTCTGTGCTCCTGTCAGGGATTTTGCAGGGCTCTGCAGCCCCTGGGTGTTGCAGCAGTGGGATGTGCTGGGTGTGTTTTGCCAGGTGCCACCCATGGCAGCAGAGCCCAGCCCTGCAGAGATTCTGTGTGGCACTGCTGAGAGAGAGCCAGCATCATTCCCTGTGCTGCACAGAGCCCTTCCCTGTGCTGCTAACTCACACTGGTGATCCTTTGTGCACTCTGGGGGAAGTTCCTGAGAAAGCAGCTGTCAGCTTCTCCAGGTGCAGAGAGGCGCTGCTGCCCCCAGTGCCATGAACCCCTGTACCTGTGCTCAGGTGTGATGCTGTCCTGGGGAGGGCTCTGTGCTTTGCACAGGCAAAGGAAAGCAGCATCTCAGAGCAGAGCTCAGGGGATTCGTTTGAAATCATATCTCCAAGCTTTGGGATTGAACAGCTCCCATTGGAGTGGCTGACCTTGGTTTCAGGGCAATGTTTTATTTATCTGTAAGGATAGGTCCAGACAAATYTCTCCTTTCAGCAGAAGTTGTGTGTGAGGGTGCTGAGTCTGGGCAGGCCCTGGCACAGGGTGCCCAGGGAAGCTGTGGCTGCCCCTGGATCCCTGGCAGTGCCCAGAGCTGGGTAGGACAGGGCTTGGGGCAGTGAGAGAGGTGTCCTGCCCATGGCAGCAGGAACTGGGTGATCTTTAAAGTCACTTTCAACCCTCACAGGTCTGTGATCCTGTGATGCTGTGACATTTCCCATTTAGAGCTTTTCCTCTCAGTGATTTGTTTCACCTGTGCTGAGTTATAAACTCAAACCCTATTTTGAAATGAGGTTTAATAAACTTCCCAAATTTCAATCAGAATTTATCATTTAACTTCACTTGAATAAAATAATATTTTAATAATTCCTTTCCCCACTGATGTTGGGGAATTAATTATTTTTCAGTCAGTAATATATTTGCCAGATAAAATTTATTCTAATCATATTTAAATTGTATTTAAAACAGCATGCCAAGATGCTKTACTTGCTAAAAACAAGGGAAAGACAACTAAAAGGATAACAAGAAAATAGAGAAAGGTGTAATTCTTGTATAAATGCTGCCAATAAAACCCCAAACACGTGGATGTGCTGGCATTTCAGGACAGGATTCCAGCAGTGATTCCCAGCSTCTGGGCTGTGGGGCTGCAGTTCTCAGCAATGCTTTCAGAGCAGCCTCTCTCCCATAAAAATGCAGACGTAAAACCTGACAGCCGCTGACCTTCATCCTGCCGAGGAGGCCGTCGGTGTGCTGAAACAATTTATCGACGTGACGCTGGTTTTTGTGTTACTCAGCGCTGCCCGAGCCGTAACCGCGGCTGGCAGCGCCCGCCCGCTGACGTGTGCTGGGAGCACTGCGGTGCTGTCCCCGTGTCACCTGTGCCTGGGCCAGGGGAGGGCCGGAACCTGGGCCAGGGGTGGGTCACAACCTGCCCACTCTGCAGTGCTGTCCCCGTGTCACCTGTGCCTGGGCCAGGGGTGGGTCAGAACCTCGGGCAGGGGTGGGTCAGAACCTCAGCCAGGTGCGGGTCAGAACCTGCCCACACTGCTCTGTCCCCGTGTCACCTGTGCCCCGCAGCCCTGCGGCCAGGGGTAGGTCAGAACCTTGGCCAGGTGAGAGTCAGAACCTCAGCCCGGTGTGGGTCAGAACCTGCCCA
Organism: Alauda arvensis; assembly: GCA_902810485.1. NCBI lineage: Eukaryota > Metazoa > Chordata > Aves > Passeriformes > Alaudidae > Alauda > Alauda arvensis. The sequence continues at coordinate 445,051 of CADDXX010000305.1, forward strand.
GAATGTTCTGTGCCTCAGCCCAGGTGTGGGTCAGAACCTGCCCAGGCTGCTCTGTGCCCCCACAGCCTCCTGCTGCCAGGGGTGGGTCAGAACTGCACCAATAAACAGATTATTTTAAATCCCATGTGTTTTAGTTGATCTGGACACAAAGTCATTCATTCTGCTCTTAAATTGTGAGTTATTACACGTCTGAGTGAGGCTCATATGGWTTACAGGGATTGCTCTAAAGGGATTTGGCAGCACTGGAAGTTGAAGGAGCAGCTGGAGCTCTCTCTGGGAAGAGCTCGTGGTTCCCAGTGGTGCTGTGACCCACCTGCCACCCCTTGTGTGCCACCCCTTGGGGGACACAGCCCCTCGGGCTGGGGAGAGGCTGCTCCTTCTGTGCCCACCTGGAGAAAGGTAATCCCCTCGTGTCCTGGGGTACAGCACTGGCTGGGGCAGGTGGAGGGGTGCCTGGGGGGAATGAAGTGTTGCTCAGTCTCAGGCTGCAGAGTTTGTGTGTCCTGGGAGTGTCAGTATAAATACTGATGGATTGATGCAGATGTTGTGTCTATACAGACAAGGGGATATRCAAACATTTCTAGTTATACTAAGATCAACCACAAATTTTTTTGAATATTTATATACATTTTTAAAACATGTAAATTTTTAATACATAAATATGAATAGAATTTATAAAAATTAATTTATATCAGTATTGGTGCATCCATATGTGGTTGATGCATTTACTAATGCTGTTACAAAATGASAATTRGGGTCATTTRGGGGTATCCCAGCAGCCACAGGGTCAGAGTGGCCAGGGCTGGACAGGTGCTCAGTTAACATCCCTGTGGGTGCAAAGAAAAGTGGCACAGGTGTGAATGTCCCTACCTGCATCCCTGTCCCCATCCCTGTCGTGGCACTGGGATCATTCTGTGCTTCCTCAGGGCTGAGCAGGAGGAGGGACCCACAGGCAGCAGGAGCAGCAGGCAGGGTTTTGCTGCTGAGCTGGTGTCTTTCCTTCTGTTTGGTGCTGGCAGTCTGCTTGCTCTGTTTGCTTTTTTCTTTCTTTTTTTAAATCCTGTTGTATTTCATGGCAGCAGGACAGCTCCCAGAGGAGTGCTATTAGCTGTGCAAGCCAAATGATCCATTAGAGGGGTTGAGGCTTTTATGTACAAGAGTCACACACAAAGACGTCATTAAATGGTCACTTTGGTGTGTTTTCACATGAAAGSAGTCACTTTAAAAAGTGTCTACAGCGTGCTGCCATCAGTATCCCTGTGCCACAGCAGCAGCCCTGGAGGGAGCTCAGGGGGCTTCTCAGGGGGGATGCCCTCACTTCCTCACCCTGGAGATGTGTGTTCTCCCAGCTGGCGTTCTGCTTGCTCTGAGAGGTGTTTGGGGTGTCCAAACCCCATCCCCTCCAGGGCAGGCTGTGATCTGGGGCAGCTGCAGGGCCCCGAGGGCAGCACTGCCCCCAGCTGTGGCTCTGCCCTGAACCACATCTGGCTGTGCTGTGGGACTGGCTCTGGGGAGAGGCAGCCGTGCTCCCACAGCGAGGGGCAGTGGCAGAGCTGGGGTGCAGTGAGCTCTCACACAGGGGCTGTCTCCAAGCAGGCCCTGCTCTGGCTGGGCTCAGTGCAGCCCTGCTCTGTGTGCTCCAGGGCAGTGAGGCAGGCCCAGAAATACATGAAGAAGGTTTCTCTGAMTGTGGCAGGCAAAGTGCCTGCAAACAGTTTATTTTTAAAAAAGGAAGCCATAGCTTACATGGAGTTAAATGTTTTCCTGTAAAACACATGGGCATCAGGGTAAATAGTTTGACCATTTACAGGCAATAGCTGATGGTATGTGGCAGCCATCCTCCTGCTCGGCTTCAAACRCGCCGGGCCAGGAGGAATTTGTACTCCCTGACAGAGGGAGGTGTTTGTGTGTTTGTTTTGGATCAGAGGAATTCCCTGTGTTCCAGCTGCACTGTTGAGCTGCTGGTTCTGCAGCTCTGGCATCCCCAGCATGGGGAAGCAGCCCCAGGCAGAGCCCCTGAGGGAGCAGAGCTCCAGCAGCAGCCAGGTACCACAGCACCAGCACAGCATGCAGAAGGGTTCAGGTGCCTGAACATGGTGTCATCATTAATGATTGTTCAATAGTGATGGGGCAGGGGGGATGTGCAGCACTCACTGGAGTCTGTTGGYCACAGGGAGATTTTTCTTTTGTCTTTAGGAGGTAGCCTGTTAAATGTTAGAGGTTGTAGGTCTGACCATGGATAGCTACTTAAAATTACAGAATCACAGACTCAGCCAGTAAAGGAGYTTGCAGTCTCAGAAGGGAATCCCAAGAAAGCTTTTCTGTTATTAAATATGCAGTCAGGCTGTTTTCTGGAAGGAGATTATTATCAGAGAGCAAAAATTGCAGTTGTATTCCTAACATTTAGTGTGGGATGTTAAAAGCAGGGTGTGCTGTGCTTCCCAGAAGATTGGTGTTGTGGGGAAGAGCCTGGTGGTGACCACACAGCAATGGGCACACTCCTGTTCACCTGTGTGCAGGTCTGAAACCCCAGGTGTACTGTCACCATCCAGCACACCTGGATGTGTCAGAGGATCCAAGTCTTCCAGAA
>CADDXX010000305.1:447818-462424 GCA_902810485.1 Alauda arvensis
TTTTCCACAATTGTGTAAGTGTTCACACCAAGTACCCTGTGCTTTGTGCTTGTTGGGGAGTAAAGCCATGGTGTGCAGCTGTGGGAAGGTGCCTGGGGACAGGTACTTGTTCCTRGCAAGGTGAAAAATCCTCCCAGTCCAGCTCCTGATCAGCAGACCGTGCTGAGCCCTGTGCTGCACCCAGTGAGGTGTCTCAGGAGGCTGAGCACAGCAAGGTCAGGCACATCCTGCTCCATCCTGGGCGGGTGGCATTTCTTCATTTGTGAAAGTGAACTATAAAGAGTAGGAAATAAATCTATGTATTAAACACCAAAAAAAGAAATGGAGAGGCAGCATGAGATTAAAGGATTTACTGCTGCAAGGAGAGCAAAGCARATGTGTGCTTGCTGCTGCCATGCTTCCAACAGGAGTGCAAAGTTTGTGTGGCAGCTGCTGCTGACAGTGTGTCAGAGGGGCTGGCACTGCTGAGCCCAGGGCTGGGGCAGAGCCTGGCACACCCAGGGACCCCTCTGCCCTCACCCTGCTGGCYTCCAGGGCCCCTCTCTGCTGAGGGGGTGCTGGGGAGCCTCAGGAGCATTTTGGTGCAGTTTTGGTGAGTTTTGGTGCAGCAGGATTAGGTTCATCCCCTGTGTGCTGGAGTGGCCCATCAGCACACTGCAGCATCCCCTGCCACCTCTGAATGTACTCACTGATAATACTCCTGTTGTAATGATGGGAAGAGAGTTCAGAAGAGGTTCAGAGGGATGAAAATCTGCCCTGGACTCTGCTGACTGCAGTTAGCTGATGCAGTGACAGSGTAAGGGGCAAGGCATGAATGCTGCCCGTGTTCTGGGGAGAGCTGTGGCAGGGCYTGCCAGCCTGTGGTKTGCAGCTCCTGGGCRCTCTGTGYACCCTTTGTAAAGGTCCATGGRATAAAAGTGAGACAAGAAACCYTGCTCCCAGACAGACAGGCCTGCATTTCTTTTGGGAGATTTGCTAATATGTAAATTAAAAAAGATTGAAGGTTAAATGTGCTCTGGGCTCCAGAGCTACATGCARACAAGGAGGATGTAAGTGTTTTGATAGYAGCTGGTGATAGCTRAGCAAAAGCACAATTTACCTGGGGCTGTGGTATGTTCTGGTAGTCTTTAACTCTGAGTAAATAGCTTTCCTKCAAGACCATCTCCCAGGTGGATAGAAATGCTGGCCTCAGTGGGGAAGCAGCAAGGCTCCTTGTTTCCTAGGAGCCAGAGGACATTGCATTAGACCAGAGGAATGATTTTTTTATGGCTTTAAAGCATTTGCGTGTATGAAGAACATAAAGTGGTTGGGGTGTACAACATGTACTGCCAGGCTTTGGATCTCATCCARAGAGTTATGGAGCAGCCTAAACCCCAGCACTGAAATGAGCACATTGAGTTTAATCTGGATTCCAGAATCAGGTTGGTTAACTGCTGCTCTGATTCCAGCCACACATGCTGTAGTTCTGTGTTACCCATGGAGCAGTAGTTGGCTCTGAATTTTACTTTGTGCTCMTSCAAAATCTTATTTTCCAGGTATCTGCTAAATGTGCCTGCAGTCTGCTTGTGTTTGCTTTAGCCCATGGCATAAAGGAACAAAGATGCAGCTCCTAATCCCACTGTGCCCATTCTCTTCCTCAGGGTCGATGTTCAAGGGAAAACTGCAAATATCTCCACCCACCACCACACTTGAAAACGCAGCTGGAGATCAATGGGCGCAATAACCTGATCCAGCAGAAGAACATGGCCATGCTGGCCCAGCAGATGCAGCTGGCCAATGCCATGATGCCTGGAGCCCCTCTGCAGCCCGTGGTACGTGCACCCTGGCTSCCCTCAGCAGCACAGCCTCCCTCAGCAGGGAAATCCCACCGGGGTYGGGAGTGGGAGGGGGGCTGACTGCAGTGAAATGCCCTCTGCATGGCTTTGTGTTACCTCATCCTGCCTTGCCTGCAGCAATATTTTGAATTGATTTCAGTAATCTTGGGTTAATTTATCTTTTGCAATTTGATTCTCAAAGTTTGTAAAGCGAGTGATGTGATTTTTGTTTCCTTTGCAATATCACATGCTCCAGGAAACTCCTGGCTTTGAGCAGATGCCCACGGGGTGTTTTCCCTTCACTCAAGGGAACTTTCCCAGAGAATTGCTTGCTGGAATTGAGCTCTGGTTTAGGGAGAGTTAGGCTCAGCTTGTGCCAGTGCATCAGTCAGTGTGAGCCCCTCGTGCAGCAGGGCTGGGTGTGTCTGTACCCTGGCAGTGGGGCTGTAGGACAGGACCTGTGCAGCACATCTCAATGTCCCTGTGAGCTTCAGAGCAATGCCAGGTGGCTCTGATAACGTGCTGCTGTTCTGCAGTGCTCAAAAACCTGCAGGATATTTATATTGCTATAAAATAAGTGCAGCAGAAAATAAATGGGGTAATCTTATTTGCTTTACAGTGGACACACAGGTGTCTGCTTGAGTGTATCGGGCTGAAATCAAACATGGACATCTCTTAAGTTACACACTAACAGACTGGTTCTGTTTTAAAGTTCATTATTACACAGCTGATAACCCACCAAAGAAAAGTGCAGTTAATTAATAGTGTATTTAAGAGTAATATTTAATTTCCTGTGATATTTGCTAGGTTGTGTTTCATTCACATGGATGAAGAACTATTCATTATAGAAATTATACCCATTTACACAACTCTCATTCTGTTTTCTCCAGTAATCCCTGCATGTTTTTGTTCATTATTTCCAATGTCTCTTGTTTCCAAACAATTCWGTCATTTCCTCAGGACTACAGAAACATGTGCTGTTCTCTGCTGTCTGCCTTAAATTGATATGAAACAGAGAAGGAGTTGTGTTAACTCTGTAGTTGTTTTTCCCTCTAAAAATTAGTTGGGGAAAAAAACCTAAATGTCTTGAGTAACTGCTTTATTTAGATAGTGAAAGACAAACACTCCTGGCTGAATTTTATTTGGCAGCTACACTGCATTTAGGGGCAGGAGAGTTATTTAATCCTTGCTGCAGTGTGGCAGCTCTGTGTTGGGTTTTCACGGCATTATTTGGGCTCTGCACCCAATTATCTCCACATCCACAAGGGCACTTGACTCTTTTTTGAAAACATGCWAACAAACAAAAGAAAATCATACTTGCATGTGCTCTTTCTTCCCTTGGTTTAATGTTTCAGCCTAACTAAAGCATCCCCCTGATGCAGTGAGTGTCTGGGCATGGGCAGCCTGTTAACTCTGTAAAACAGAATTGTGGCTGTGAGAAACCCCAGGAGCTCTGAGCCAGCTCTGGCTGCACCAGGCTCAGGAAAGCTCTGCCYGTGCCTGAAGCTGGGTGTGGCTGATGCTTTGTCAGGGCTCTCACATGCCTTTTCCCCAAGAGCCAGCATTGTACCTGCTGTGGCCATGTCCCCTTGGTAGCCCTGGAGTCTCTGTGACCCCACAGAGGGTCTGTCATTCATTATGGCATTGCTGGAGGGTGGATCCACCCGGAGTTTGCTGCAGGAGCTGTCACTGGSAGTTGGCTCCAAGAGCTGCCCCGTGCTGTGGGTGTGCAGGGGAGCTGGAAGCAGAGGCTGGTGGGGATGCCTGTCCCGTGCTCCTGCTCACATGCAGCACCTGCACAGGTGTTCCCATGACCCACAGACACACAGTGCTCCTTTGCAGCAGACACTGAGCTGGTTCAGCTCGGGGGGTGGCTAAAGCCTTGTTCAGTGGCAGCACAGACACTGAGTGCCTCTCTCCCTGTCTCCCTGCAGCCCATGTTCTCTGTTGCACCGAGCTTAGCCACCAACGCGTCAGCAGCCTTCAACCCCTACCTGGGGCCGGTGTCCCCGGGCCTGGTGCCCGCCGAGATCCTGCCCACGGCGCCCATGCTGGTGACAGGGAACCCCGGCGTGCCCGTCCCCGCCGCYGCCGCCGCCGCCGCACAGAAACTCATGAGGACAGACAGGCTSGAGGTAGGAGCTGGGACTTACCCTCACAGGGGCTGTCATTTGTTATCTCTCCTAGGTATGAAACAGTTCTCTTGTGAAACAAACAGTGCAGGTTTTGCTTGGGCTGGTAATGCCGTGTCTTTGTGAYGGTAAGAACGAGCAGTGACTGAGTGATGGTGCAGTGCCTTCAGGCTGCCACTCTGCTCCTGGCCCTCCCTTCCAGAAAGAAATGGAGATATTTAGGAATGATCATGGCAGCAGCAGGAGTGCCACGGAGCTGTGAGTGTGTGCCAGAAGGTGGTAACATGGTGGGGGCACAGCCCCTGAGCACTGGGCAGAGGTGCAGAGCTGCAGCTGCTGGCTGCAGATGACTGGGCCTCCCTGGCTCTGGGCAGACGGTGCCACACTCCCCTGCTGGCCTCCCCACCTGCCTTATCACCCTGACACAGCCCTGACAAGTGTGGTGCTCTCGAGCTGCTGCTCTCCCTTGCTCCCAATCTTTGTTATCTGAAAGGCCTGACAGTGTTTTCAGCACCTTATCGGTGCTGTGGCAGCGTGGGCGGGGAGCCAGGGACTGCTGTGGCTGCTGTGAGCCTGGGGCACAGCCTGTGGGCACAGCCTGAGAGCACAGCCTGAGAGCATGGAGCACACCCAGAGAGCATGGAGCACACCCAGAGAGCACAGCCTGAGAGCATGGAGCACAGCCTGAGAGCATGGAGCACAGCCTGAGAGCAATCCTGAGAGTACAGCCTGAGAGCATAGGCACAGCCTGAGAGCACAGCCTGAGAGCATGGAGCACACCCAGAGAACACAGCCTGAGAGCATGGAGCACACCCAGAGAGCATCCCTGAGAGCACAGCCTGAGAGCATAGCTCATGGGCACAGCCTGAGAACATAGCTCTCAGGCCATGGCACAGGCTGAGAGCAGGTGCTTGGCAGCCCTGGTTGTGTGTGTGGTTAAAAGGCAGTGATGGGGGAGGCTGAGCAGCCAGGCTGCCCTGCTGTCACCCTGGGTGTGCWGGACACAGCAGGCTGTGAGGGCACAAGGCCACTGTGTCTGCATGGCTGTTGCTGCTCTCCCTTCTGGCAGTGGTTCTGGTCACTCAGGGAGCACGCTGGGAGGAGCAAGAAGGATCTCTGTTTTATGCAGCCTGCTGTATTTGTAACTCAGTTCTTTCTGCCTGTGCATCTGCACTAGCAGGGATTAACTCTCCTTCCAAGGGAAGTGAATTCCTTTTCCTCAGCTGCCCCCCTGACTGATGGGGTGCTGCTCAGAAGGGGTGAGCTGGGATGAGTGTGGAGGGTCATCTGACAGCCAGCATTTCCCTCTGCCACTGTTCTGAGAGCTCACATCACCACGGGTCACCCTCTGTGGGATCACATCACTGCCCTTTKCAGAGATGTTTTCCCCGAGGGAAGCGTTCCCCAGAGCACGCTCAGGTTGCAGGGSAGGCAGCCTGAGCTGGCACACAGGTGCCTGCTTGGAATCACCCAGGGATGGTTTTCCCTTGGGGACTCTGCTTTGTGATGGACACCTGCCAGAGGTGGATTAAAACCRAAATGCAATTAGGTAAATTCATAAATAAATCATAATGGATTTGGAAATGAGTCTGGAGAGGAGGATGCCTCTGGTGGGARCCCTTTGGGCTGTGCTGCCAGGATCAGCTGCTGTGTTTGATTGTGCTTCCAGCCCTGCAGTGCCCGTGGGCTGCTCAGGGTGGGACATGAGGGCTCAAAAGCRTCCTGGTCATAAGCAGGAAGCAGCCATTGTCCCCAGGCACCCAGGGCAGCAGGGACCTCTTTGTGTGCCCCTCCAGGGCAGCCCTGCTGCTGGCCACGGGCTGTGGTCTCTGTGCTCAGGGAGCTGATGGTGTCTGGGACCTCAGTGTGCAGGATTTGGGCCTCCACATGCTGCATTCTCTTGGTACTGCTGTTCAGAGAGGTGATGCACTGCTGAGCCAAGCTCCTCTGCATGAGTGGGAGATGCTAGAGTAGAGTGCCACTCTCAGGGTCACAATGCTGTTTTTCCCTTCTGCAAATCCAGTTTAAACAGTGAAACATGTAGGTGAGAACATAATTTGCAAATGCTTTCTGGTTCAGTGGTCATCTGATCTGGAGTATCCAAATCTAGTACCCAAACACTAAACAAGCATGTCATTTTTATGAACAGCCAAATATTTGAATGTACTTCATAGGTTGCAGAAATGCAGAATGGATTTTGGAGATTCTGCATGATCTGGCTGTTACCTCCCAGAGGAGCCAGCAGTGTCTACCTGCTCTTCCAGKGAGCTGCAGCCTTGGCACTGCCATTTRTTGTGGCATGATCAGAGCTTTATAAGGCTCCACTCMCTCTSCCTTGGAATGAACTGTCCTGGAGAAAAATAACCACGATGATGTTAGCATCTAATCTTGGACTGTGCTTGGTTCCGCTTAGAATTTTAAATATTTATTTTCAAGAGTGATGTACACTGACAGGAATGAAGTCAGCACACATTCTGGCACACAGACCCAGGCTGTTCCCAAGCTGGAAGCTCTCAGCAGGCACACCTGGGGCTTTCAGGGATGCAGGCAGAGTGTTGGGCAGCACTGTGCCTGCTGAGTTAATGTGAGTCCTGGTAAAGTAAGGACTGCTACTGGCAGTGGGGTTGCTTTCTCCTGGATTTCATACTGACAGCATGCAGGTGTTGGCTGTCCAGTGCTCTCAGCCACTGCTGTAAGGAATCTGCATCTCAGGATGGAAATGTCATGGCTTGAGGCTTTTCCACACTCCTCCCCTGCAGGAAATATCTTGAACAAAGTGTGGTTCTTCAGTGAACTAGAAAAGATGCAAGAAGGACAGGGAAGTGGGAGAGAAAGGAATTGCCTAACACTTTATCAAAAACAGCTGTTTTTGTTGGAATGCAATCATTKTCTATTAGAAGTGTTCCAAAGTCAGGAATGACCACAGCCAAGCTGCTGTTTCTTGCCTGGTTCTTACATGCCATGTTTTGTCAGAAAGAAGCAACTTAGAAGTTCTTGGAGCAGGTCAGCTCTGGGTGATCAGCACTGCTGTGCTGACTGGCATGTGTCACTCAGGGGATTGGGGCAGGGAAGGGATCTGGCTGCAGCATTACCTGGCAGGCCAGTGGTTATTTTCCAGCCCAGGASTTTGCCTGAGCTGTTTGGGGCGTGCTGCAGAATTCTGCAAGCCCTGAGCAAGAGGGCACGGGATGAGCAGGGGCCATGGAGGGGCTGGGCCTGGCTCACGTGGCTCTGGTGCAAACACACACCCCCAGAGTCTGTCAGCAGCTGTAAACAGGTCAGGAATGACCCTGCACAAATGTTTTCACACCCAGCCTGGTCCTGGTCGTGCAGGGGGCACTGGCAGTGGCACCAGGGTTAAACAGCAGCCAGAGGACTGATGTGAAGGGAAACCAAACCACCTCCACATCTGGGTKGTTGCAGGGAKCAGAGCCAAGGTCCTTGAGGAAATACTGATGATCCAAGCTCACAGGCACCCACCTTGAACAGGAAATTCCGTCCACTAAAGGGTTTTATTTTTATGCAGCCCCGGTTGCCTTTGTCCCTTTGTTTCCTRTGGCCTTTGGAAAGCTGGAATGCCAAGTGTGTTTTGTTGGCAGTCTGGGGGARCTGACCATGGCAGGAGCCCACGCCAGTCTGTCACACAGGGTTTGCACGTGTGGAGGGGGCTGGTGTTTGTCACACTGGTGACACAGTTGTGTCTGTGCTGCTGGGGTGCCTGGGGCCTGTGTGGGCTCGGGGCTGGCTGGAGCYCATGGGGACACTGCAGGGACTGTCACCAAGCAGCTGCAGTGTCTGAGCCCTCCAGCTCCATCTGGCTGCTGGCACATGACAGTGAGAGCAGGGGCTTTCAGAAAGCTTGTCTCTGCTGCCTGCAACATCCATCCCCAAGACTRAGAGGCTTTGCTTTGCTGGTGCCACAGGTGTGTCGAGAGTACCAGCGTGGGAACTGCAACCGCGGGGAGAACGACTGCCGCTTCGCTCACCCCGCCGACAGCGCCATGATCGACACCAACGACAACACCGTCACTGTCTGCATGGATTACATCAAAGGGAGGTGCTCCCGGGAAAAGTGCAAATACTTCCACCCTCCTGCACACCTGCAAGCCAAGATCAAGGCTGCCCAGTACCAGGTTAACCAAGCTGCAGCTGCCCAAGCAGCAGCGACTGCAGCTGCCATGGTGAGTGCGGGAGCGCCTCTGGATGTGGGTGCACAGCGAGGAGAGGCGATGGTGGATGTGTGTCTGTCCTTGCCGAGGAGGGTGTGTGTGCCTGGGGACCCGGTCACTACACGGTGCAATGAGCTTTCTCAGCATGTGGTGCCAGATCTGCTCTGAAGTGGTTGCAGACCATGAGGTGTTGGACTGATTTTGCCTGCTGCTGTCCGGAGTACCTGTGCGTACCTGTGTGTATGTGTGCCTGTACGTGTGTGCCCCTGTGGCTCTGGTTGGCCGTGTGTCCGTGTGTGGGCAGATGTGTATCTATCCACTGCACAGCCAGACAAACCCGTGTTTAGTTCCTGTAAGTCCGTGTTTGTAGAGGTGTATTTCGGAGCGGATCTGCCCGCGGTTGTGCTGTCCCGTGTCCCCGGGGGCTGGCGGTGGCTGTAGCAGCCAGGTGCGGGCCCTCTGAGGAGCTGTTTGCTGGCAGGCGAGGGCAGCACTGGGGGGCTGCGGTGGCAGGGGTCCCGCCCGTGCTGAGCCGGGGGTGTGGGGAGCGCAGAGGGGGCGGCAGGGCCGGCGGGGCCGGGCGGTGGCCGGCACGGGCGGGGAGCCCCCAGAGCACCCCCCGCGCCCCGCTGCCCTGCCCTGCCGGGCCCCGTGCATGCCTAGTCTTGTTACCGTGTTACACGGCATCCGGTGATTTGTTTTTATTTGTTTTTTCTCACCTCCCCAAATGCACTGCTGCCCCCATGACGCACCTCTGCTTGCTGTTTATGTTAATGCGCTTGACCCCACTGGCCATTGCCATCATGTGCTCGCTGCCTGCTAATTAAGACTCAGTCGGCTGTCAAATCACTGAAGCGACCCCTCGAGGCAACCTTTGACCTGGTACTATGACCTTTCACCTTTTAGCTTGGCATGTAGCTGTACGGTAGAGCGGAGTTTGGGGTTAATGTGTAGACACGGAGCATCCCGGTGTCCCGTCCCCGTTGTCCCCGGCCAGGGGCGTGCGGGCGGCCGGGCCGGGCCGGTGCCTGTCCCCGCGCCGCCCCCGCGCCCCGCCGGCCCCTGTGCCCCGTCCCCCCGTGTCCCTGTCCCCTCGTGTCCCCGCGGGTGCCGGCGCAGGCCGTTGGCATGGCTTGGTGGCGCGGAGGCGGCGCGCTCTGCATGCCCGGGCAGCGCTGGGGGACTGGGGTGTCACCGCGGCCCTGCCACCCCCCCGAGCGGGACTATTAACATGGCTTCTTCCGTGTGATCCTGGCGGAGCTGGCAGCGCTGCTTGCCCCAGAGCCTGGCTCCTGGCCCAGCCCGCAGCTTTCCCGTGGCGCTGGTGCCGGTCCCACGGCGGCTGTCCCGCCGCTCCCTGTGCCGTGCTAGTGGTAGGCAGCTCCCTGGAAAGCTGTTCCCTCGCCTGGTATTTGGTAGTTCAGTCTGCTATGCCGCTTGCTTGCTCATGGAGAAACATGGTGCTGCCTGGTTGTTTTGCCTTCTACTGATTTTTTCTTTTTTCTKTTTTTCTCTCTCCTTTTCTCCTCCCTCCCATCCTCCTCTACACCCCACCCACACCCTCCCCCTTTTTTTTTTCCTTTTTGTTACTGGACTTTATTTTTATACCCATCCACCATTCAGGGAATTCCTCAAGCTGTACTTCCCCCCTTACCAAAGAGGCCTGCGCTTGAAAAAACCAACGGTGCCACCGCAGTCTTTAACACTGGTATCTTCCAATACCAGCAAGCTCTTGCCAACATGCAGTTACAGCAGCATACAGCCTTTCTCCCACCAGGTAAGTGCTTCCCCGGCTCCTTTTCGGGGGAGGCAGAGGGGGGRCTGCTGGGGAAGGCGCAGTAGGAGGCAGCTGCTGGTGCCTGGTGGCAGAGGCACCGTGCTGGAGGTGCCAGGCACAGGCAGCCCCTCCAGCCCTGGCACAGCAGTGCCCCTGGGCAGAGGAGGGGCTGCCTGTGGGAGCRCTGGCTTCTCTCTGCTCCTTGCAGAAGCTGGGTGGGTGTTTTCCAGTCTAACGCAAAATCAGCATCGTGCTCTGTCACSCCAAATCAGAATTGGAAATCTCCTCTCTCCTCCCTCTTTCCCTGGATTAACTGCTCTTCCTTCCACACCCCTCAGYGTTGTGCTTGTTTCCCTGTGAGACCCTTGGCAGGGGTGGCTCTGAGTCACACACACCAAGGGTTTTTTAATGAGATGTTAATGAGGTGCAGTGATCCCAGGCAGTCTCACAGGTGGGGAATCACAAACCTACACAAGAAATCACAGCTTGGGCCTCTACCACTGATGTCTCAGGGCTGCTCTTGGACTGAGTGAAGCCAAGTGCTTGTTCTCAGCCAAGAGCTCTACACTTGTCCTGGTGTAATTGCTGAAGAGTTGATGCCTGTACATGCACCAAGCAGAAATCCCTTTGGAGGACAGTGATGGGACATAAAGTTGGAATAWGTGCTTTGGTTCTGCCCATGGCACTGCATGGGAAATGATCTCTGGAATGTCCCAGGAGCTCCTGCCCTTAGTTACACAGCTGAGGTGGTTTATTACACCTGAACCCCACTGGAGCAGCACCATCGCTCCAGGAGGTGTGCAGAGCCCAGCTGACAGATCTGTACTCAAAAATGGGAAAGRGTCTGTGAGCACAGCCCTTCATAATGCAGACTGGGAAGGGGARGAAACACAGCTAATCAGTCATTACCCAAAAACATAAAGGATTTTATCCTAAACATCTTCAGCAAGTATGTTCCCAGGAGATCAGTATAGTGCCCTTTACTGTTCTGTTTTGATCTGGCATACAACCAACATGTATACTTTAAATGGCACMAAAATCAGTTTCTTGATCTAGTGGATGTTAATAACACAAAAGTGCACTGCAGCACTGAAATGTATCAGTAAATGTTGCAAAGCTTGCTGGAGTCAATAGCAAGATGGGTTGAGTAAGCTGCAGGTCAGATCCCTAGCCCACATATAAAATTCCATATAAAAATGCATATGCAATCATAGACCCATGGAACTACAGAGTGGTTTGGGTTGGGAAGGACCTCAAARACCCCTCACTGCAAACCCCTGCCATGGGGAGATGCCTTCCAACACACCAGGWTGCTCAGAGCCCCATCCAGATAGACTCAGAATCCTTCCTAGGAGTGTTAAACAATTCACATCTCCTTTGGCACAGCATCACCAGGGGAGTCTGTAAACTGCAATTCTCCAGCTTCCATGGAAGCAGCAAGGGGCTGGATGGTTTCTGGAAATGCTGGAGCTGCCTTTGAGTACTTCCCCTTTGAACTGGGGAGCTGGGGTTGTGGTTTATGTGTGCCAGACCCCATCTGCACCTCATCCTAGACTGGGGTCTTTCCCACTGGCTCCTGRCACTCCTTACCTCAGCTCTTCCTCCAGCACATCCACACTGAAACCTCCAGGAGCTTGGCAGTGGTTCCTGGGGCTTCATTAGACCTTTCCTGACCACTGAAGTTTAGTATATGTTACACGAAAAAAGTAAGGGAGTTTTTACCCTGAGCTATTATAAATTCTCTCTTTATATTTTTCAGATAGCAGCAGTTTGAGCTTTCCAGTAATCCAGTACTTCCCAAAACGTTTGAAAAATGTCTTTGGCACCTTGCCCTTTTTAGTTTTTCCCACTTCAGATGAGGTGGGGTCAGTTCCTGTTTGGGCACAGTCACCTGGAAGCAGAGTTTCTGCATCTGTCCCCAGGAAGCCACGGAGAGCASAGAGCGTGGTGCCCCAGCTCCACGGCACAGAGCAGGGCCAGGGCAGCTCAGTGACACCTGAATTAAAGTGACATTTCTCAGGTTCASATCCAAGGTGTCAGTGCTCATTTGTGTTCCTGGTTGCTTCAGGCAGAGAGGGCTGGAGGGCGGCACACCTACACAGGCTGGGTGTGCCCAGGGCTGGTCCCCTGTGGGACCCTCCTGTCTGCAGGACACTTCACTCCTCAGTTATCCTGACCCTCACTGATTCCAGAACCCTCAGATACCTCCTCTGAACTGTAAGGCATTGTTCTGGCTGCCTGTGTGCCTGGGATGTGAAGCTCACCCAGGGAACATCCATGCCTGGCAGTGGACACTGCACTCCAGCAYRCCTTAAGTGATTAAATGTTCTTCTGACATTCCTGTCACCTCTCTCAGCTAAAGCTCCCTCTGTGCACAGCTCCCCTCCTGAGGTGTCCCCAAAACCCTGGCTGCTGTCCCCAGACAAGAGGGGAGTTTAGGGGTGCTGCCAGAAAGCACCAGGAGCATTTGTGCTGCTGAAATGAGGGCAGTTAGTGTGCTGRGTCAGGAGGCTCTGCATGCCTTGGTGGTGTTGGTTTGGTCCCTGCTCCTGGCTGCCAGCTCAGGACACTCAGCACACGTGGGTGACCCTCCTTGTGAGTGTGCAGAGCTCCTCAGGCCTTTCCCTGCCCCGTGTCCTGCAGTGACTGGGAGCTGGCTGGCAGTGCTGCTGTGGCACATCCTGCCCCTGTGCCCACCCTGTGCTCAGCTCCCTGGCTCCTCAGGAGGGCAGGTGCAGCTGCTCTGCCCCAGCTCTGTCCCCCAGGGGACCTGAGTGTCCTTGAGATCCTCCATTGGCAGGATGCTCCCAGGAGGAGATGTCCTGGTGCAGCAGGAGCAGGATTGCAGCTGAGCCCCAGAGCCAGTGAGGAGAGGCTGCAGCGCCCTCTGCATCCTGTTAACCCCTTGTGTGTTCAATTACTGCAGCTGCAGCACCACAGACCCCCTTGTTCCTGACAGGGACTCAGTGCCCAGGGGCTTTCCTAAAGCACTTTCCTCCCTGGGGCTGCTGGGGCTGTGCAGAACCACAGCTCTCCCCCAAAACATTGGGGAGGGAAAGGTCACACACTGCTGCTCACCTCCACTGCAGTGCTTGTGCTGTCTGGAGTGTTGTTTGTAATTAGGCTTCAGTAGATTGGGCAGAAAAAATACACTGAGGGGAATAATACARGAGAGAAAGGAGAAAGAATTAAAACAACAGTAAACCTAGAACATTTATAAACATAGCTATATTGTGCTGCAGAAATAATCTGGTTGTGAAGTTTTGGTCAGTTATGTCAGAACATCCTGAAACATGCAGAAATTAAAATTCTGCCTTGTGCCAAACAGCCAGGGAACATTGGAAGTGCCACATTCATTATTCATGTGTTCTCATTAGTCAGTCAAACCTTCTGAAGTCAAGCTGAATATTAAGATCATAGCAAAAATTATTTTTATTACTGGTAAGAGGGTCATAYAGCATAATATCTGTGTTTGGGCATTGTGCCACCCCAGCAAGTGTTCTACTTTGTGCCTCGTGTTCATTTGCCTGAATTCCCTTTCAAACACTGTGTGCACTGGTCATAATGTTAATGAGGATCATCCAGGCTGAAGTGTGGAGCCTTTCGCTGCAAAGCTTTGCAGGGATGTTTCAGAGTGCTTGTAAACACCCAGCTGATGTGTGGCATGCAGATGTACCTGTGCCTGGGCTGAGGCACCTCTGCAGCTCTGGGGAGGGAGCTCAGCCTGAGCAGGGCCCTTCTGCAGAGCCACAGCTCAGAGCTGCTCCTCTGCGCCCCAGGAACACCACTGAGGGCCCCTCAGAGGCACCAAGAAAGCAGCTTTGCTTACTTTTTGTAYTTTCTAGCCAAATTCTGCTCCTTTTTTTAATCTTGCAAGTGATCCCACTGGCCTCAGCCCTGCTGTGTGCCTGGGGGGCTCAGGGGCTCCCTTCCTTTAGCCCAGGGCACAGAGCAGTGATCACATGGTGATGCCCTTGCCTTTGGTGCCTCACAGACACAGCAGTGCCAGAGAGCAGCCTTGGCCCCAGCAGGAATTAAACTGACTCCTTCCCTGCCCAGTTAAATGTTCCTGAGGCTGTGCAGTCCCTCCAGTGCCATTTCCTGTCCCCAGGGCAGCCACAGCATTTCCTGGCTGCCCTGGCAGTCTGCTGGGATCTGTTTCCATTTCCACTGCAGTCTCACACCCAGATTTCAGAGTTTATTTCAGTTTCTGCTGTGTCAATCATCACTAACAGCGTTAATAAATGTTATTTGTTAAATTTAAAAGTAAGTAATTTATTAAAAATGGATATTCTGGAAGATCAGTAGGTGTTTGTCATCCTGGAAGCAGAAATAGAAGATGGTGAGATCAGTCTGGTGGAAGGCATTTTGCTGTGTAACATAAAGAGAACTGTCAGCTTGGTGATACTGAAAAATGATGCCAGAATGATCCTAAAAWCACCTCCCTGCTCCTGGCTGTGGTTGCAGGGCAGAACTCTCCAGGTGCTTTGTTTGCTGTTGTGTGTTCTGAAGGGAGCTGGGGCTGTGAGCCCAGGCACAGCAGCTGAAAATGCACCCTGCAATGCAGGACAGGCTGCAGAGGTGCTGGGAGGTGTCACCATGGGCTGCACGGGACCCTGGAACCCTGCAGCCACTGCCCTGAGCCTCGTGTGGGGCTGGGAGAGGAGAGGAGAGGAGAGGAGAGGAGAGGAGAGGAGAGGAGAGGAGAGGAGAG
>CADDXX010000305.1:470580-481422 GCA_902810485.1 Alauda arvensis
AAAAAAAAAAAAAAAAAAAAGATTTTTCCAAACCAATACTGACGTTCACAGAGTCAAGCACGGACAGGCAAACAAAGAGCCCCTGCAGCTGCAGGGAGGGGGTCTCGCTGTAGTGTCTGTTCCTTCAGCAGTGACAACACCCCGGGAGGTGTTCCCTTGTCACAGGAAGCCTTGCGGAGCCTGGCCGTGGTGTGCATGCAGAGCCGGCAGCGGGGASGCCGGGGCGGGCAGCAATCAGTGATTAATTAATGAATTAATGAACGAGCTGCGGCCCCGCCCCGGCCGCGGGAAGGACGGGCGCGCTCGGGTTTGCTCTTGTAACCACAGACTTACTTTGGCTTGTAGTTGCTCAGTTACGTACTCTGTCCTGGGCTGCCTTTTGGGTTTATGCTTATTTTATTATTACTGCTATAGTTGACCTTGCTGTATGGAAAAAAAAATAAAGTGAAATTGCCCTAATAAAAGTTCTCTTTMTTAATTGTCTTTTCCTCTGCCGGGTTCAAAGTGGCTCCACTGGGTTGTGTGGGTTTGAACGTGTCTGAGCACTGATGGGATTGCACACAATTTGTTTGGGGCTTTTTTAAAAAATTATTTATTTGTTCGAGCGTTTATTTCTTTATTTGTTTGTTTGTTTATTTATACTGGGGCTTTTTTGCACCATTCCACCCGCTGGATGTGTATCGAAATTCCACCTGTTCAGGATATTCCTGTCGGATCCAGGAGGTGAACACAAAGCCCCAGAGTGCTCTGGATCAGCCCCAGCTGTCCTTACCCTGCTGGGGCAGCACCCCTGAGGTTCAGGGACACGCTGGGACCCCCAGCCCCTCCCTCCGCAGGGAATGGGGCACAGGGAGTGGGGGCACGGGGAGCTGGATGCTCAGGGAATTGGAGAACAAGGAGCTGGGGGCGCAGGGAACGAGGGGAGCGTGAAATTGGGGGGGCAAGGAACGGGGAGCAGAAAGCTGGGGGTGCAGGGACAGGGGGAGCAGGGAATGGGGCACGGAATAAAGGGCACTGGAAGGGAGCTGAAGGGAATGGGGCAGCAGGGAGCAGCCTGGCAGTGGCTGACATTAGAGGGAGCCCTGCTGCCACGTGTTGCARTTCCTCCGYTGGCTTCCCACAAATCACTGATAATCAAAACTTTTGATCACGGCATCACAGCTTTAATTGATAAAAAAAACACGGCAGGGCAGGTTTTGTCCAGGGGGGTTCCGGGTGTCTCCTGCCACCCCCAGCACGACCTGGCCTTTCCCAGACAGGTCTGTGGACACCGTTCCCASCTCAGCACACCTGGACACCCCTTCTGGCCGAGCACCCCCTCCCCTGCACTCCCTTTGTCCCCTGCTCAGGGTGACACCAGCGTTCCATTCATTGATCTGCCAGGGTACAACAACGCTCCGAGCGGTGCCAGCGCTCAGAACGGGCAGGAACAACGCGSCTCGGGTTCCTCCGGAGCTCGGGCGGCGGCTGCGGGGGCTCCCTGCTCCATCCCGGGGCTGCCCGGCCCTGCGGGACCCTCGGGCCGGCTCCGTCCTGCGGGGGCTCCGCGGGGCTGGGGCGGCTCGGGGGATGCGGGGCTGGAGACGGGAATCGCTCGGTGCCGAGCGGGGCCACGAGAAGGAGCTGCTGCAAAGAGCTAGGGAACGGCGGCTGTGACACCTCAGTGCCCCGGCACCCCTCGGGGCTGTGACACCTCAGTGTCTGTGCCATCCTTCGGGGCTGTGACACCTCAGTGCCCCTGGCACCCCTCGGGGCTGGGACACCTCAGTGCCCCTGGCACCTTTCGGGGATGGGACACCTCAGTGCCCCTGTGTGACACTCACTGTCCGTGGCACCCCTCGGGGCTGGGACACCTCACTGTCTGTGCCATCCCTCGGGGATGTCCCCTCTCTGGCCAGGGCCAGCACAACGACAACCACGGGAGCAGCAGTGAGAGCTGTGTCAGCTGCAAAAAGCAAAATAACCGAATTTTGTTYCAGGGATCTCCTGTGTCTGCAGCTSAGAGGCTTTTCTGAACCGGGGCAGGATTCTGGGCCCTCAGGGAGGGAGGAACAGGAACCTGGGGAAGAGTTCCGATCACCTCTGTCCCTGGGCAGGGAATGGGTGCAGGAAGAAGGAAACCGAATAACTCTGAGGGTGGTTTTGCATCAGGTATTAGTTGTCATTGCTTAAAAAGCGTGTTCCCTGCTCAGACAGAGCCCATCCCGCCCCTCTCTGCGGTCCCAGCTGTGGGTGCCACGATGCCCTGGGGCTGGGCACAGCCTCGGCAGGGACAGAGGCACCGGGACGGGCTCAGCTCTGCCCGGGGCACTGCCCGGGACACGCAGCACCACGCGGGGCTGGCAGGGTGGCACGGCCACCGCCACACCTGCACGGGCTGCTGCCGTTGTCACAGCACCAACTGCGGCACGGGCAGGGGGCTGTCACCTGTCATCGCGGGGCTGCTGCCAGGGGACCCCGACCCGGGGTGGCCAAGGGCTCTGGGAGTGTGGCCACCGTGCCCGGGGCAGCAGCAGCCGCAAGCAAAGGGGGGAAACGCAGCCAGGGTGTCACTTACCAGCTCTGCCAGCTGCTGCTGGCTTCAGCCCCTCAGCTCGTGGTTTGTGGTGCAAAAAGGAAAATGATGTGAACAGATCGTTACTGCATGAAACCAGTCCTGAACATCTGTGCTGAAGTGAAAACTTCATCCTAAAATAGATGCACAGATAGAGAGGGAAGAGGAGCAGCTCACAGGAGAGAGCAGGAGGGAATTCACAACACCCACCTTGCCCTATGCAGTTTTTGGGGGGGTCCCTGAGCCTGAATCATTCCCTCTCGAGGGTCACTGCTGTCTGCCCGTGCTGACCTCTCCCCACAGCTGGTATCAGTCACTCCGTGTCTGTTCTCTGAAGTGCCTCCACGCTGTTTGGAGGATGTCTGTGCAGTGAGATGTGTGCTCTGCCTCTGGGTTGCCCTCTCATGTGGTTTATCCATGTCATTATCCATGACATTTTCCTTTTTGCACCAAAAAGTGAAGCTGCTGAGCTGCTCCCGTTGCCGTGAGTCCCCAGCCACAGCCACCCGTGACAGCCCTTCCTGGCCGTGCCTGTGTCCCCAGGGCAGGCTGGGGCTGGGGCTGGAGGATGCTGCTGTGCTTGGGGCAGCTCTGGCCCCGGGTTCCTGGCCAGGATTGGGTGCCTAACCCATCCCAGCACCCTCAGAATTCCCTGTCCTCAGTGGTTCAGTGCTTCAGGCCAGGCCTGGGGCCAGAGCCGAGCCTGGTGTGTGAATYCTYTGCCAGAGTTGGGGTTGGTCCCCCMGAGCCGCCTSCGGGTCCCCCCGTGGTCGTGCAGGCACTCGCWGCGGAGGGAGCTGCTGGGTCCGCGCCTTCTGACTCAGCCGCAGGTGCATTGAGCAATCGCCTCTTTCCCAATCTGTTTTCTTGCTCGGGGATTCACTCAGCACGCTGCTTGCAGGGCAGCAGAAACGTAACCCAGCGGCGAGTTCAGGCAGGCGGCTGGGGCAGAGAGTTTTCACTGGAAGGAACTGGGGCTGTGTCCAGTGCCAAGTGCTGAGCCCTGTGGGGCTGTCACTGCCGCCCCTGGGTGCCACCACCTCCCCTGGGTGCCACCACCTCCCCTGGGTGCCACCGCCTCCCCTGGGTGCCACCCTGCCGCCCCTGGGTGCCACCCTGCMGCCCCTGGGTGCCACCGCCTCCCCTGGGTGCCACCGCCTCCCCTGGGTGCCACCCTGCCGCCCCTGGGTGCCACCCTGCCGCCCCTGGGTGCCACCACCGCCCCCGGGGCCCTGCATCCCGGGTCCCTCCCAGGTGAGCAGGGGCAGGTGGGGCCGTGACCCAGCCGAGACCGGGGCCCAGCGCCGACACCTCCCGGGGGAATCCTGCGGGAAAATCCTGGCACTCACTCTGCAAAACTGCACGGGACTGGAACTGCTTTGGAAAGGGGATGGGATGGCACAGGACAGGAAGGGATGGGATGGCACAGGACAGGACAGGATGGCACAGGACAGGACGGGGCCAGCCCCACACCCTGAGGTGCCCCAACACGCAGCTGCAAAGCAAAGACCCACGGGCAGCACCTGGTGTGGAAATTGCCAGAACAGAGCCCTGCTCTGTGTTTCATGTGCCTCTCCGCACTCATCATTGGAACATGGCCTTTCCTCTTTCCTGGACGTTTCCTGGCATTTTTCATCTCTCCCTGCTGCAGCACCTTGCAGAGCTCCCCTCCCTGGTCCCTGCCCTCCCCAGTCCCGGGGCAGTGCCCACAGCCTGCCCTGCCCGCAGTGTCCCTGCAGCCAGCCGGGCACACAGCAGGGAAGGGACATTCCAACCCCTTCCTCCTTTTCCTTTCCTTCTCTTCCCTCCTTGTCCTCCCCCCACAGCCCTGGGATGGTTTGTGGTGCTGCAGTTTGAAGGTTCCCACTCAGAACAGATGGGCAGCRTTTTCCCGTGCTGGATTTGTGAATCCCTCCCCGATGCAGCGGGGACTGGTGATGACACAAACCCGACTGCTGCTTTCCAAGTGGCACCGGCTCAGCCGCCTGCGGGCCGGGAGGAGCCGCTGAGGGGCCTGGCAGCCTGTCCTGGCCTGTGGCAGCACTCTTGGGCAAACAGAATTCTGTACTCATTTTTCAAACCCTCCCATCCTCCCCTCGTGAGCCGAAGCCTCGTTCTGCGGAGAAATCCGTGAAACCCAGCGCGGGATTTCTCGCAGCCGTGCTCCGAGGCTGTTTTCAATGGCAACAGGAAGAAACGCGTCAGGGTTCGTGTCTSTTCTTGCCAGGGGAGCAGTTCCGTGCCAGGCCGGGGATGCTGGGGCAGAGCCGCTGCGGGTCCCGGCTCTGCTCCCGGGATGCTGCGGGGCCGTGGGGACACGCGGAGCTCCGGGCGCGGCTCCGCTGGGTCACGGCTGCTCCTGCCGCTCCGGAGGAGTTCCGGCTGTCCCTGGCCCGGTGCTCAGCCCCCTCTCCCCGCAGGCCGGGTCCCGGGGCCGCTGCCCCGCTCGCTGCCGCCGGTGCCGGGTGCCCCGGAGAGCGCTGGGGCTCGGTGGGGCTGTGTCCGGGCTGTGTCCGGGCTGTGTCCGGGCTGTGTCCCACCCTCTCCCCAAAGGGAACAGGGCAGGAGAACTAAAACAGCTCCTGCTGTGCCCTGGCCTTTGTAAGCCGGGGCTGCTGGAGCCTCTCCTCCCCCGGAGCTGCCCCAGGTGGGAGGGGGCGGTTCCGGCRCAGGGGGGCTGTGGGAGGGGTGGGCTCTGCTCGGAGCTGCCGCAGCCCCCGCTCCGGGCAGGGCTCGGTGCGGCTCCCGGCCCGCACGGGATGCGTTTGGAAGCACCTTTGGCACCGGGACGGAGCCACCCGGGATTCCCCGCAGAGCCGGGCCCGGCCGGGACGGGTCCTGCTGCTCCCCAAATTCCTGAGCCCTCCTGTGGCATGGCCCGGCCGGGTGCTGTTTCTGCAGGCGGGTTGTTGTCTCTGCCTGTTCGTGCGGGGTAAAAAAAACCAAAAAAAACCCACCCCAAAAACAAAAACAAAAAACCCCCACGAGATCAGCAAATGAACATCTGAGTGATCCTGAGCTTTGGAAGTGATGGGGATCACCACAGCATCGTTCGGTTCATTAAAATATAATTCCGATGCACAGTAATTAAAAAAATAAATTGCAAATCACGTGGGGCTTTGCTTTAATTAAACGYTGATTATCAGACTCCTGCTGGGTTCCAGGGGCCGTGAGAGCGGGTGGATGTGTTCATTACCCGAGGAGCTCCCCGGCCGGGGGGCAGCGTGGGTGCAGGATGTGCGCTGCAAGCCGCTGGAATTCGGGGAGGAAGAGCACAGCAGCTGGATCTGCCGTGCCTGCGGGCAGCTGAGGAAGTGAGCATGGAAAAACACACCAAACCAACCACCCAAACACCCACCCAGCCAGCCAACCATCGCAGGGAGAGCCGGGGCCGGGGGGCTCAGGGCAGGGCCAGGGGGGCTCAGGGCAGGGCCAGGGGGGGTCAGGACAGGGCCGGTGCCGCTGCCCGGGGGCTCAGGGCAGCCCCGGAGCCGCGCCTGTGACAGGAGAAGCTCCGCAGGCACCCAGCGCTCCCCGCAGCCGCATTCCCGAGGCGTGCTCGGCATTGCAGTGCGGCAGGAACGGCTGCGATAACGCAAAAATGTGCGAKGCTTTATCAGGGGAGGGACCAGCAGCTCCTCACGGGCCCCGCTGTGAGCCGAGAGAGGGGACAGTCCCTCTGTGGGACCCCGAGGCACAGCCCCGGCCCGGCAGCAGGGCTTGAGTGCCCCAGGGGCTCTGAGTGACCCACGGGCTCCGAGTGTCCCAAGGGCTCTGAGAGCCCAGTGTCTCTGAGTGTCCCCGGGGCTCTGAGTGTCCCCGGGGCTCTGAGTGTCCCACAGGCTCTGAGAGTGCCCCCGGGGCTTTTCCCCACCCAGCTTTGCCGTTATCTGTCAGCAGCAAACGCAGTGAGAGGGAAAATTCTACCACTCACCCTGCAGAACTGCACGGAACTGGAACTATTTTAAGAAAAGGGGGGGAAAAGGGTAAACTTTCAAAGGTCTTTTAAAACCGGGGTTAAACAAGGAAAGACTCGGAGATGAGAATTAAAGGGCTCAGATAAGCTTTGTGAGGAGAGGTTTTCTTCCCTGTTAGTTTTGCTTATAGGTTTATGTCAGCTCTATGGAGCTGTACAGTATAATTTATCCAGCCTTCCCTATTTATGGGTACATTTCAGASTAGAATGTTGTTAGCAGCTTGAAGCACTGCCATGCTCCAGCACTTYGGGTTTAACACTACTGAATGTGAAAAAAAATTAATATTTCCACTCAAAATACTGAATAGCAGCTCTGAATGTGAAAWCTTCACAGCTCCCTGCAGAACATGTCAGAATCGCCCAGGGAAGAGGAATGCTGATGTGCTCGGGCTCGGGCAGCAGCTCTGGGGCGCTGTGAGGAGCCCAGCCCCGCTGGGTTTGCAGGCACAGCCCCRGGGGCTGCCCCAGGCACACCCCGAGCCCCTCCCGGGCACAGCAAATCCCCCTCGGGGTTTCCTTGGAGGCTGACAGCGCTTGCAGCCGTGTGTGTGTGAGTCTGGCATTTCCAGCAGGCACGGGATGGCCCGAGGAGCTCAAACCCTGCATTTGCTGACTCTGGGGCTTTGCTGTCTCTTTTAAACATCCGCGGCTTTTCCAGGGCTGGGAACTGYTCCCCAGAGCTGAGGAAGTGGCATTCCTTAAAAAAGTGTGTTTCCAGCAGGAATGAGAGATTGCTGGGAGCTGGCTCTGCYCAGGACAGAGCTCTCACCTCCCAGCTGCAGCGCTGAGCACAGGGCTGGGTTCCTYCAGTGCCCAGAGGAATCCAAACAATATTCCAGGGCATTTAGAAGGTCGTTAATTATTAAGCAGGCCYGTATCTGGGGGAAGTGTGATAACCCAGCCCGGGAGATAGAACTCAAACAAAGCTGTCTGTGTGGAACAGCTGTTTGGGCAGAGCAGCCCGTGGTGGAGGGAAGGAAATTTATAAATAAAGAAGTTACAGAACACCAACAAAGGCTGTGGCATGAATGGCCAGAAGTTCTGATAAAAGGGGASCTATTGAGGGTCACTTTTCTCAGGCCTTGAAAGCCATTTGGGGATTTCCAGGAATAAAGATCGCTTGTCCAGGCCGTGCAGGGCTGGGGTGCTCCAGGCTGTCCCCTCCTGCTGCGGGAGCAGGGGCTGCACAGCCCAAACCACCCCCTGCCTCCCTGAGGGGATGGGCTCCTGCAGGCCGGGCTGCAGCTCTGTGAGCACTGCAATCCTCTCTCTAAGTGATAAAAACCCTGTGCTCAAACCCCAAACCAAACCAAACCCCACCCAAACAGCTGCCATTGACCTCCCGCAGCCGGGATGGCAGCGAAGGAGCAGAGAGCAGGAAGGCTCTGGTTCTGCTGCGTTTCCTTGGTTCAATCCCGGCTCCATTCGGGCTGGGAGGGGGCTGTGGCTCCTCTGCAGCAGGAACAGGCTGTGAATCTGAGTCACACCCAGCTCGTGTGCACACCGAGCTGCTCCAGCCCATGTGCACCACGAGGAGCAGCTTCCAGCGCCAGGGGAGYGATGGCAGGASTGGCACATCCAGSGGGGARGAGTTTGGGATCCKGGAGGGACAGAGARGGGCTCCTTGGCTGGGCTGAGCYCTGAGCTGAGCCTCTTGGCTCCTGTCTGGCTGTGCTTTGTGCCCAGAGCTGGGCTCATTTACCGGGTCCCTGCGGGTCCTGACCTGAGCCAGCGGCTGCTGCTGCTCCCCCGGGCAGAGCCCTGGAATCTGCTCTGGGAAATCGCAATGAACTCTAGGGGCTTGGGGGGTCCCAAGGGTTTGCCTTTTTTTATTTTTGGTGCCAGCTAGAATAGGAAACAGATGCTGCAGGGGACCGGGCTCCCCCTGCTCCCCCAGCTGCGGAGGGGGAGCACCCACCCCGCGTTTGTGGTCAGGCTGCAGCAGAGCAGGAGGCTCCAGAGCACATCTGTTTCCTGCCCGCGGCCTCTCCGGATGCTCTGGTGGGCAGCGAGCAGAGGGGAAGCTCTGTGGGTCCCAGAACATCTCAGCAGAGTTGGATCCTGTCACTCATCCCCAGCAGCACCAGCAGCGAGGGCACTGACACCCGGCAGAAACCCCGAGGGATTCGGCTGCACACCCCGAGGCAGCCGGGGAGGGTTTGAATGAGCTGACCACGCTGTTCCCTTGTTTTCAAACAGGACTTCGGAGGATTTTTCCTCTCCTGCCCCTCTGTGACTCCTGCTGCTGCTCCTGCCGGAGGAGGGGCGAGCATCGCCCCCTGCCCGAGGCTGGAGAGTGCCCGGATCCCACCCTGTGTGAGGCTCTGAGCTTTGGGGTCACAAACAGTTCCAGTTTTAGTGTTCCACACTCCTGCCGCAGCAGATTCAGCTCCTCCGCAGCCCTTTGGGATTTCCAGGTGTTTTACCAGGGGGGTTAACTCGGATCACCCTGCTGGGCTCACCGCGGAGCCGAGGCCGGGGCAGGAGCAGGGATTTGCTCCCTGCAGTGGCCGGGCTCCCCTCGGGCAGCCGCAGCCCTCCCAGCAGCATTCCCGCCCCCACTCCTGATTGCTACATCCTCCGTGGCCAGGCGCTCTGGAACGAGCTCTCCYGCACATGAATCACGCGAACAAACTCGGCATGTGGCAGCGGGAGGGTTTTATTTCTGCTGCTGTCACGGATGCTGGCAGTGACCCTGCTCCTCCCACTCGTGCAGCAGCGCAGCCCGGGGCAGTGAAACCCCCCCTGAGCCCCGGCAGTGCCCTGGGAGAGGGCTGCAGCCCCTGCCCTCACCAAAAGCTCCCTTTTCTCTCTCTCTCTGCCCCTTGCTGCAGGACAGAGGCAGCGGGAATTCCTGCACAGCTCCTCCTGCCCCTGCTGCTGCACTTCTGCTGCTCTGAAGGAATTCGGGCAGGGAAGGGGCTGAGCTGCCAAGSGCTGGCAGGAGTCCTGTGCTGTGCCCTTGTGCAGTGCATTGCCCGGGCAAAATGGGAATGGTTTGGGTTAAAAATCAACTTTTCCTTCATTCCCCCAGCAAAGAGAACCGGCTCCAAACAGATCTTTGTTTTGATTCAAGTCTTCAATGGTTTCTCAGAGAGAAAGAAACCAAAGCAACAAACAAACAAACAAACAAGCAAGCAAACAAATCCACCCCCCAGCTCCTCCTGCCCAGGGGTGCAGGGATTTGTTTTCACAGGAAAATCAGCCTCTGTCGGGAGCACGGCCCAAACGTGCAGGGACTGGGGCTTGGAGGAGTTTCCAGAGTTTAGCAATAGTTGTGCAACACGTGTGTGATTTCTGGAGAGCCGTGCCAAGGGCTGGCCAGGCTGCAGTGCCTGTGGGAGGGGAGGGGAGGCTGTGCTGGCCCTGCCAAGCTCCTGCCCCTGCTGGCCTGGAGTGGGCACACGGTGAGCCCAGTAACATCAGTGCTGGGAGAGAAACAACCCCGGGAAAGGTTCCCCTCGGCATTTAATGGGAAATCTTGGCATGGGTGGTGTGATTTGTGAGGAGCTGTGGGCTGTGTGCCAGGAGGGACCTCCAGGTGCCTGTGCTGTCCCTGTCCCTGCAGCAGGACCTGCTGGGGCCAGCCTGGGCCACCTCAGCTGTGCCGGGGCTCTGGGAGGGGTTCTGGGAGGGGCCCTGGGCACCCCCTGATCCAGACTGGCTCAATCTGCTCTGAAATCTTGTCCCACCCGGGATCTGCTCTGATTCCCATCCCAGCCCTGCTCACGCAGCCCCTGCCTGCTGGGGGGTGTCCCAGGGATGCTGCTCCTCCTCCTCCCTGCCCTGCTCCCAGCTCTCCCCAGGTGCCACCTGCAGTGACACAAAAGCCACTTGTGCAGCCTTTCTCGGCAGGAGCTCTGAGGGAAGGAGGGSAGGCAGTGGATGCTGAGTGGATTCCCACCTGGAAAATACCTTTCCTGCCCTCCTCCACTGAGAACCATCCCGCTGTGAGCATTAATACTTCTGCAGCTCTAGGAAATACAATAATAGGTTGCACATTCAAACCAGCTGCTCGTTTATTTTTTCAACTGCCTCTGAAAAATGCCCGTAATTAGGAAAAATCTATAACAAGAAGTACAAACAAATCAATGTCTTTCATTAGCCACAAAGAGTCGGCACTCTGCCTTCACTGCAGCTTTATTAAATTAGAATAATGAAGCAGAAGCCATAGAAAGCAAAACAAGAGCTTTGGAAAGGGCTGAAAATACACAGATGTCAGGTTAGGAACACGTTTCAAATGTGAGCGTGAAGCTGTAAACACATTTGCTTGTGCTGTTCTGATGCCTCCTCTGCAAGGCTGTGGGAACCT
>CADDXX010000305.1:492232-504467 GCA_902810485.1 Alauda arvensis
TGTCCCCGTCCCCAGCCCGCGGTGGCGGCGGCGTGCGCGGCTCCCCGGCAGCGGGGCGGGGAGCGGAGCGGGGCCCGGCACCGCCGCTTGGAAACCTCCGAGGAAAAGCAGGGCAGGGCTCACCTTCCAGCGAGGTTTCCTTTGCTCTCCTATTTTTCTAGATGCGTTGCTGTGCCCGTAGAGACTTCATTGCTTCTCCTCAGCCCTATGTGACTCTGGGGGAAGGATCATGACCGAGGTCCTTCTCTCTGCTGCTCTGAACGGAACTGAACCCAACCTGTTATCCAGCAGCGGCTGGTCTGCCGGAAACGTCACCACCAAGTGCTCCCTGACCAAAACCGGCTTCCAGTTCTATTACCTGCCCACCGTCTACATTCTGGTCTTCATCACTGGGTTTTTGGGCAACAGCGTGGCTATCTGGATGTTTGTCTTCCACATGAAGCCTTGGAGCGGCATCTCGGTTTACATGTTCAACTTGGCTCTGGCCGACTTCTTGTACGTCCTGACTCTGCCCGCCCTCATCTTTTACTACTTCAACAAAACGGACTGGATCTTCGGGGACATCATGTGCAAGCTGCAGAGGTTCATCTTCCACGTGAACCTGTACGGCAGCATCCTGTTCCTCACCTGCATCAGCGTGCACAGGTACACGGGCGTGGTGCACCCCCTGAAGTCGCTGGGCAGGCTGAAGAAGAAGAACGCSGTGTACATCAGCAGCCTGGTGTGGGTCCTCGTGGTGGGCGTGATTTCCCCAATCCTCTTCTACTCGGGGACAGGGATAAGGAAAAACAAAACCATTACGTGCTACGACACTACGGCCGATGATTACCTGAGGAGTTACTTCATTTACAGCATGTGCACCACGGTGCTGATGTTCTGCATCCCCTTCATCGTGATTCTCGGTTGCTATGGGCTCATCGTGAAAGCTCTGATTTACAAAGACCTGGACAATTCTCCTCTCAGGAGAAAATCCATTTACCTGGTCATTATTGTGTTGACGGTCTTTGCCGTGTCCTACCTTCCCTTCCACGTGATGAAGACCTTAAACCTAAGGGCCAGGGTGGATTTTCAAACCCCAGATATGTGTGCCTTCAACGACAAGGTTTATGCCACCTACCAAGTGACGAGGGGCCTGGCCAGCCTCAACAGCTGCGTGGACCCCATCCTTTACTTCCTGGCAGGAGACACCTTCCGAAAGCGCCTTTCCAGGGCCACCAGGAAATCATCCCGGAGGAGCGAGCCCAACGTGCAGTCCAAAAGCGAGGACATGACTCTTAATATGTTAACAGAGTATAAACAGAACGGAGACACCAGYTTGTGAAGAGATGCAGAAGATTTGGGGAACGGTTTGGAAAAAAAATCCTCCGCTTTGAGGCAGTAGGAGACTGTAGGGCTTGCAAGTGTGCGAGGAAAATCTACCAGTCTCAAATTCTTATTTAGATAAAGCCTCRTTTTCTGGTCTTAGAAAAAGCTTAACAAAGTCAGTGGAAGAATTTTAATGGAAAAAGATGTGTTGAGATTCAGCTTTCCTTCATGAGTTTCATTTATTTCTGACTTGTGTCAGATGAAGTAAAATGAAGTAAATCCCCTAAAGGAGGAGAGCAATCYGAGTGCATCTGGTTTAATGACTGAGTCTCCCACATTTGAAAATGTTCTCAGTCAGCCTGTCTTTAAAAATAGGAAATGAAAATAAGAGCAGTATCTTGTCTTCTGAGGCTCAGCCACAGACCAGGCTTTCTGCTCTCTCACTGTTGTACGCAAGGATTCCAATCGAAGTCACGATGCAGTTATTTTCAGTTTTGTCATTTTTTTCATCTTCTTCTAGTGCTGATAATGACTCGATAGTTTGGTGGCATTTATGGTTCAGTGCTCTTTCAGTGCCGGTGTTCTAGTCCAGGTAGGCTTTGCTGCTGTGTGCATGGTTGTGCTTTGGGACTGCGGTGGTTGTTCATGGCCAGGGCTCCCCGGGGCCCCCGGGCACTGCGGGTGTCCCCTGGGAACTGGGGCTGTCCCCTGGGCATTGGGGCTGTCCCCAGGCTCTGGGGGTGTCCCTGGGGCTGTCCCCAGGTGCTGCCAGGCACGTGGGCGCTGCCGGGCGTGGGGAGGGGGCCGTGTGGGTGACGGCTCTGGGGGTCTGGCCCTGACCCCATACCCAGGGCAGTGGCGTGGTGCCAGCCACAGGGATGGGCCTGGCGTGGCCTGGCTGGCCAGGGAGCGCTGGCACGGGGGCTGCTGACACTGCACTGGCACAGGGACTGCTGGAACCAGAGCTGGCACCACGCTGGCACTGCGGCCTTGTGCAGAACTGGAGCTGGCACCGTGCTGGCACCGGAGCTGAGACTGCGCTGGCATCACAGCTGTGTGTGGAAGCAGAGCTGGCACTGTGGTGGCACTGGTGCTGGCACTGTGGTGGCACTGGTGCTGGCACTGTGCTGGCACCACAGCTGGTACGCCACTGGTACCACAGCTGTGTGCGGAACCAGAGCTGGGTGTGCTGGGAACAGCTGAGCCTCGAGGCTGCAGTGAACACCTGCTGCAGAGGGAACACCACGTGCTCCAGCAGGAAACACGTGCTCCAGAAAGAACACCTGCTCCAGAGGGAACACCACGTGCTCCAGCAGGGATGACATGCTCCATGTACCTGCSTTTGGAACATGTGCTCCWSGTAYCTGCMTTTGGAACACCTGCTCCSTGTACCTGCGYTTGGTACCTTTGGTTCTGCTCCCYCAAGCCCCACAGATAACACCACAGYCGTGTCCCAGGAACAGTGACTGTTAAAATGGATGATATGAATGGATTATATATATATGATATATGATATATATATAACAGTAATCGGGGGGAATTCATTTTTTTGTACTTTGGCGAATAAGTTACTGTATTAACAAGATGTTACACTGTACTACAGACTAAATCCGGCCCTTTACTATAGATCTTCTCCAAGTGTGGAATAGTTCGTCCAAAATTAGGCAAACTGCATCATTGTGTAACACAGGAGCTAGTGATCAGGCACAGATGAAATTCCACATGGACAGTCTCACTCGTTTCTCATATTTTTAATAAATGTATTTGAAAATATTTTGTGCTAAAGGCRGTATRAAAGCATGCTCTGAATTATGAATTTAGTGTACAAAATTAAGTTCGATGTAATCCTAAGGGTGATTTTTAACAGMTCTTTGTTCCTCTGGTCTGCATCATAAGAGTAAAAYATTTCTATTTTACTCACCAATTTCCAGTGATTGGTTACAAAGGAGAGTAGCTGTAGTTATTTTTGACAACATTGTTAAGCAGCTTCTGTTCACATGTACGGCTTCCTCTGCAGAGTCCCTATTTATTGAACTTATTTATTAGAATGCTAAATGTAAAGTTTGTAAAGTGTGGTTCTCTGTGGTCATATTCAGAATTGGGCATTAATGGAAAATTGAAGAGCATGTTTCAATCACTGTAATACTGTGTCTTCTAACAGAACATCTTTATAATAAACTCAATTCCACCCTGACTATTCACTGCTGATATGTAACCTGGTGATAAATTAAAGCACTGATTTATAGCCTAGAGGTAAATGAAACTCCAGCTTAGGAAGCCTCTCAGAGCAATGTGGAGAGCTCATTTAGCCCCATGAAAAACGKAGAGGTAGCGAAGAAATCTCAAGCCAGGGTCAATTGCTAATTAATCCTGACTGACAAAGCCTGTGGAACAGCACAGCCTATTTATATAGCACAGAAAGAGCCTGATTCACAATAAATGACTTCTCCTATTATGTGATTATTGGAGGCTTCATTCAGCTGAGGCACGGCTTGTTTGGAATGGCAGATGAATTACACGGAGAGGGAGCACAAAAATAGGATTTTCTTTGAATCTGCTTCTCTGTGTTSAAAATCCTGCTCTTCTCCAAACATTTTGTGGTCAGTGCCTCGCTTTCAGTGGGGAAATGAAAACTTCCACCAGTTCAGGTGTGCCAGAGGTGCCAATGGGCCCCAGCAGGAAGCAGACCCCACGCCCAGGCCGGGCTTTGTGTGGCTCCCTGCACTCCTGCCCTTTGCTGGGGCTGTGGGGTGCAGCCCTTCTGAGTGTGGGATCCGAGGGGACGGGGCCCCAAAAGGCAGGGGACAGACCTGTGGCACTGCCAGCCATGCTGGGGACATGTGGGTGTCCCTGAGCCCCACTCACCTGAGTCCCACTCACCTGAGCCCCACTCACCTGTGGTGCCCCTGAGCTCCACATAACTGAACCCCACTCACGTGAGCCCCACTCACCTGTTACTGTCCCTGAGCCCCACACAAACCCCTGAGCCCCACACAAACCCCTGAGCCCCGCACACCTGAGCCCCACTCACCTGGGCCCCACACAAACCCCTGATCCCCACTCACCTGAGGGTGCCCGTGCCCCAGGGTGGCTGTGGCTGCAGAAGCCTTGCCCTGAGCCGCTCCCCTGCAGGTTCTAACCCATCCAACCTGCCAAGGGAATGCAGCTGCAGCTCGGGCCTTTGGGCTGCTCGTTAATAACCAGTGACAGCCATGGGCTGTGATTGCTGGGGACAAGTTCAGCTCATTATCCCACTGCTGTGACCACCCAAAGTCCCACCCTCCCTCATGCTGTGCAATCTTTGGCTGGCAAATGAGATTAAACCTGCTCTGATTCTGTGGKCATGCTTGTAACCTATTTTCTCCCTGGGGATGTTTGGGCATCTTCTAACTACAAATCATTCTCTGCAGACACCACAGAGTTAGAAGTAAACAGTTATTTAGAGCTTTGCCAGATCCACACCARCACCAGTTCTCATCCATGAGCTGGATTGGCTTCCAGCACTTCATGGGTTAATGTTTTTTCCCATTTATGCCCAGTAACTCTCACATATCRTTAACACAAGGTGAATTCAGCAGGAAACCACAGGTGAGCTGCTGTCAGTCTGTACATGAGCATGACACAGCACCATGGGGTTTGTGTTTAACCCACTTCCTGKAACAGCCTGCTCAGCTCCTGAGCTTACTTATCTGGTGTGCTGTGATTTTAACATTGTTAAATTCCATTTTTGTTTGTAAACACTACTGAAATCTGCCTGCAACATCTGCAGGGACAGCGCTACCACTCAGGTCGTGTAGCTGCTTCAATTAAAGAGCAAAAAAATCCTCTTATTTGTTTATAATTTTAATGAACAAAAATCTATTTGGGCTTGAAGTTGCACCTATTTTTAGTGGCAGCAAGAGTGCRGCCCCAGCGTTGCTGGTGCTGCAGCACCGCCCCAGTCTCATTATGAAACACTCCTTCTGCCTTTTGTGTTGGTAATTCATGTTTCCAGGAGATTCTTCCGGCACTGATATGTCTTTAAAAATAGGTAATAAAAGGCTTGCAAAATATGTGCAATTTAAAACCTTGAGAGGAACCAGGCAGACCAAATGAGAGTCGAAAKTAGTGAATAAATGAGCGATGCTTGGCCTTCAGAGACAAAGGAGGCGAGGTGGCAGAGCAAGGGGGATGGCTTCAGGCTGAGGGAAGGTAGAGAGACATCAGACATTAGAGGGAATTGTTCCCTTTGGGTGTGAGGCCCTGGCACAGTGTCCCAGAGCAGCTGTGGCTGCCCCTGGATCCCTGGCAGTGTCTCAGGCCAGGCTGGGCAGAGTTTGGAGCACCCTGGGACAGTGGGAGGTGTCCCTGCCATGGCAGGGGTGGCTCTGGGTGGGATTTAAGCTCTGTTCCACCCCACACCATTGCCTGGTTCTGTGATGTTTGGGGTCAGTGTGTCTGCAGTGGCACCTGCAGGGCTCACACCTGAGCAGTTCCAGGGGCAGCAGGCTCAGTCCCTGCCCCATTCCCTGACACCCCGAGCCCTCTGCCATTCCCCGTGCCCAGCCTGGAGCTGCTCCCAGCCCCTCTCCCCGTGCACACCAAAGCCAAAGCTGTGCTACAGGAGCTGGCAATGTTCCCCTCTGGCAGTGGCTGCTGTGTCTCAGTTCCTGAGGGACTGTTCCTTCCCAAACAGCTTCACATGTCAGATCCCATTAGAGCCCMGAATCCCTCTGGGAGCTGTGCCTTCCCTGCCGTGGGGGTTTTCAGGTTTTATCTTGGGCTGTATTTCCCTGCCATTGTCTTGTCTGGCTGCCTGCAGCTGCCCCAGCTCCACACCATGTGCAGATTTGTTCTGTTCCCTCCCCCATCACGTGGGATGTGATAGTGGTGCTCCACTGATTTCATCAGATTTATCTCAAGATTTATTTACCTTTCTCTTAATTTTCTTCCTCTTCATTTATCTTTGCCCTTCGTGCAAATGGTTCAGCTACCCATTAAAATTACTCAATTAAAACGATATTTTCTTACCAGTAAATTAATTCCATCTTCAACAAATCATGCTGCTCCACGCCTTAACAAAATTTCCTTTCCATTCCACAACCTGCTGAGGCTCAAAGACCTCATGTCCCCCCAGCACACAAACCTTTAAATGCCCCCAGGCAGGCAGCCCCAGGCCCAGCTCTGGCTGTGTTTGACACGAGCAGGCTCAGGCAGTGTGTGTGAGCACCAGATTTAATGTCTGAGCTGACTCTGCATTTCCCTCTGCTTCCACCAAATCATGGGGTCATCTCTGTAGGAAAGGGCCTCCAAGAGCACCAAGTCCAGTTATATGAGTTCCCTTAATCCTGGCCTAAGTGGGCACAGGCAGTTTGTGACCCTGGCAGGGGTGAGGCAGGATCCTGGCAGGGATGGGGCAGCACGGGTGCCACCAGCAGCAGCAGCAGTGCCGGTGTGAGGCAGTGAGAGGACAGAGCAGTGCTGGCTGTGTTGTTATCCCCAGGGCACAGAGCCTCACACAGCTCCTGGGGGATGGGACCACCCCTCTGAGTGACCCAGGGCCTGCCACAGCCAGCAGCAGCGTGTCCTGCAGCCCCAGGGTGAGCTGGACACCCCAAACAATAACCAGGCTGAGAGTCCCACCAGGAAACCCATTGCCAGGGTCCCCAGTGGCTGCTGCCTGCCCCTGGGAGCTGTGATTGCATCCCTAAGTGATCATCAGAAAACCTGCTCATTGAAAGTGCTGGGAACACCATTTACCCTTCCTGGCATTCCCCCACAGCCAGGGAACAGCAGAGCTGTTTGTGTTAATAATTCATAGGAGACTTCTCAGTTTATGGCTGCTCCACACAGCAGCACCAGGATCTGCCCCACACCCTCCTCCCTGAGCTGGGGCAACACCTGGGGTGAGATTAAATCATCAAACCCTGCTAGGGATTACCTGGGATGGACTGACACCCATCAAACCCTGCTGGGACCTGGGATGGACTGAAATCATCAAATCCTGCTGGGACCTGGGATGGACTGACACCCATCAAACCCTGCTGGGACCTGGGATGGACTGACACCCATCAAACCCTGCTGGGACCTGGGATGGACTGACACCCATCAAACCCTGCTGGGACCTGGGATGCACTGACACCCATCAAACCCTGCTGCTCCCAGGGGCTCTCCAGCAGGGTGGTGGAAGCCTGGCACAGGTTTCTCAGGAGGCTGTCCCTGCCCTGGCAGAGCTCCAGGCCAGCTCAGTTCCTGGTGGGTGGCAGGGCTGTGCCCTGGGCTGTGCTGGCACTCAGCAGTGTCCTGACAGAGATGTCCCCGTGGAAGCCAGGCTGCCTGGTCACTTCCCTCCACTCTGAAGAATGGCCTTTTGTGGGGAGCTGGTTTTYCTCCAGCACAGTGAGTGTGAAATGACCCAGCCTGGAGCCAGGGCTGGCTCAGGGGATTGGGGTGAGTTCAGGGGCTGGGGCAGGACAGAGGTGTGAGGGGCTGTGCAGAGCCTTGGTGTCACCCCACTGACMCCAGGGACTGGCAGAGGAGGGGAAGGGATCCTCCCGCACACAGCCAAGCACCCCAAATGCACAGAGGCTGTGCCCCAGAGGCTTGGGGCACCAACACACGAGGATTTGTTCCCTTGGTCTCTCTGGAACCCAGCTGGGAAAAGCTCTTGGGGATTATGACACAGTTTTTGTACCAAACATGATGTTATTGCTACTTTCCAAATTAAAGAGTACTTTTAGGACTCCACAGAAGTTAAATTCTTAGGAGACTGTTGAGTTTTAACATCCTCAGTGAAAACAGCAGAGGAGTTCAGTCATACATTGAAGATAACAAAGGTTTGCCTTGTAGAGGGCAGRTTATTTATTTGTTTGGTGTTACTGGCCCATCCCTCTCCCCATCCCCACTGTGGGCTCTGCACAGAGCCCCAGGACCCAGGTGGGTGCAGCAGGAGGGGTTTCAGCTCTCCCTGCTCCCCTGGGCTGCAGTTGGGCCRATGCAAAGCACAAATGGCCCTGCAGGGTTTGCAGCAGTTCCCGGGCAGGGACAGCAGCCAGGCCAGAGGGGAGCAGGTCCCGGAGCTGCCCGAGCTCCCCTGGCACTGCAGCTCCCCTCCTCCTCCTCAGYAATGTGTCAGGACACGTTTGGCACWRGTGAAAAGTTGTTGTTTAACATTYTTGTGTATTTGAGAGCGGTGGCAGTGATGCTTCCTGTAAAACAGAGCTGCGAGCGTGGCAAAGCTGTTTGATGTTACAGCCTTATTTAAACAGCATTTAGATAGTAAAAGCAGTCATTCCCCTCATCCCCACATACCAGCTACCCATTAAAATTCCTTCTCATGCTCTTSCACAAAGACTAATTTTGGCAGAAGGCTGACTTGCCCTAGATTTTTAAAAGACTACTTGTTTTAAAACAAAGTCCTTTGGGGAAGGGAGAGCTGGGGGAGGATTGCTTCCTCCCCCTGCCCTCCCCAGCCTCATCACCCCTGGTCACCCCCATCCCATGAGCCCTGGTCACCCCCATCCCACCACCCTCCCCTCTGTCCCCTCCTGGCCCCGGAGGGTGCAGGATCCTCCTCCTCCTCCTCTTCCTCCTCCTCCTCTCCCGTGGAGGGGCTCCTGACCTTGCAGGGTGATGGAGGGGAGCTTTCAGCACAGAGCAGGAGGAGCCAAGGGAAGACTGAAAATCTGTCATTCACCTTGACATTGACAGACTAAAAATAAACACTTTTAAAACAAATTATGGCAATATTCAGATATTACTTGAGGGACTCGACTCGGAATAAAACTCTGGGTTTTCAAGCCAGCCCTCGCCACCATCAGAACAGCTTTTCACCAGGACATTCCTTTGTTCCTGAGCTGTTTCCTCTCCTTCAGACCCTGGGCAAAGTGTCMCTTGTTTGAGACAACTGGGAGCAGTGAAAAACCAGCCAAAAGCTGGCCCAGGTGTCCTGTAGGCCGCAGAGGGAGCAGCTCCAGAGAGCCCCACAGAGGCAAATCAGCAGCCAAAGCCCGCGGGGAGCAGATGGAGGAGCTGACTTGTCTCTTTGGCTGGGATTCAACGAGAATGTTTTCTACCCTTCCCTTTCTGCATGGGGATAAATCTGCAAAGGGAAGCGTTTCTGGGTGCAGAGWGCTGGCAGGGCTGGTGGCACACGGGGGGATCCAGCCCTGCCACAGCCCCTGGGACACATTCCCTGTGCCCTGAGAGCTGCTCTGGCTGCGGGGTCACCCACAGGCTGCTGGCAGCAGGAGGGGTGGGACACAGTGAGTGCCATGCCCCAGTGAAGGGCTGTGYCAGCAGCTGCCCTGAGTGCAAGGAAGGAAGCAGAGCTGAAATTTGGGCTGAATTCAGCAGCTCTGCAGAGTGCCAGGCCCTGGTGACACCCAGCAATGGCTCCACTGAGGGATGTGGCCTGTAAAGCCCCCGTGGGGGCTCTGGGTGCTGTGCCCTGCAGGGACGGGGCAGAACCCCCCTGGCTGCCAGCTGCAGGTCACCCCCTGTCCCCAGGCTGGGCTCAGCCAGGGCAGGGCCAGGGCTGGGGCTCTGCCACCCCACAGAGCTCCAGCCCTGCGCCACAGCCTTGGCCACTGCTCTGCTCATCTCAGCTCTGCTGAAACTGATACTGGCAGGGATGACTCAGCCCTAAGTATAGCTACCTGCACCCAAAATAGAGCCCAGCCCTGCAGCAGCTCGGGCTCTGGCTGCAGGTCAGCCAGGAATGTCTCCTGCACCCCTGGGAGCTGCTGCTGGGACACTGGTGCCACCACAGGTGGCTTTTCACCTGCTCTCACCCTCAGCAATCCTCAGGAGGGGACTCCAGAGTAAACCCTCATGCWTTAATCCCCTCTGCTGCATGAACAGGAACACAAACCTCAGCTGTTCCTTCTCTTGATCAATCCCCACTGACCAGAGCTCATGGGCAGGATCGGTTTCCACCACATCTAAAAATACACCACCAGCTCCCCACAGATGGATCTGAGGGGTGTGTGTGTAACTACGTGCATGTGCACATGTCCCCAGAGCTCTGGGATACACTGCTCATTTACACAAACTCCTGGTGCTTTCCTGTAAGAGATGGGAGGCAGAAAGCACAATGAATGCCCTGGCAGTGCCCAAATGAGGCCTTTGTCCCTTGCCCTGCAGCCACAGGACTGAGGAGCACATCCAGAAGCATTGGTGAGTTCACACTGGTGGAAACCCCCAGAGGGAAGGAGCAGCCAGAGCCTCTCTGCCCCCCTGTCCCAGTCAGGGGTT
The DNA here is from genome assembly GCA_902810485.1 of Alauda arvensis. Lineage (NCBI taxonomy): Eukaryota > Metazoa > Chordata > Aves > Passeriformes > Alaudidae > Alauda > Alauda arvensis. The sequence goes on from CADDXX010000305.1 coordinate 502,772, forward strand.
GTGTTCTGGGCTTTGCTTTGCCTCTTTGGCTGAACTGTTTACAATAGCAAACAGAAGAATTTGCCTCTCAGACTAAGAAGATAAACCCCAGTTAACTCACCACAGGATGTGCACAGCAAAGCTGAGGAGCAATGTGCACAGTGTGAGCCACTCCCAGATGTCACTGGTGTGAGCTGTGTGCCCCTGCAGCCGCCCCACTGCTGCTGCCTGCTGCAGGCAGAGCACAAACCAGAGCTCAAACCAGAGCACAAAGCCAGAGCTCAAACCAGAGCACAAACCAGAGCTCAAACCAGAGCTCAAAGCAGAGCTCAAAGCCAGAGCTCAAAGCCAGGCTGGAGCAGTGACCAGCCCTGCTGCAGCCCCAGCTGCACTCACACACCACACTGCACATCTGCAGCTGCTCGGGTGGCAGGGCAGGGGCACAGCAGCCTTGCTGGGGGCTGCAGGTTCCCAGGGGGATTTTGGAGACAGGKTGTTTCTTCCTGCAGCAGGGCTGTGAGAGGCTGGCTGCAGCCCCAGCCGGGGCTCTGCATGCCCCGGGGCTGAGCAGGGCTCTGTGTGTGCCCCAGGGCCACCCCTGGCACAGGGACACGCCAGCCTGGGGCTCCTGCACAGCCTCCTGCTCTTCTCTCCAGTCTCACTGCGAGGGTATAAACATCCACATGGAGTCACTGCAAATGAGTCATATTTCAGTGCCATCTCATTATTACATACTGTACATGATATTTGTCAGCTCGTGCTGTGAGCAGCTCCTTTACATAACACCTGGAGAGGTGTGTCAGGCTCCGTGGATTCCCAGGGCTCTGCTTTGGGAGGGATTAAAGTGTGCTGCTCATTTCCACCAGCCCCACTCCTGTGCAGCTGTTCACACGCTGGATCCAGGAGAACGAGGTGCTTTTTTGGGCAGTGACACCTCTGAGAGGCTCTGGCACTGCCGTTTCCCTCTGCAGGATCCCTGAGCCTGGCCGGGCACTCCCTGCCCCTCCTGAGGGTCCCCAAAGCCCCCACAGGTGTYTCAATCCCCCTGTCACTGCTGTACCTGAGCCTTTAGGCTCTGCTCCTCCTCAGGGTGTGGTGCCATCAGGACAGGAGGGTGGCAGGGGATGGCGGGGCAGCCCCAAAGCACACGGGGAGTGTGGAGCAGCAAAGCACTGACTCAGAGGCACTAACGCCCTCCATCAGCTCCCCGGGAAAGCCACTTAAGTGGGATATCAGCTCCCTGGCAAACCCAATACATTTGTCCTGGCGCCAAGTGACCATTAAATGAGCACGATCCAAAAACCTCATTAGCCCGTGCTGCCGTGGGGGTGCCGGGGGTGCTGCCAGCCCCAGCCCGGTGTGTGAGAGCTGCTGCTGCTCCAGCCCTGCCGCGGGGGCTSTGCTGGGCAGAGCAGCTCCATCCTGCGGCACCGGGGGCTCTGCTCACGCCCTGCACCCCAGGAGGATGCCACAAGGGCTGCTGAGCCAGCCCGGCCCTGGGCTCCTCTGCCATCCCAGCCGGGCTCAGAGGGGCTCAGAGGGGCTGTGCTGGGATTTCACCCGGAGCTCAGAGGGGCTGAGCAGCGCTCCCAGCCCGGCCCTGGGCTCTGCTCGGATCCCAGCCGGAGCTCAGAGGGGCTGTGCTGGGATCCAGCCCGGCTCTGGGCTGTGCTGGGATCTCACCCGGAGCTCAGAGGGGCTGTGCTGGGATCCAGCC
>CADDXX010000305.1:528140-538792 GCA_902810485.1 Alauda arvensis
GACTCCGGGCCGGGCAGCGCCGGTACCGGGCCGGGGCGCGGGGCAGGGGCACCGGGACCGTGGCACCGGGGTGGGGCCCCCGGGCTGCCGCTCCCACCGCCCGGCCCCACTGCGGCGCGGGGTGCGGGACCCCCGGGGCGGAGGGGACACGCGGTGATGCCGGTCTCGATCCCGTTCCCGGTCCTGGACCCGTTCCCGACCCCGATCCCGGGGCGGACGGGACACGCGGCGATCCCGATCCCGGCCCCTTCCCGATCCGATCCCGATGATCCCATTCCCGATGATCCCGATCCCGGTGATCCCGTTCCCGGTGATCCCATTCCTGATCCCGTTCTCAGTGAATCCCGCTCCCATTCCCGTTCCCGGTGATCCCGTTCCCGATCCCATTCCCGATCCCGTCGATCCCGATGATCCCGTTCCCGATGATCCCGTTCCCGTTCCCGTTCCCGATCCCGTCGATCCCGAGCGCGGCGCGGCCCCGCGGTGGGCGGGGCTCACACGAGCGGGGCGGGGCGCGGGCGCCGCCGCTCGCCGCCGGCAGCCAATGGGCGGGAGCGCGCTGGGCGCCGCAGCCAATGGGCGGGGGCGGGCCGCCATGGGCCGCGGCAGCGCTGTCCCGCGGCCGCGCCGGGACTGGGGCCGGTAACGGCGGCGCTCTCGTTATCGCTCCCGTTATCCCTGCCGTTATCCTTCCCGTTATCCCTCCCGTTATCCCTCCCGTTATCCCTCGCTCCTGCCTCGTCCCCTTCCTCCTCCTCCTGCTCCTCCTCGGCGCTGCCCGGGGCCGGGGCTGTCCCGGATCCTCTCCGCAAGGCGCGGCCGCCGCTTCCCCGCCCCGGCGCGGGGCCGTCCCTCGTCCCCTCCCTCGCTCCCTCCCTCCCTCCGCCCCGTCCCCGCCCGCCGCGGCAGCCCCGAGCGGGAGGCGGCGGAGGGAGGCGGGAGCCATGCGGGAGTACAAGGTGGTGGTGCTGGGCTCGGGCGGCGTGGGCAAGTCCGCCCTTACCGTGCAGTTCGTGACCGGCTCCTTCATCGAGAAGTATGACCCCACCATCGAGGACTTCTACCGCAAGGAGATCGAGGTGGACTCGTCGCCGTCCGTGCTGGAGATCCTGGACACGGCGGGCACCGAGCAGTTCGCCTCCATGCGGGACCTGTACATCAAGAACGGGCAGGGCTTCATCCTGGTCTACAGCCTGGTGAACCAGCAGAGCTTCCAGGACATCAAGCCCATGCGGGACCAGATCATCCGCGTCAAGAGGTACGAGCGGGTGCCCATGATCCTGGTGGGCAACAAGGTGGACCTGGAGGGCGAGCGCGAGGTCTCCTTCGGGGAGGGCAAAGCGCTGGCCGAGGAGTGGAGCTGCCCCTTCATGGAGACCTCGGCCAAAAACAAAGCCTCGGTGGACGAGCTGTTCGCCGAGATCGTCAGGCAGATGAACTACGCGGCGCAGCCCAACGGGGACGAGCCGTGCTGCGCCTCCTGCGCCATCCTCTGAGGGCGGCGGCGGCCCCGCGCCCCGGCGGCCGCGCTGGGGACACGACACGGGCGACAGAAACTCATCGTGTTCCAAATGTGGCTTTTCTCGGCATGTACGTTTCGTCCAGTCTCGGTCGTGGCAGATTTCCTTGTCAGTGTCGKCGGCGGGCGCGGCAGCAGCCGGTCCCGGGAGCGGCCGGTGCCGCCGGCCCGGGCAGCGGAGCCACGCGGGGAGCGCCGGCCCGGGACAGCGGCGGGGAGCGCGGCCAGCAGCGGTGTCCCCGTGCCGGCCAGCGCGGCCAGGAGCGGTGCCCCCGTCCCGGGCAGCCCCGGGGAGCGGAGCGGTGCCCCCGTCCCGGGCAGCCCCGGGGCAGCGGTGCCATCCCGGGCAGCCCCGGGAGCTGCGTGCCCCGGCAGCCCCGGGAGCTGCGTGTCCCCGGCAGCCCCGGGAGCGGGCCCCGTGCCCCCGGTCTCTATGCAAGCGGGCGGCGGAGCGGGGCCGTCCCGCGCCGAGAGTTGCACATGGAACTGGGACTGTGAGCCGATGGGTGCTGCCAGGCTCGGGGCGCCGGGCAGCGCCGCCGATCTCCCTGGAATAATGCTCTATTTTGTTTACCTGCTGTATGGGATGGGAGTTTGCAGGAGAGTTGTAGCGTGGTGGTTTTTCTCCTGATTTTATTTGGGGTTTTTTTTGTTTGTTTGTTTTTTAATCAACTGTGAAAATGTTACAAATCTGCACAATTTTTTAGGCGTGCGTGTGTGTGTGATTTCGTTGTGGTTTTGGTTTTTCCTTTGGCGGGGGGCGGTGGTGCTTTTTGTGCCGAGGGGGTTTGGTTTGGGTTGGCAGTACCTGATTTTGATGACTAGCTCTCTCAAGTGCAAAGACTCCCCACGAGCGATGCAGGGCCCACAGCAGCCCTGTGTCTGTAGAGTGCCTTCAAAACTCAGCTGTTCCAGCCGGTGCCAACCTGTGAACGCTCCACAGAATCCCATTATCTCCTACTCCAAAAACTACTTAACAGTTTCCTTGCAGTAATCACACCGAGCAAGMCAGGACAAAAGGGCCTATTGTTAGTGGAATTTATTTCTTGTTTCCATCTGAGCCTTTTTACTGTTATTTCCATGTCTTGCAAGTTCGGGCTTCATTTACTGCAAATTTACAAGAATTTAGCCTTTTGGGATTTTGGGGTGGAGGGCTTTTTTTGTTTTGTTTTGTTCTGTTTCCCTTTGATTTTGTCGTGGGATGTGCCTCCAGCCAGCAAAGAAGGAAACCTTTTATCGTTGTGATGTACCAAGAAAATTCTAACACTGTCATTTGAACTGCGGACATGCGTTGAAGAGATGTCTATCCATTTGGAGAATTTTAATACAAGTGCTGTTTTCTAGAAAACAACTYTGTGCATTGTTATGTATCACATGGAACGCTGACTTTCACACGGGCTCTTAATCCAGATTTCTATCTCAAAAGCAGTGGAAGGTGGAGGGGTCGATTTAGCTGAGAAGAGTGGTGAAAAAGAGGGCAAACCACAAGATTGCTGTTTTACCTAATACTGGGTCATTTTAGATGCAGATGTTTGCCTGTGTTCAGGTCCTGGCCCCGTGTGAGGCCAAGGTGTGAGGAGAGAACTGAGCTTTAAGGTGTTTTGGATTTACTGCACCAGGCCCTGCAAGGCTGGGCCCTCCCTCCCTCCTGCAGCAGCCTGGTTTATTGGGGTGAAGTTCCAAAGGCCAAGCRTTTATGAAATTGAAGCTGCTGCTCTCATGACATTATCACTTTAAAACGATCGAGCAGCCCTTGTTGTGCTCTGGTTTGCAGAGGGGCAGTGGTGGCAGGAGCCCTGTGCCCCTCAGCTGGCACACTCCAGGGGCTTCTTACCTGTTCTCTTCCTCTCTTTGCCCCTTCTGTAGAGGTCTGCACACAAAACCTGCAGCTCTCTTTTATCCTTCTCCCCCCTGTCCCGAGAAGCCCTGAAATGATGTGACATCTCAAAAACAAAGGTTGAGCAATGGTGTGTAAAGGGGTTTTTAATCAGACCAACTGAAAAGTACCTGCCATGATTCCTCTGGTCATTTCTCCTATTTTAAGCAGGAAAACTCTGTGCCTCAGCCCTGGCAGAGCAGTGTGCAGTGTCAGTTTGATGCTGGGTTTGAAATCCCACTGAAATTAAAATTGCCATTTGTGCTTTAGTCACAATGGGATACTTGTTGTAGTCAAGTATGTACTGCAAATCTGTAAAAAACTGTTCTGAAAATGTGTTTCCCCTCCTGGCAGTGGGGCTGGGCCAGTCTCAGTCATACAACCAAAAAAGAGATACATCAAAAGTCCTACAGCAAAACCAGAGAGGGCTGGAGAGGGCAGGGCTGGGTCCCTCGCTGCTGCCTGGGCTCTCCCTGTGACACACACCTTCATTTACCCCTGTTTTTAATGAAAATTGAAAACCTCATTGCAGCTCCTCTTCCACAAATTCCAAAAAAATTCATGAGAAGCCAGAGGACTCCCATGGTAGGAAGGCAGGGGAATAACACTGACAGAGGGGTTTGTTTTAACCCAAGTGCTGCACTGAAAGCTGAGACCTGACTGCTGCCACATCTGCAGCTCACAAACTGCATGTCTGGTGTTAAAGAAAATAAATGTRCATCTCAGTTACTGCCATGGTTCARTTTYGCCTTAAATTCRATGGGAATGTATTTAGCACCCAGCAGGCCTGGCTCTGGATCAGTGCACTGATCTGGTTTATAAAAGCAGGTGTTTAYTGTGCCCTCCCAGGAGCCAGCAGAGCCTGGGCTGWGCTGAAGTGGGTGTRTGCAGCACCCCAGTCCAGCTGTGCTCAGCCTGGCACAGCAGCTGGGGCTGAGCTCTGTGCTGAGCTGGGCCTTYCTGTGGCACATCCTGGTTTGGGCCAGAAAGGTGCATTTGTTCAGCAGAGGAGCATTAAAGCAGCCATGGCTCTGTCTGGGCAGGGTTCTGAATGCATTGAGGCTGCTGAGGGCAGTACCAAGTGTAGAGCTCAGTAGTCTGATCTTCCAAATACTCTGAAGTGTTTTGGTGCTTGTTAAACATAGGCCTTGTCTATAAAAAGTCTRGAAAAAATCCTCCTGCTTTAACTTGACTGAGTGATGAAAGCTATATTAGCTTGGACACTTGAGGGAAATGTTGTATCAATCTAAAGGTACTCTCTATTCCTTTTCCCTGTGGGAATTTGCTACACCCGTGTCGATACAGAGGTGCTATATCACACTTTTCACAGTGAGAATTGCAAATATTTACTTGTTTTGGAAGAAAAATTCCATTCCCGGCCAAAATACTTCCTGACATTGCAGAAATTGTGTAAACAAGGCCTTGTTTTAAGGCTGGTCTTGTGACCACRTATTTTGCTGTACATAATGATTGTATTTTTGAAAATCCGAGCTTGTTCTATKGCAAGAAAGCGTGTCTGGCATCCTGGTGTCTGTGACTGTACCTGCTGTGTGCCCAGCCCAGGCCCAAAGCAAGTGCTCCTGCTCATCGTGGTGCTCAGGATCTGTTCTCTGATGGTGCTGCAGCTGATGTGGAACTYTCTGGGATCCTGGTGCTTCTGCTTCTCTCAAAAGAATGTACAGCAAGTTGTTTGCAAAGGGCATTTTAAATAAAGGGCAGCTGGCTCTTTCTGACTGCCTCCCTTGGGTTCTCATTGTGTGCAGGTGTTGGTGGGCTCAGGTTGCCTCCAGGAGTGACAGAATGCAGAAACTTGCACGTTCTTTGTGGATTCTGTGCTAAAAGGGGTGGCACACGTGGGGATGGCTCCCAGGAGGTCAGTGGAGAGCAGCTGGAGCTGTGCTGCCMTCAGGAGCTCTGTCCCTGCCCAGGTTTGTACAGCCCAGGCACTCCTGAGTGAGCCCTCACCCTGCCCTTGGGCACAGCTGYTCTGGTGACATCCGTGTCCTGCTCCAGCAGCAAACGTGKGTGAGCTCAGCTCCAAGGGGAAAYGGGTTCAGATATTGATATTCACAGCTTACAGCCTGTTCCTGCAGTGCTTACAGCCTCGTGTAAATGTGTGGGGCAGAGCCTCTCCTGCCTGTCACTGCTGCAGCAGTGTTTGGAACCTCCTTCTGCAGGGATCCAGCATCTGCCCAGATTGCAGAACTTTGTGTTTGGGGCTGACAGTCTGTGGTAACTGTGTGAGCAGTGGATGAGAGGATTTGAGAGCAAACTTCCAGTGCAAAGATAATCAAATGTGTTGTAGTGATGAGAAGTGGAGTGCAAGTGTGTTTCTGGGGCTGCATGTGTTGGGGTTTTGGGGTTTTTTGTTGATTTACTGTTTTAATGTGTGTAGAGTTTGTTAGTCTGTAATCAAAAAGCTTGCAGTGTTTCCCAAGGAAGAGTCTATGTGTGTGTGTGTGTGTGATCTGACTGCACTGGGGCTGAAATCACAATTCCTCCCTGTCCACAGATGATGTCACCTCAGTGATCTCAGTCCTGGGGCTTTCCCTATGGGACAGTCCCTATGGGACAGTCCCTGTGGAGCAGTCCCTGTGGTGCTGAAGGAGCCCCAGCCCCCAGGAGTCCGTTAACCAGAATTTCCCAGTCGTTCAATAAGTCTTAAAATATTGAAAGCAGTTGTTCTGTGTTGACTCTGTTTTCAGTTCTGGCAGTCTGGGSTCTTTTGGAGGTTTGGGTGAAGAGCAGACTGATCAAGAAGCCATAGCTTTGGTTTGTAACCCTTGACACAGAGAGATTTTAGGAAAATGGTGCCTGACATGTAACTTCAGCTTCAATGATTTAAACCCCATTTATTTCTACAAAGTCCAGTAAGGGAACATTATRAAAAGTGCTTAGTTCATAGATTTGAWATCCAGGCACAGACAGATCCCTGATGCTTCTCCTYTGCCTGACAGACTGATAATGATTGTGCAAGAAATGCTGCAGCAATGAGRCTGGACAGAATGATCASAAGTTGCTACAGTTTTGCCTTTTGWTACAATCATGTTCATTTGTTACCCTAGGGTGAAAGGGGATGTTTTAGGTTGCTTTTGAGGATGGCTGTAAATGGACTTGTGGGTGAAAACTAATCTGAAATCAAAGCTGGCTGCTCTTTCCTCTGAATCAGGTATTGCAAAGAGAACAGGTCAGTGTTTATAGCAAATGTCCCTCCCCAGTATCTCATTTGTGGGTACATCCATCCAACTCTTTGTTTCTATGGTGTTCCTGCAGTAATCCCAATTTCAGCAATCCAGGGGACGTGTGCTGTATCCACTCTTGTCCAGAGAGGCAACCTGAAAGAGAAATCTCTGCAGATACTCCAAAAACACTTTCTGTAGGAGCACAAAATGGGTGCATTTTGGAGATCAAAACTGCACGTTTCTGTGGTCCTTACAAACCCAGAATGTGCCTTGTGTTTCACTTCYCTGCTGGCTCCTGGTGCCTCCCCCAGCTGTGCCTGCAGGGCTGGGGAGATCCTGGCTGGGCAGGATGGGAGCTCCATGCAGGGCTGGGGGGTTTCTGGGGGGTTTGTAGGGTGGTTTCTGGGATGATTTCTGGGGGGTTTCTGGGGTGGTTTCTGGGGTAGGGCTGGCAGCAGGACACACAGGGCTGTGTGGCAGGGCAGGATGGGATCAGTGAGGATGTTATCCCCCAAATGAACCTCAGCAGTGTCACACACCCCAGCTCATCTGGGCAGTTGGCTGCCAAGTTTACTGATGATTACCAAAGCTGAGATGAAAGCATGATAACAAAGTGCTTGAGTAGTTGGGTTTSTGATGTTTGCAGTGTTGATTTCCCTTCTTTTTGGGATCTTCTGCTGCCTCCCTGATCAGCTGTCTGTTCTCTACTGGGTTTCTTGTTTCAAATGTTGTGTTTACTTTAGTGTGTGTTTTCTTTCTCTTTGGTTGTTGGATCTTTTGGTCTCTCCTTTAATTAAGGGAAAAAGCAGAGAGGAGATTCACATCTGAGCTGCTGTACAGCACAAGCTATGCAATTCCAGAAACACATGCCATGTCTCCACATATTTTTGCAATAAAGTTTAAGGAGAACACTCTATGTTTAAGGTATTTCCAAGACCTGGASTCTCAGCAGAGAAGCAGCTTGGAGAAGATTATTTCCAAAAGAACTGGGTCAGCCTGGAGTGAATTAGAGTTCACAGATACTGGGGCATTTATTCYCTTACAGCATTACTGCACCTCAGCCTCTGCAGTGGCAGTCACAGACTGCTGAGCACAAGYATTTATGCACATGTACAAAGTTGTATCTGGTATCCACAATTTGGGAAACATCCACATTTTCCTACTTCTGGCACAGCAAATGAGGAACTGTGTGCTTGCACTTGTTGAGTGTCTGACCAGCAGCACAGAAATTGAGGYGTTGTGTTCATTTGGCCAATTACAAGCACCTAAAAAGAGTTTTCTGGATTCCCTTCGAGCACTTTTGACCTGGCACAGATTAGYTGAGCATTGCTAAAGCAGGAGGTCCCCATGTGATGAAAGGTGAGGCCCTGACCTGTCTGACCTGTCTGCTCTGTGGGCAGCTCTGTCTGCAGGGAAGGCAGGCTGCTGTCACCTCTGTGTCCTTGGGACAGGAGCCAGGGCTGTCTGAGGAGCTGGGAGCCCAGGGACAGACATTCCTGCAGCTTTGGGAGGCGGGGGTTGCTCSATGTGCACCTGGTGCCAGCTGTTCCAGGTGTGGTGAGTCAGCAGCCGGGTTTTCAGCACTCGGTACTTAACAGCAATTAACTGATGAGGAACTGGAGTTCATTTGGAAAACATGTTTGTGCATACTCCTATGGAGACATAAACTGTGTTATTCCAGGATGTAAACACACCTGAGCTGATGTGTGAGGTGTCCCCAGTGCTGACAATAGAATTGTTCATAYAAATTCATGACTGAAGTTCTGCTGTGCACTGACTGAACACTGTTTGAATTTGAACCTGGCACATTCTGATTCTGTGGATATGTCCCTAATTCTCCATTCTTTTGTAGCCCCAAAATCAGAGCCTTATTGAAGCAAATTCAACCACAGCATGAATTTAAATATTTCACATGCACCTAGTAGTGTGATTATGTTAAAAGTTGTRATTTCATTATTTTAAAAAGCCTTCCTTCCCCTGTGCCTTCAKCTGAATTCTCAGCTGTCTACACTGTAAACTTTAACTTATATTTTCCCCTTTCTCTGGGTGATTTTACCCTGAGGTGACACTGGGTTTATGTAAATTGTGAACCTATATAATGCTATTGGGTATATTATATATATATATATATATATGTGTGTATATATATATATATATATATATATATATATATGTATTTTTTTTAATGTGGTTGTTTCAAAAGGCAGAGCTCCTGTGGAACCCTTGCAGGAGCGGCCAGGCAGGAAGAGAAGGGTTCGGAGTTGCCCTGAGAGGGCTGGCAAAGCCCCGAGGGACCAGGAGGGATGAGCAGCCCTGAGGAACATCCCCAGCAGTGGGAGCAGGGATGGAGCCTGCATCCCAAACCTCCCCCTGCAGCTGCTSCGTGCTGAACCACAGAGCAGGGGTTACACGGAGCTGTCACTTGGGTTTTTGGATTTTTCACTGGCTGCCAAGAGCTACATAAGCCCCTGAACTATGTCAGAACTGGAGGCAGAACAAAGGTGCCCTGAGCTGGCCTTTCCCTGCCGCCTGCCCTGCTCTCAGGAGCTCTGTGAGCCTCGCAGTGTGTGGGTCACTGCAGGGCTGTGCTCACACACACGAAAACATACACTCTCCAAAATTTAACAACACACAGTTTTCAGCTCTGTACTTCAGGAAGCAAGAGCTGCTGCCTTGCCTCGGTGTAAGCACCAGACTAGAAACCTTGCAGGAGGAAGGATGAGCTCCTTTGGGTGGCCCCACCCTCCCCCGGAATAAAGCTGGAAATGCTCTCTGGGATCCAGAGGCTGGGTGCAAAACGGAGGATGTGAGCGGGCTCGAATTGGAATTAATTAGAAACTCTTACAATTTTTAGTCACTTGAAACGGGGTCAATTTCAAATCAATCTCTTTGCAAGATGAAACACTCTGACTTCAAAACGGGCTTTTGTGGTGATCCATCACAGCACTTAGCGAATTAACAAAGGCCTGAGCCAGCAGGTAACGAGCTTCTCAGCTGGGGCTCAGCTTGCTTCCAAGGGCAGGTATTATTTTTAAGTTTAATAACTACCCTTACGGAAAAAGCAAGACTTTTTTTAAACCCTCGGGAAAGGTTCCATCTGAAAAACAGTGATTGCAGGACTCAGGGAGGATTATGGTAATTTATTTCAATTAATTCAATGCAAAACAGATTATAGATCACTGAGCTTCACCATCTTRTGGAAAATCTAGCATTCAAAATGTAGCATAATCAGATTTTGATTTATGCAAACTCTCTCTGGAAGACACTACACCAGTCTCCTGTTCTGCAGCAGTGGGGAGTCAGTGCTCCCCTGATGATGGGCTGGGGTAAGGCTGGGCTGGGCTCTGGGAGGGCAGAGCTGTGCCCTATGGAACGGGACAGCTCTGCCAGCTCCCACACACACACACACACACACACAGAGGGGTGTCCCGTACAGAACCTGCAGCCTGAGCATCGGAGCCAGCTGGGATTCAGCTCCAGGGGTTCAGCTCCTGGGTTCAGCTCCCGGCTCTCGGGGCTCAGCTCCCGGCTCTCGGGGTTCAGCCCCAGGGGCTCAGCTCCCAGCACTCGGGGTTCAGCTCCCGGCTCTCGGGGCTCTGCACGCACAGCTTCAGGCAGTGGCAGCTCGGCTGTGCCCCGCCGGAGCTGGGCGGGCTCCGGGCACGGAGCAGGGCCCCGCCTGCAGCAGCCGCTCCGTGTGCGGGGTCTGTGCTGTGCCCCCTCCTCTGCTCCTGACAACCCAACAGAGGTTTCCCAAAGCTTTCAACAGAAGGATTTCTCCTGGCTCTCCGTTAGGGCCTCTCAGCCCAATTCGCTCCCTGCAGCCCTGCTCCAGCCCTGCTCCAGCCCTGCTCCAGCCCTGCTGGACACACAGCCCTACAGGACACACAGCCCTACAGGACACACAGCCCTGCAGGACACACAGCCCTGCTGTAAGGTCACATCAGGCTCCCTCGTGTGCCCCTCCAGCCCTGCTGGCTGCAGAGCTGCTCTCAGATGTGGCTCCAGGAGATGCTGGCTCTGGGTGTGAGGCTCGCCGGGCAGCAGAGCCAGGCTGCAGCAGAGCCAGGCTGCA
>CADDXX010000305.1:539232-565531 GCA_902810485.1 Alauda arvensis
CACACAGCTCCTGCTGCCCTGCTGTGAGCACAGTTCCTATTGCCCAAGCCCAGCTCCTGCCGCGGGCACATCGCGGGTGACCGAGGGCGCTCCGAGGGAGCGGGGACAGCCAGGCCAGGCCGGGTTCGTGCCCCAGGGCACAGCCTCCGAGGTTTTGTGGAGCAGCTGCTGTCGGGAGCTKTGCAGCTGCTGCATTCAGCCGGGGGAGCTGCAGTAATTGACTTCGGAAAAGAAARTCATTGTGTGTGCTCTGTCCTTTTTCTCAGCCACGCTGCTTCCCTAGAGGTTGGCATTTTTGTTTCTCCATTTATGTTTCACCAACCTGGCTGCCTCTCTGAGCCGCTTTGGGTAAAGCCCGAGAGTAAACATGTTTTTTGGTTTTTTTTTTCTTTTTAAACTTAGCTCAGTGTCCACTCCCGGTTGTGCTTGAGTTGACAAGCGGCAGGTTTGGTTCCTGAAGGGAGGCAGTGCATTAACTCTGTCGTTAGCCCATCACCTTCCCGAGAGCCGCAGGGAAGCTTTTCAAGAGGAAGGTACTTGATGTTTCTCAGCTGGAAAGTGCCAGCCAGTGGCTTAGTCTGGATCGATTAACGAGGTTTGTCCTGTTGCCAGGGCTCATTTTTATTATCCAGACTTCCCTTCAGGGAATAGCCTAAATAGATGGAATCAGTGCTTCTGCCTCAAGTGTGTGGCTGTTGGGGTTTGAGGCTGTTTCTTCACCAACMCTCTCTCCCTCACTTTCTGATTTACAGGTTTGTAAGGAGCTAACACTTTTACAGAGACAARGATTGGTGYTGTAGTTCATGGGGACAGTGAACATGRACTCAGAACCTTCTACATGGTTATACAAYCAGCAGTTACCAAGTACAGGAATTGAATCCCTTTCTTTTCTTGGCAGATGTGTCTTTGGCAGGGGGCTCAGCCAGGACAAAGGGAGGCTCAGGGACACCTCCTCACTCTCCACAACTCCCTGCCAGGAGAGTGCAGCCAGGTGGGGTTCAGGCTCTGCCCCCAGGGAACAGGGACWGGATGAGAGGAAATTGGTATTTCACATATTTAAAATATTATGTACTTTGTGTGTATCAGCATTTTTAAATGGGGTGTAATTACTCAGTGGTGATTGCTGGTATTTCTCGTGAGTTCTCAGCTCCCACAYTGTCCTGCACAGACATCCCCAGGCTGGTGAGTGAGCTCAGGGCCTCTGCAGCACAACCCCAACACCCCAGGCCAGAGCAGGGCTTTCTCTCAGAATACAATCTGCAGTTTCTGACATGGATGCTTCCCTTCACACACGGCTGGGCAGGCAATTTCTGTGCTGATCACCATAGAAACCTGCAGATCCATCACTTGGTCCATGCTGTAGCAGGGAGCTGGCATCAGAAAATGCAAATAAGGGGCGGGAGAGAAGCTTGGTGAAGCAGTGCCTTTCTTCTTTATCAGTAAAGCTGATCCTTATTCTAAGCTGCCCCTATTCCTGTTKAACCCAAACTCAGGCTTTCTCCTCAATAATACCTTTGTGGAGCTYCCCTGAGCAGCTGTGCTGTCCCTGCTGCCTGTCTGGGATGGGGCTTTTGTCCCAGACCTCAGCATGGGAGTGGTTTGGTCTGTCTTACATCTGCTCAGACCCAGTGGGACCTTTCTCAGTACCCTGAAGTGCCCTGAACCCAGCAGCTCCTCTCCTGTGGGGCAGGGCTGGGGAATTTCTATAGCTTGTCTCAGTTGGTTGCACAGGATCTCAGGTAATTCTGTTAGTGATCAATAATGTTTTCAGTGCCATACTATTGACAGCTAAAACACGAATGATTCCCAGGAGTATTGGAAAAGGGGTTGATTTCCTTGCAAAATGAAAAGCTGAGGAAAGGCTGATTTACACTTGCACAGAGTGGATAAACAGCCACAGAACTGCCATTCCAGCTGGCCTGCACAGGAACACTGAGTGTCTGAATTGCAGCTGAGCCTGCACGCTCTGAGCTCCCCATGGCTGTGCCCAGGGCTGTGAGCCTGGCTCCTGGGGACAGGAGGGGGCTGCCAGCAGGAACAGGCWGCTGCTGCAGGAAAACAGCAGGAAGGTGCAGCAGGAGGAGAGGGAGGGGTGGTCTCCAGTGAACAGAAATGCAACAGATGAAGCAGCCCTCACTGAGGATCCCTGGCAGTGTCCCAGGCCAGGCTGGACAGGGCTTGGAGCACCCTGGGACAGTGGGAGGTGTCCCTGCCATGGCAGGGATGGGATGGGCTTTAAGGCACCTTCCAACCAAACCTTCCTGAGATTCTGTGATTAAGAAGTGTGCCCAGCAGTTTTAATCACTCACAAATCCAACAACCAGCCACAAGTGGCATGGCTGTTGTGGCTGAGGGTGCCTTTGTGTCTGTCAGTGCAGGAGTTCAGAGTACACCTCATTATGGTAACCCTGGGATTTGCATCTTGGATTATGCAGCAGATCAGCCTGGAAAAAGCTGGAATAGGAAAAAGATGTGACTCTTCAGTCTGCCTGTAAGTCCCAACAGCAGTGGGGTAAACAGCCAAGAAAAATACACCCTCATAGCTTGTTTACTTTTGCCTGTAATGCTCCTGGCTGAGCTGAAGAGTTTTCAATTGGGCTTYACAGACCTCAGTCAGTCTCACTGGGGATCTGAATAAAAATAGATCCTAAATGATACCATGGAAAAGCCAAGGGAAATCATAAAGAGGGGAATGAGAATGTTGCAGTCTGCCATGGAAGCAGAACTTGGCATTCCCTGTGCTGCCAACAGCCCCATGGGCTGGAGCCCTGAGCTGGATTGAACAGTTCTGTTTGTGGTCCTGGAGCTGTGTGCAAGGCCAGACAGCCCAGCCTGAGGGGCTGGTTTAGGTGGGATTTGATTACTGGGGGGAAGAACRAACACTTTGCAGGCACACAGAGGGGTCTGGAGGAAGGTGGCTGTGACCAGAAGGTCCTGGYAGGTCAGTGCTGTCTGAGCTGGGTCTGGCCATGGGAAATTCCCAACCACGATYCCTCACCCAGCACATGGAGAAGCAGCTCCCAGGGGTGGGTGGCTTTCTGTAGTCCAAGAAATGCAACTTTATTACTAAGAAAAACTCTTGGTCACAGCTGTGTTGAAGTTTGCTTGCTAGAGGTGATGTGCAGGGRATTGTGCTGCCTTTTTTTATCTTTGTAACAGAAAGAAGAGCTAAGAGAGCACAAGTTAAATGTGTAGRTCTGGGTTCTCTTCAGGGAAACTCYCCCTGCGTCAGGGGGCCCAGATGTTGTGCCAAGATCTCTTGTTTGCTGTGTCAGCATCACCATTGCAGGCAGATTGTAACATTGGTCACAGCTTTGTGGTTCCWGAGGCTGGCAGTCCTTTGCTCATGCTGAACTAAAGAGTGGCTTTCAGGGCTCCAGACAGGGACTGTGCCAGCCTGGGCCTMACCCTTTACTTTGGGTCAAGGTAAAGCCCAGGATCAGAGCAATGTTATGAAGGAAGGAATCAGGGAGGTTTTCCTACCATGTGCCGCTCATGCTCTGACTTACAACCGCGGCAGCTTTTCAGAGATTCTGCGAGGTGGCTGTGTGAGATGAGGAGCTCTAAATTTAGTTGCAGAGTGCTGGGTTCGGCGTTGGCGGCGCTGAGCGAGCCGCCCGCCCCGGGGCTGTGGGACTTGGCCGGGCTGTGCAGGAAGGAAGGGCGGCTCCGGCGGAGGTTTCCTGCGCTGCCGATGCTCGCTGCTCGCTGCTCGCTGCTGCTCCTGCGCTCGGCCGGCTGCTCTCGGGGTCAGCAGCGGGGCCCAGCACCGGGGAACAGCCACGGCTGCACAGCACACTGAGCTCGTTCCCATCAGTGCGGAGAGGGGCTTTCCTCTGCCAGGGGAGCCGCTTTCCCAAAGGGGGAGGGATGGAGATGAGGCCGCGGGGAATTTGTTTTGGCTTCTCTGATTTACTGCGGAATGTACAACGAGTGAATCACCTGTCCCGCTGGGCTCTCCCAGGTTTCCCTCTCCCCTTGTAGGATTGCTCTGCCCTCTTGGTGTGCCACAGCCTCCCTTTGGAGAGACCAGGTCTCGCAGGTTCTTTTCACATTTACACGCCTGTTGTGCGTGGCTGTGCGGGACAGAGGCGGCTGCGTGGGACAGAGGCGGCTGCAGAGGCACCAGTGCAGCACAGGGGATGTGGGGATGAGGATCTGCCCCAGGGTGAGCTCTCACCTCCTGTGCCCCGGTGTCACCTGTGATCCCCTGGGGCTGAGCTGATCCTTCCCCTCAGAGCACAGCTCTGCAGGGGCCCTGGGCTCAGCCGTGGGGCAGACAGGGTGCAGGGGCAGTGACCCCTCTGTGCACAGCTGTTTGCAGACTGCCCAGCACAGGGCAGGCAGGGTGCAGGGGCAGTGACCCCTCTCTGGGCTGGCAGGGCTCAGGGGCAGTGACCCCTCTCTGCACTGCTCTTTGCAGACTGCCCGAGCGCAGGGCTGTCCCGATGTGGAACCCCAGCTGCAGAGCTGGGTGCTGATGGCTCACTGCTACAGGCAGTAAGAGCTACCCCGTGTTGGGATGAAGTGCCTGTGTGGCTGCACAGTGAGAGCTGAGTCTGTGGAGCTGCTGGGGTTAAAAACAGAAGGATGCCCCAGGAGTGGTGAGGTGCTTGTTCTGCTGCAGTTGCAGGGGGAGGCTCTGCCAGAGCAGCGTCTCTCCGGCAGTCGGCGTTTGTGACTGACACCTCAGCGATGAGTGATTGTCATCTGCTAAAAATGCTGACTTGTGCTCCGTCCCCACATCAAACCACTGAACTCATATGAGAATCACATGCCAGAGCACGTCACTGGTGCTCCGTGTGACCCTTCCAGCTGCCCCAGAGCCCCGTGTGGGGACACGCGGCTGTCCCCGGCCCGAGGCAGCCCCGGCCCCAGGCTCTGCCTCACGGCTCCGGGTGTCTCACCCCAGCGCTGCCCCGCAGCCTTCAAAGGGCATCTCCTTAACTCGGCCTGACGGAGACTGAAAAGAGCTGCTGGCAGGGCAGTTCCCACATGGGAGCAGATTCARTCTGACAGCCGGGCCGGGGAGGGAGCTGCTGGCTGGAAGTGATGGGAAGAGGTGCGATGGCCAGGAATTCTCAGCCSGTGAGCCCAGCAGGAGCTCTCTGACTCCAATGAAATGCTTGCAGCGGCTGCAGGCTGATCAGATGAAGGAAAGCCGTGAGACAGATCAGCTCCCCATCCACCATTGCTGTCTCTGGTGCAAATGGCCCCTCGGCTGCTCTGGGGCTGGCAGGGACTGGGGTTTGGACACCTGGAACAGGTGAGTCCCGAGGGTTTGGGGCATCCTGRGGGGCTCTGGCATCTTTCTCTGCCAGCCTTCAGATGGGCTGTCCCTGCAGCTGCCATGAGCTCGTTACACATTCAGTTGATCAGGGTGGACCTCAAGGTGAATTTGGAGGTGTTCTCATGGTATTTGTGCTCCTGATCTATTGATGATATGCAAGAAAACGCTCAGTGGTCACTTTCTATTTTGTAGCTCTAAACTCAACACTACAGGATTCAACCTCTCTTTTTTTTTTTCTTTAGATAGTTTTTTCATGACCCTACTGCTTTTTTTTTTTTGTCTACCATTAGAGATCTTTTAGTTAAAATAAATTATTAAAAACCTAACTGTCAGAATCAATTCCAGGAAGCATGCTTTGATTTAGGGAATCTGAAGAAAGGTCTTTAATCCCAAACACTGAATGCTCCCTCTCAGCACCAGCTTTTCCTGCCCAACCATCACAGACAGGACAATGCCACCCAGTCCCCCTCCTTCCCAATACTGGTTTGTTTGTTTGTTTGTTTGTTTGTTTGTTTGTTTGTTTGTTTGTTTTTATTCTCTATTTGCAGCTGGCCAGTGGGAGATGAAGATGGGCCAGCACTTTCTGCTGATGGGCTGTATGGAAAAGGCTTTTGTAGGGTAGAGCTAAGGAATCCAAACAGCTCTGCAGAGATCCTGCAACATTGCCTCTTCCCTGGCACTTACACCTGGGAAATGAATAAATGGAACCAGCTCTGCTCCGTTAGGCTGTGTCTGTTCTCTGTCTGGGGGATCCCAGGGAGTGTGGAGCCCCTGCCATCCTCAGGCAGGAGATGGCTCCTGRTGATGCTGGGTGGTGGCCCTGGCTTTGCTGGCTCTCCTCCAAGCCTTTCTGGCYAACACTGCTGATCCAAGCAGCATGTGGTGTGACGGGTGTGGACTCGGGCAGCTTCAGATCTCGTTTCATTTCTGAGGCTTAACAGGATTTGTCAGGCCAAGCCATTTTCACCAGGCTGAGTGACAGTCACGGATGATAGGGAGAAGGGCTCATTAGAGCAGCAAATTCAGAATTATGCATAAAGCAGCAATAACTGGTCCCTTAAAATTCCCTGGGCGCTTTGACACCAAACAGTTCTTCTAATTGAATGTCGGAAGRGAGCATTTTTGCTCGTCTCTCCAAGCAGAAAATGATCAAATGCCCATGAGCCAAGGCTGGGCGATTATTTTCYAGGCCCCACTAATGCAAGAGCTCTCTCCCAGCGCAAGGACACAGGGTGGATTGCTCTGACAGCCTTCACTCCTTGTGTGATGCTTGTTTTCTAAAAAACCCTGCATCTTCACCAGTATAAATATTTGTTGGGCATTGGGTGAGCTGGACCATTTCCCAGTGCWTTTGGAAATAGTGAGAAATGCTTGAAGCTTCCTGTGATGATTTGAACGTACTCCTGACACCTTTTTCTTYCAAGTGGCTGTTTTCTCGTGTTGCACTGCTGCTCAGACCCCAGCAGTTCACAAACAGCACGGTCTGTCTGGAGCTGTTCTCCGTGTACAGAAAGCTGCTGATGACGCTGACGGAGCCGGCCCCAGCCCTGAAGGCACACCCGGAGACAGACGCTGTCAGTGGCCAGTCATTTGGGTGACACAAATTGGTTCCTTGTCACTCCCCACCCCGGGAGGCGGCACCTGAAGTGCTCTGGTGCCAGCTGCTCACAGAGATAGGAAGAATATGTACATTTCTAATTGTTATTTCTTTCTATGTCAGTGTAGAAAGCCAGGCGAAATGGCTTTACAATTCAGTGCCATTTCCCTCTTTGTTCCAGTGTTGCAGGATTTGGGTTTTATTTTCCTCTAGGAGAGTTTGGGAAGCCAACGGCTGCACGGTAATCAGACCCCGTTTGGCTGCGTTTACATAGGAGGATGTCATTAGCTCTCGAGCCAGAATAAAGATGTGCMTCTCCAACTGCACTTCATCAAAAACGTGCCTTGGTCACTGCTCAGTTTTGGGGTTTAATCTGAGGTTTTCTGCAGATKGCAATTTGAGTATCTGCAGGGTGTGTGTGTACCATCCTAGCCTCCGACCCCATTCCCTTAAACTTCTTTAAATCTCAGTTTTTCCTTTTGACAGYCACACCACAAATGTTCCCTGAGAACTGCAGGTGCCCGGATCAGCTTGGGTGGCATCCCTGGGGACACCCAGGTGTGGTGCTTTAACAYTGGCTGCTGGCTTTCCAAATTCTCCTTGACAAAGTCAGTGGGAGCAGAACTGGGGGAAGCTGAGTCCCTCAGAACATCCCTTCTGTCTTTTATTTCCAGTCATGGTWAACTGGGAACCTCATACATTACACAGCACTTGGAAACGGGCCAGAAGAAAATAAAAAAATCCAACAAACTCTTCTCTTATTAGTGATTCTTTCTGCAACTTCTGTAACTCTGGGACTCCTGCCTGGCTCAGCYCCTCACCAGTGCTCTGCAGTGCGTGCCCAGCATCACTTTTCCATACCCCAGTGGGGATGTTTCCAGGGGACTTCAGACACAAACAGGAAAACCTTCCTTCCTGCCATGGTAAATAACATTACCTCATCCCTGATACTATTCTTCTCCACGGTGGTTTATTGTAATGGGATGTCAGACACAATGCCAAGAGGTTAGGGAGCTCAGTCCAAGGTCTGTGAGCCCTGGAGAACASCAGRAGTATCCTCCCCATATCCAAGGTCTGTGAGCCCTGGAGAACAGCAGGAGTGTCCTCCCCATCCCTGCACTGTGAGCCAAGAACCCTGCCAGGGAACCTGAAGGCTGTAAGTGTGAAGTGCTGTGCCTGGCAGAGAGAGTTCATCCCTTTTAAAGGAGTGACAGTAGGGGATTAATGTTCTCTGTGCTCCCCAGCAAGGTTCCCTCCAGTGCCTGGGAGGGACCAGAGTGTGCTGCTGCACATCAGCCGCCTCCACCTGCCTGGAAACCCCCCTGAGACTCGGGAAGCCCAGAGGGAACTGCCAGGATGGGGAGCAGGGAGCAGCCAGCACAGGCACTCAGTGTGTGAGGTTACACATGGATTGCTCACTGCTCACTGCTCTCACTGCTCCCTGCTCGCTGTTCATTGCTCACTGCTCTCACTGCTCACTGCTCACTGCTCGCTGTTCACTACTCTCACTGTTCTCGCTGCTCTCACTGCTCACTGCTCTCACTGCTCCCTGCTCACAGCCAAACTGTGATGCCAGAGCAGAGACCTCAGCAGCCCCACAGCTGAGTGCAGCAAGAAGGATTTCAGCCTAAGAAAGATGTGTTTAATTGTTTCCAAAATGTTTGAAAGGCTATAAAAGTCTCTAGACAGTATTGCTGTTTGAAAATGCACTGTGAATGCCAAAAAAAGCCCAGTGAGGCTGCTTTAATGTGCTCAAAGCTTTTCTGAAAAATCTTTCACTTTAAACATAATAARCCCCAAGCACTTCTGAATAAAACAYRGGTATATAAGGCAGAAGGATGTACAAGTTGGCTAATATTCATGCTTACTGTACAACAAAGTATATGCTCCTTTATGCAAATTCCTACCTCAGTGCGAGAAGGATCTGATGGAGAACAACATAAAAGAGTAATGCATAGACAGAGGGTTATTTTTATTAGAAATAATGGTTTAGGAAARTTATTATCCCTTTTATGAAATTAAAAATACTTGCAGCACTTCTCAAGTTGAAATGTAATTTTTGTTAAAGAGCATTTTAATAGAAATTTTTTCTGTTTGGAATTTAAAAAAATTAGGCTGTGGTATTTCCAGTAGCCCATTTCTCACATTCGAACTCAAACATGCTTTATTCATTAGAAAATTTAATTGCTGGTGGTGAAACCACCATTAAATTTATCTAAATTAAATTTAACCAGCATTAAATTTATCTAAAATACCTCACACTTCCCATGAAACCTCAAAACTGTAGTCACATTTTGAAAATTCATGGCTTCTTAAAAATACTCCAAAAAAGAAAATTTCTATTGATTTTTATTAAGCTAAAATATCTATTCCTGTCACGAGAATTTCAAAGCATAATGAGTGCAAAAGTGTGTGATTTTTTTTTTTTTTTTGTAGTATCATTTAATTTCCATGGTGTTGACTTAAAATCCTGCTGAGAAAGATTCTGATTTATTCTGGCTCTTTAACTCTGTAACAGAAACGATCCTGGGATTGATGAGGATGAAGTGCATGTGAGAGAGGGAGTTACATACTTTGTGGTTGTTTCTGCAAGGTTCATTCATTTACAAGTAAAGGAAAATTCTCTCAGGTTTATTGTAAATACTGTTGTAAATAATGTTAATGTTATTGGAAATAATCCTTGCTGAACAGCCTTGGTTTAAGGCTGTGCTTTCGTCTTCAGACACAAAGGAAATTAGTATGAACACAAAGTCTTAAATTTCTTTTATGAAGACAGGTGTTGTTGATTTATGTGTAATTCCCCATGAAATACTGGCTCGTGGTTYAAATTGAGTCTAACATTATTTAGGACTAAGAATAGTTTAGAAATGYCTTGAAACTGAAGAGCCTAATAGGCACAGACAAAACGATATGCAAAGCAGGGAAAATGCACTGGGAAGCAACTGCAAATCAAACTATTTCCAGAAAACAAACAAATGCTGCTGGGAACATCTCGTGTTGCCAGAGATGACAGGAGAACTGCACAGGGCTTTAAAATGGGCAGCTCAACAGGGATGTCCTGTGGCCTCTCAGGATGTGTCAGGGCTGTGCAAAGAAAGGAATGAAACAGGGGACAGGGAACAGCTCAGCTGCAGTCACTGCTGGGCCTTGCAGAAACACCTGAAAAGCACCAAATGCTGTTCACACCTACRGCCATGGCAGAAAAAAGA
Source organism: Alauda arvensis (assembly GCA_902810485.1). Lineage (NCBI taxonomy): Eukaryota > Metazoa > Chordata > Aves > Passeriformes > Alaudidae > Alauda > Alauda arvensis. The sequence continues at coordinate 549,329 of CADDXX010000305.1, forward strand.
GGGCATGATGGGAAGAATGGRGGGTAGATTGAAATGGTGTGTTAAKTAAAGGGCAGAATAAAGAAARGCCTGTGGGTTACACACGGGGTTATCAGGTGCTGTACTGCACTTGGACAAATGGTTGAGCTACTCTGAACATCTCCAAACGGACTGAATATTTGGACTGGGGCAAAGTATTTGGAAGGTTAAATATATTTGAAATAAAGGACAAAATTCCTAACAATGATGTCAGTGTATAAAAGCCTGTTCCGGACAATTCATTCTGCTACAAGTGCTCRGCGACAGTCCCAGATTTGAGCTGTGCACACCCTGCACCTGTGGCTCTGCACCTTTGACCTCCCACTAATTCTCAAGCAATTGCTCCAGGCGATTCTTCCCCTTCCATTCTTAGCTCACGGTTCCATGGGGTTGACCACGGGTGGCAGAGCTGGGTGGGTGAAAGGTGGGGTCAGTGTGTGCAGCCCCCCTGCCCTGTGCCTGCCCTGTGCCTGCTGAGCAGCTCCGGAGGCAGGCGTGAGCTGGGGAAGGCAGCAGGATATCGGCTGCCTCTCCCCGGGTGCTGCAGTGCCCTGGAAGAGGAGAGGAACCGCAGCTCAGCCCAGGCCTGCCAGCTCCTTGGGAAGCGCCTGGGCGGGATCAGCCGGAGCCGCTTCCCTCGATCGCACATCCATGAATCAGCCTGGCTGACAGTAACGCCTCAGCGGCACAGACCCAAACACCGCACCTCCCTCTCCTCAGCCTGTTTCCCATTCCAAAGGAGATGTGAATACCTCCAGAGGAGAATGCACGGCACTCCCACCTGTGCCTGACTCCCACGCCTTTCAGCGTGAGTCTATTCACAGCGACAGCCACGTGAAACACCCTTGGAGGATCTGACTCTGGATATTACTCCTATGTGAACAGTTAGTGGAACCAAGAACTTGGGTCTGGATTAAGTTGCATTAACTAAAGAGTTTGGCTGAGAAGTATTTTTAAGGACTAATATTTGATTTCAATGGTTTCCAATTTTGAATTATTTTTTTTTTTAGAGAATGAACTGGAATTAATAAAAAATATTAAAACAGCAACATATTTGATAGAAAAAGAAGGTCTTTCTCCTGTTTTCTTGATGAAACTAGAAGGGTCTATAGTGGAGTTTTTGCTGCCCCTGGATATTCCCTCTTACATCCGTGCTGGAACACTGCTATGATGGATAGCTGTCGTCTTGCCTAGGAGCAGCCACACTGGCAAAGGACAGGGATCCCAGAGTGTGTGTCCATGGATGTGTTGCTCAATCTCCTTTTTTTCCTTTATTTTGCAGTACTTTGTGAGACAGGAAACAGAAGATAAGGCCTAACCAGCAAACAGAATCTTGCTGGTTCTTTCAAGGAAGTCGAGAAGCCACAACAGAGAAGGGCAAAAAAACCAAAATAATTTTGCAGCTGCATCTGGGTGCACTGGAAGAGGAGAGATGGTATGGCCAAGGTCCCATCGGAAGGGAGGTGCAGGGAATGAGCCACAAAATTAACACAGCACGGATCATTTTGGCAATGAAGWCTAGGAGGGAAAATTTTTGAGAGATGATGTTGAAGAGTAAGGGTGGGAATTAACTAACGCCTGGGGGTAAAAAGGACATGGAGACAGCGGAGTCACGGCTGACTGAGAGGTTACAAACTCAGGTCAGGAAAAGGACAGCGGGTGTGAGCCAGGAGCAGGAGAGGGGCAGGGACTGAGCAGGGACTGAGGGGGCTGGGGAGAACCAGTGGGATTTGGGGCCCAGCTGAGTGGAGAACAAGTCATTCAACGAAGGAAGTAGAAAAGATGATTAAGATATAAATCAGGATCCTTTGGGGATCTGAGCAAGAGGTAAAACAAAGAGAAGTCAATTCAAGGAAGTAAAGAAATGTGGGAGGCACAGAACAAAGTGGGGCAGCCTGCAACTGCTCCACACCAGMGCACACCACAGAAGCCTCACAGAAACACATTCAAAACTGTATTTCATTAATTTTATTTCATATTAAGCTGAGAAAGGATTACCAATATTTCTCAGTTTCATTTTACGAATTAACCCCCCTCCAAAATATCCTAAAAAACACAGAGAACAGCATAGGCACTGCAGAAAGCAAATTCTGGAACATGGCAAGGAGGTTAAGGAAACAGACTGGAGGAAGTGTGAGGGTCCCTCATCCCTAAAATGTTTGTTTTATCATGATTAAGACAAGCTCGCAGCAATAAAATCAGTGATCCTGTGGTGAACTAATGAGSAGAAGTGTGAGGAGATCTGACTAATAAAAAACGGAAATTGCATGCTGTGTGAAAAGCAGTTATCACTTCCAGATTGTGCAGGCTCTACTTTTCTATTTATTAGTAGAATACATTTGTATACCACCACTACAAAATGCTGCTGTTTATTCCTCCGTAATCCTCCTCTGCATGAAAGGAAGGTTGAATTTAGCCTAGGCCTGAGTCCACTCTTGTTTTCCATCCATCACATTKCTACAGACAAGGTGATTTATAAGCAGATTCCCACACAGGAAACAGAAGAAATGGCTATAAAAATCTGACTTCCTCCTCATTTAACCCAGACCCGTTTGTGGCTCTCTTGGCAGGTGCCTGTGCTCATAAACAGGCATGGCTGTGYAATTAATATGAGTTATTTATTTAACACTCTAAGTTTATCAGAGCAAATAGGTGTAAACAATGTTATCTCTTTTGTTATTTACCAGTTGTAATRYATGACCTGAAATAATTAGTGATCTTTTTACTGTATTAATTGCTATAAAATCATGTGTGCTTGGAATGGGTGTACAGAGATTGCATCACCTCTGCCAGTAAAGGCGGAGGTGCAGATGTGCAATAGAAAGGACGGGTGGATCCGAGGAAGAGATGGATATCGGATATCGGCCGAGGTGATGGCGAGAACGACTGGRCACTTAASGACACTTAACGCCGAKATGGGCCTTATCAGTGTCCAGAACACCGAGTTCTKGGAAACCTAACCAAGTCTACAYCACTGCCCGGAAAGCTGCTCAGCGGACCAGCTGTGCTGAAAGARGACGACATGARTATGCAAAAGAAGATGGAAAAAGAAATGARYGTTGCAACTGGGAAGTCCAGCCGGGAAATCTGTATAAAACCTGGCTTCACTGAAGTGGACTTTGTGAACTGTGAGGGGGTAYGGTGCRRTAGAKSCCGTGCYWGCAGTTCACCCAGTGCCGATCCCGGGCTTGGGGGTGCCTTTTGTGGTGGCATTCTGGTATTTTGTCTTGCTATTCCATAATAAATTATTTCATTAATTTATTATCTGCTGTTCATTTATAACACCAGTCATTTCCTCAAGGAGGGAAGTCTTTAGCTGACAATGTACCTAAATGCACCAGASACCTTTAGCTGACAATGTACCTAAATGCAATCATCTTTGTGAATTTTACGTTACAGTATCTGGAGAGCACTGGGAAACTGAGGCACAGTAATGACCATTATTCAGATGGGTATTGGTGCTGTTGCTGTCATAGGTGCCTGTGGGGAACAGCAGATCATGCCTTAGCAACACTTGCTGCTCTCTGGTGACATTTTCCTGGGCAGACAACAGCGAAATGGGCTCCGCTCTGGAGCCCGCCATGCCGAGCCCTCAGCGTGTCTGGCCCTCAGCGCACTGCTGAGAGGGGCAGGTGCTCACGTACTGGACTACTGCCTTCCCATTGGCCTGTCGTTCCCACCCTGCACGACAATTGGTCCGTTGTTCCCGCCCTGCACGATGATTGGTCCGTCGTTCCCGCCCTGTGCGACAATTGGTCCGTTGTTCCCGCCGTGCACGATGATTGGTCCGTTGTTCCCGCCCTGCGCGACAATTGGTCTGTCCTTCCCGCCCTGCGCGGTTATTGGTACTCTCTGTCGCCTTGGGGAAGGTTCAGCGCTTGGGCTCTGAGGGAAACAAAGATTGCAGCGGCATTGTGAGGGGAGCAAAGATGGCAGTAGCATTGTGAGGGGAGCAAAGATGGCAGTAGCATTGTGAGAGAAGCAAAGATGGTGGCGGCAGTGTGAGGGAAGCAAAGATGGCGGTGGTGCCGTGAGGGAAGCAAAGATGGCGGCAGCGCTATGAGGGACTCAAAGATGGCGGAGGCCCTGTGAGGGGAGCAAAGATGATGGAGGCATGGTGAGGGAAGCAAAGACAGCAGTGGTGCCGTGAGGGAAGCAAAGATGGTGGTGGTGCTGTGAGGGAAGCAGAGATGGCGGCGGCAGTGTGAGAGAAGCAAAGATGGTGGCGGCACCGTGAGGGAAGCAGAGATGGTAGCGGCAGTGTGAGGGAAGCAGAGATGGCGGCAGCGCTATGAGGGACACAAAGATGGTGGAGGCCCTGTGAGGGGAGCAAAGATGACGATGGTGCTGTGAAGGAAACAAAGATGGCGGTGGGACCATGAGGTGAACAAAGATGGCGGCGGCACCGTGAGGGGACCATGTCGAACATGGGAGGGAACCACAACACTGCGCTCACCCTGAGCTCCCCTGAGCTCCCCTGCTCCCACAGCCCCACAGCCCAGCGCAGATTGCCCCACATAAGCATGGCTTCCCCTCCGGATTTTCTCTACAAGCGCCTTCGTTTTCAGCCTGTGTCCTGCTTCAGAGCGAGGYGTGCCAACTCCCACAGCCACCGAGCTGCCACAAAAAGGGAATAAGGTGTGAGGAGTGATTCTCCCCTTCAGGTAAATAAATATTCTATGTGTCCCCTGCAGTCTGATACACCAAAAACTAACAGGGTTGTAATAACACAAGATACCTTGCAGTACTTGAAAGCTGACAAATTAAAACTATCTCAGCAGTCATTCCAATTGTATTTCCAATATCATGCAACATGTTTATTGTTTCTACTTCAGACTGCAATACTGGGTGAATTTTTAAAATACATTTATTTAAACATAACCACGGACACAGAAAATTTACACATTCTGYACTTCTAATGAGTTCCTCAGCTAATTGCACTCTCAACCCACCACAATTTCCATGTGTCCCCTTCTGCAGCCTGAATTCCTGAGTAAAATATTATAAAAAACCTGAGTAAGTTTAAGGAGTATATGAAAAAAAAAAATCCATATATGGTAAATTGAGTAGTGGAGACATGAACTTGCCCATAGGAGTGTAACTCCCAATGTTCTCTTCCAGAGTTTCTGGAAGTAAATGAGCTTTTTGCACAGAATCCCTGTAGTGGATGAGACTGAGTGTTGGGCTCTGGGATCAGGCTCCGGGTTTGCTGTGGCTGGGCTCCTGGGGAGCTGAGTGTGGGGAGCCATCTGTGCTCTCCTGCGGGCAGCAGCTCTGGAGCTCACAGCTGCAGAATGGAGAACAGATTTTTTTTTTGCAGGTGAACTTGTCAGTCACAAAGACAAATGAATTGTTTGGTCATCATTTATGTTGTGTGCCCTTCCCATGCTTTTCTAGGTGCTAGGCAATGAAAAGAGGAGAAACAATCGAGACCTGTATTTGAAGAAGAAGGGAGTGAAATTCCTCCTCTGATCTGTCTTTTATTTTCTCTCTCTCTTTTTTTTTTTTTTATTTTAAGTTGTCCTACCCTGGTACAGTGTTATAGTGTTTGTGCTGCAAAAGCTCCAGAAAACTAGCCATATTTAGAGGAAAAACTACTTAATGATTGCTTGGAAACACAAAACCCCACAACAATACAAACCATCCTGCAAGTGTAGCACCTGTGTGGTTGTCAGCCATCTTCAGTGCTTCATTTTACATGTTTGCTGTAAATCTTGCACAAGAAAATGTAAAAGCTGTGCTGGAGTATGASCTGTTGTATTTAGAACATTATTTAGTAACATTTCATTACTAGAAGAAAATTATCCCCCTCTCAAAACCTCGCTTGTTAGAAAGGAATACAATTAGTGGATGTTTATGCAGGGGTTCTGAAGTACATGACAAAGATTTTATCCCTGAAGTATGAATGCCTCCATGTAATCTGAATATATTTCTGGGAAGGTTTTAATTGCACACTGATAACAGGGAGTCTTTGTGGCGACACTCGTTCATTGGATCATGATCAAAAAGCAAACGAGTTGAATTATGTAGAGACCAACTTCCTCCTTGCTGTATTCCCTCTGCTGCTTTCAGGGCAATTATGATGCATTTCTGCATTCCAGAATTTAGGGGAAAGAAGATGGGGGAGGGAAACAATCCTTTGGTAGTTTTGACTCACAAGAAATGAGTTTTTATTCACAGAGCAGGCTGACTCCATTACTATTCAGAAAGCAAACAATACCCAGCTCAGCAGCTGGAATGAAGTGGGGGTGCTGGATCTGTGCAGAGGGATGTGGGGTCATGTGTGTCTGAAATGGCCATGCTGATTATTATTTTCAGCTTTGKGATTGTGGTTCAGCAGCAAAATACGTGCTGAAGTCAAGGTGCATGGCTACCTAAGGACTTGGAGACCCCACTAATGGCCTACAGAGCACTGGTGAACCTGAGTGACTTAAATTTTGTCTTCTTTTTGAGGCTTCTGAACCGTGGGATATAAGGTGATCTGTTATTTCAGATCGATGGTGAGATACTAAAACAGCCATTGTTTAGGCTGGCAGCTTTGTAAATGGCAGTGGGAGTTGTTAACCTGATTCTCCTGCCTGTGCTGGTAGAAACTGGTGCAGGTGCTGAATGCTACTGGATGTCTTGTGGCCTTGGGAATGCAATTGTTGACAGTTTCTTTGACCTATAAATTTACCATGTTCTTAGAGATAAAGTTTTTTCTAAGTTCATTTCATTTCATTCTTGAGCCTGTTTTACCCAGCCTTGGTCTGATCTATTGTTCTCCAGGTTCAGAATTTGTTTTAAGCAGCATTACATCCCCGAGCACGRGACAGGAGTGGGCAGGGGACCTTTTCCTTAAAGCCGGGGATCCCTGCAGCAGGCGCCAGCCCTGGTCAGTGAGGAGTCACGTCTTTGGCTCATTTTAGCAGAGCCCCCAGGCTGTCAGACACTGAGCACCCTTTCATTCTCTTGTGACTTCAAAGTGCTGCTCGGGACTGGGCAGAGAGAGGCTTTGAGTTAGATCTGTAATTGGAGCAGATCTATTAGGCTGCCCTGCCTCGTCTTTTCAAAGCRTGTTGTGTGAAACTCTACAGCAAACGGATGTGTTCAGGTGGAGCACGGGCTCGTGGAATTACTGCAGCTCTTTTTAGCTATCTATAAATGCACCTTYCTGGAATTTCATTTGAGAGCTAAATCAAACACTGCCTCATCTCCTGTTACACATAGTTCAAAAATGTTCAAGGTTCTCAAAGCATTGGAAGTGAATGGTTTTATTAAAAGTTGGCCTTAGTGTTTTTGACATGGCCTGCAGATTTCATCCTCTTTATCCGGAGGAGCTGAGAAAATTCTGATCAAAAAGGCAAAGCTGGAGTTGGGTTCTGGTGGTACAGCTGCCTCAGTGCCAAGGGATTATCAGAGTTAAAAGCATGTTCTGCTCTGGTGTGAGTTCAAAGTGCAGTTGGCAGAGTCCTGCTGTGGTAGAAGGGTGGCACTGATGAGAGGTGAGGTGTCAGGGGTTTGGCCATGGAGACCCAGCCCAGCAYCCAGCCTGGTGTGAGCTGGGGTCAGTGCACAGCTGTCTGAGTATTCCAGTGCACAGTTGTTTGAGTATTCCACTGCACAGCTGCCTGAGTATTCCAGGCTGCAATATKCTGGTGGAAATGCAGTGTTTCTATATAAGTTGGTAAAAATGTAACACAGCCTTGTTGTCTGAGGTGGAAGTGAGGTGTGTTAAGGGCCAGGTTCTGTCTCACAGGGAGCAGCCCCTCTTGGATTTCATCTGTGAGATTCCTGGATAATATGTTGCAGAGGAAAATTGCAGTTGAAAATAATCAGGGTTGATCTTGAAGGTGTCAGGAAGGAAGTGCCTTACATTGCCACAGGACCTGGGTTCTTTAAAAACCTGTAAAATAACATTTTTGGGATTTCAGCTGCCTGATAGGGATATCCGTTAACTCCAGCCACACACTGGCTGGAGTCAGTGGCTACTGAATAGCAACCATCAGCTGCATRCAGGGTTGAAGTCTAGCAAAGTATTCAAGAAATCCTGAAGCTGAGAGTGAAGGGGAAGGAGAGAAYCTGGGATCTCTTATTTACAGGAAATTGGGAAAAGCATACATCTCAGTGAGAAGCCAGGAAGCACACATGCACATGTATGCTCTTCCTGCTGAATTTTCTTAGCATTCCCAATCTATGKGAAGTTCTAAAAAACATTCTAAAAACACTGGGCTCCAGATTCACTTTCCCTCAAGCAAAAAATGCTGCTTTTCTGCCAGATGTGTGGCCAGAGCCACAGCAGGAGCTAAGATGGGGAAGTTCCTGCTGTGGTGTTTGCTCAGTGTTGCCATCACTGTCCTGGCTCGGTTTGGACAGGAGCCAATGGCAGCACCATGTCCTGGGCAGAAGGTTCTGCTCTGAAAGGGAATGTTTGCACCTTTGCACTGAGCCCCTTCCTTCTCAAAACCTCAATCCGTGTCCATTAAGGATTACAAACTTCCATGTAGGCAAACATAAAGCTTTTGTTGTTGTTTTTACCAGAGGTGTTGTTTTTCCCTTAGAGGCTTTGCAGATCTCTGTGAGACTCCAAGTTCCCTCTGAAAGTTGGAGCCGTTTCACGGGGGTTGCTAAGGTGATTTGGTGAGAAGGAAATGCACTGGTAATTTGCTGTTAAGTTGTTTACAGGAGAATATGAATAAAATTTTACTGCCTGAGCAAGGCAAGTGTCTGTGTTTGAGAGTATTCCAGAAAGGCTTCACTAGAGAAGAAAATAACTGTACAAATGCCCAATACATTGTTCCCAAGGATGACAAAATGTGATGTCTGCAGGGTAGAGACAGGAACACCTCTTGTCACCTTTTCATCATTTCAACCAGAACGTGAAACATTTCCATTTTGCTCCCTTTTCTGTGATTTTTAAATGAATTTCTGTATGTGAATGGTTTGTCAAGTGTTTACTGAGGAATATTTGGTGTTCCAAAGTCGATGTTACACTGAGTCATCACAAATAGCTTTAAAGCTATGAACAAGCCCTGCTGCCCCCATGCAGCTTTCCTCCCAGGAAAACAAGAAAGCACAATAAGCCTTTGGTGGGGGAGAAAAATCCTTCTTGACTCCAAAGATCAGGGCTGCCTTATTCCTAGGGTATGGTAATTCCCTGTGGAGTACCAGCATGTGCTCAGCATCCTGCCTTTTCCAGTGCTCAGTCTCTCATGTTTAGAAGGAACTAAAGTTTTGGCTCATGGGGGAGAAGGTTTGAAGAACAAATACCCTTAAAGCCTAGAGCCAGTGCCAGGGATGTGTAAGTTCTAGAGGGGAGCTGTGGCAGGGAGAGAGTGTTTGCCACTGTGCCATCTCCATTTTACCTGGACTCTTCATGTCCTTCTGTAGAACTATTATTTCAGGGTGAGGTGTGGTTCTTCAGCTGGGCTTTCTGCCCTGCAGAAGATACAGCTGATTTACCTGCATAGATCTGTAAAGAAACTGCTGGAGAATTGTGGCTGAATTCTTCACATGTTTAAGGACAAACTGCACAGGTGGCTGGAGCTGGGGGTTTGCAGCCCTGCCCTGACTTGTTAAAGCCAAGGGGACTGGTCATTGAATGGGCTCAGTCTGGACCCTCACCACGGGCTGTGATCACAGGGCTTTGCTGTGTAACACAGTGATGGGTTTTACTAACCCACCACACCTGACTCCTAGTAAAAACACTCCAAATAAACACCATCAAATATTTACTGCCTTCTGCACAGCAAGTCTGAGCCATCTGAGAACCTGTCAGAATTCAGACATTGCTGAACCTCCCGAGTCTGCCCTGCATTTACCTCATCTGCAGTCTCTGTAATTAAAATACATTCCCAAATCTTAGGATTTCYTCTATTCTGTTTCCTTTCATATTCTCTTAGTTTGTATTGCTCTATTACTCTTAGTTTTAATACAACTTTGAAAGACAAAAGCATTCCCAAGTCTAAGCCTTGACTTTCTGGACATGAGATTGATTTCCCCCAATGTTCTGGGTACAATGGTGATACTTAGAGTTTTAATAAAGAGGTGGAGTAAGAGAAAAATAACTCAGGTGGGTTTTTTTTTGATATTTCCAGTGAGGAATGTAGATGCTGTGAGTTTGCAGGTGAGATATTAATAAACCCTTTWCTGAAGCACAAATATTCCAGTTTGTATCTTTTTGTGCAAATCCTTATCAAGGAGAGGTGCAAAGAGGGCAGGGGAGGATTTTACAGCTTCTTCAGGTTCTTTATGATTACTAAGATTTCMTTTTTGTTCTTCCAAGCAGAAGAAGCTRTTGGTTTTGTTTTTCTTTTTCCAGTGTAAATACACACATCTTACATTGTGTGAGTTTCTGTAGCTGTTGCAGGAGTATGCCTGGTGAGAGGGAAGCTGCTTTAGACAACTGCTGTGGCAGTGRGACTCTAGAGCAGAGAGGGATGGCTTTGGAAAATGACTGGCATTTGTGTAAATAGCAAAACTCGAATTTCTTCACTGAACAAAAGTCCTCCCGAGAAAAGCTTCTTCCAAATTTTAGGCATTTGAATGAAATACAATCTAAAAATTCAAATGTTGCTTGGCAAGTTCCATTTGTATTCTGCAGAGAGCTCGTGCTAGCTCTCTTCATACATGCAGGTCTCATTCTGAAGGTAATTYAGCTTTTTTCTCACACAGTAACCAAAAAAGCAGCAATTAACTCCATCTGTTTTCACCAGAAAAGGCAACATAAATGAGATTTCAAAGGTGCCAAAATGAGATTGAGAGGAGGTTTCCATTGGTTTTACCTGGTTCCAGGACACTGCTGCTCCAGTCTTGCCAAAGATATCACTGGAAATTATTTATTGATAAAAATAGTCCTGTCTTGCATGTGTTATTCCAAGGACATGCCTGCCATTTCCTGGCACYGCTCTGAATTTGAATTATAAAGAGCAGCACAAAGACAAAGCTGATGGAAAACAAGTTCCTCTAAGAACAACAATTCCTCATCCCCCGCCCATTGACTTTGGAGGTTGTTTTTTTGTTTGTTTGTCGKCTTTAAAGATGAATTAATGTGCTTTCTTGTTTCGAATGAARAGAGTYTGGCTGTGGTGCAGCAAACAGCAGMAGCAGAGTGCGGTGTGATGTGGGCAGGCAGCGAGTGCTGCCCAGGGCAGCCCCGSTCCCTGCGCAGGAGCTCCCGGCACGGGCCGGGCTCCGGGGGGACAGGAGGGAGCACAGGGGCAGCTCCTTCAGGGGCAGAAATCCTTCCCTTCCCTCCTTTAGGTACTGAAACTCGTACTGACATTGTAATGAGACCACACTGTTCTGTGCCAATGAAACAACACCAGTCCTGTCCTTTGAGGAATTGAAACATCGTCATTTTCACAGGCTACTGTTTTAGATATCGGTTTTCATTCTGATTTTGTGTGATGATATGCTATTAAAAGAAATTATGTGAATAATATAAGAATAACAAGCTAAGTTAGAAGGACACTTTGACTTATCATACAGAAATCCAAAATGCCAATGTAATTTAGTTTTCAGGTCACATATTAAAAACTTTTCTCTTAGGACACCTTGATTAAATCAGATTAGGAAGGTTATTAAAACTGCCTGATGTCTTGAGAAGATGCTCTATATCATATTCTTGCTAAGAATTCTTAAACATGCTATTGATATCATAAAATAATGTTCACCCTTTTTGGTATAATCAGAARTTTGTGTATCAGTCAGACATTAGTAAATGGTGCTCAACAATACATTCAGACTGTTSAGAATCCGGCAGGGCTCATCCTCCTTATGCAGGACAGTAAATACTGTTGTCAAAGCACAGAGTAATCCAGAAATTCCAGCTGCATGCTGGAGGAATTTGGGTTAAGGAGTAGATGTGGGGRAGCTTTTCTGTCTCCTGGTGCACTTGGGTAGCTGAAGCAGAAGCRGATGAATGGAGCCAGCTCTGAGGTGCTCTCAGTTCTGTTCGTGTGTTAGTGCAATGTAAAAGCCGTGTGGAGATGCACTCTGGAATTTCTGAAGGATGGGGGTTACCATGGATACACTCAAGCGACCAGATTGATGTGAATGCAAAGCTCTGATTTCTCTCTGGCTGCACGAGGGTTTGTTCTGATAAGAAACTTGTGCTGCCACTGTTTCTCCTCCCCTCCCACTTGTCAGGGCAGCAGTCCAACTCCTGGATGCTGTGTGTGATGCTGAGGGACAATTCTGATCATGCTGCTCTGTATCTGCTGCCCGTGGCTGGGATTCTCACACACCAGGGACACGTCACCTAAAGGTTATTTCAAATGAACGATAGAACTAAGTCATTTTGGGTGCTGCAAATTCCTAATGTTGTGAGAACCCCCTTGTTTTCAGACTGTGAGTATACACGAGTGTGCCTGTCCTTCCACTGCAGGGGGAGAGATGTTTGTGGTGGGAAAAAGTCTCTGTAGAGTAGATAAAGGGAAAGAAATAAGATAGAAGGGGAAATACCAAAAACCTTGTTGAGTTCATGGCTGGTGTGTTTTTCTTGAGAGTGGGAGTCCCAAAGGGGCTYGACAGGAGGAAATACTTCTTTGGAATGTGCAGAGAATTGGTATTGTGAGCAAAAGGGCTTCCGAAGCTGTGTGGGAAGAGGATTTGGTCTCTGAACTCCTGCTGTAGTTCTGAAAACGTGTCCTGTCCTCACGGCTTGCCTTGTTCTTGTGTAAGCTGCAGTGCCGAGGAAGGGTGAGAAGGGCTCTCATCTCCTCCCGTCCTTCTGTTCCCTGTTCAGCCGCTAAATTCCTTGAGAGCAGAATCTCCATAAGCATGTGCCCGAAGCTGGAGCAAACGGAAGGTGTGCGGGGACCGCGGCTGACACCTCCCGGCCCCCGGCACCTCCCGGCCCCCGGCACCTCCCGGCCCCCGGCACCTCCCGGCCCCCGGCAGCTCCCGGCCCCCGGCACCTCCCGGCCCCCGGCGGCTCCCGGCACAGACGGGGCTGCCCCGGCCGGAGTTTTGCTGTTGCCGTCGGTGACAGCATCGCTGGGAGCAGCCGCATGGCCGGATTTTGTGATGCCCCTGGCACACGGAGCTCTGTGGCCTCTAACAGATCATTTACATTTACATTTTACGGGGCAGCCAGCTCTCGGTTTAAATGCTATTGCAGTGATAGAAGTACTGATGTCTGAATTGAATAATTGACCCCAAACTCTAACACATGAGAGTTACTAAAGCACACTGGCTGATGCTGATAGTGTTCTACTTCTGGAAGTATTTATTCTTAACCCAGCRAAAAAGTCCTGTTGTTCCTCACCATATTATGGATTTTTCTTAGTTCAACTGATGCTAACTTGGCTGCTGTACACTAAATAGCCAGGTCCTTATGCTTCACATCCCTGCTGTTGGCCTGGGAGTCTGTATGCATTAAAATATGAAGTAGCTTGGATSGTGGAAGACCTGTGTGTTAGCCCTCATGGGGAGACAGGGGGAACACACCTTGTGTCCTCTTGTATCTCTGCTGAGGACATGGAATTAGCATTATTTCAAATGTAATACAGACAGAGCTGGAATGTTTCCCCTGGTAAATGCCTTTGGGAGGAGGCTGCTATGAAATAAATTCTTGAGCAGTGGACTGGTTATTATGAAAAATACTTTTCCATAAGGACCCATAATTTTAGAAAGCACTATCCCTGAGAATGGTAACGTGCTGTGGTTGGTAAATGATTTCCTTTTAACTCTCAGTAGTCAGACCTTATTTTGTAACATTACAAAGTTTCCAGCTAATTTTTCCCTTTCAGACCCCAACTAGGTCTGAATGGAAAGCTGGATTAACGTGCTGATAAGAGCATTAACATGTTAGGGTCGATGTTTCTTGGTAAGCTATGAGTGAAAATAGAGGAGTTGCTGTTTGCTGCTTTCATTAATGAGCTGTTGATCTCAGTCTCCAAGCTGCAGGACTCAGGTGGAGCTGTTGTTTCCTCCTGCTCATCAGAACTGCTGGATACAGCGGGGATGTGTGATTAAGGCCAGGCTGAATACCGAAGTAGGAGCAATGTGACTGCACCTATCCTGGCTTGGGRCAGTCCGTGTTCATAAGGCTGCTGGCAGGATTTACAAGTTTTAGGGAGTTGGATATTTGACTCCCAAGAGTCAAATATAGAAACCAAGTCTATGCCATAAATGACCATGAATGTTTCTTCTGAAAAATCACTGGAAACAGCWGAATGCTCCAGATGAAATTGTAATAAAGCCTGGAGCATCAGTTTATAGAGTCAGCTGCCTATGGAGACACTTCTGACAGACTTCCAGCTATGAGTGGTGTGCTACAGCTCCAAACCCCAAAGATTTTTTCCATTTTGTAATGTTTGGGATTGTCTCACTCCCACAAAATTTTCTTCTTGGAATTCCACTGAGTGTGTAAACTCAATAGTAATTAATAGCAACTTAATTCCCATGTAGTTCTTGAACTTCTTCAAAGTATTTTCTACTACCAATTTCCCTTGAAAATCTGGTAATTCTTTATGGTCTTGTGGAATGTGCATTTGTTACATTTTTGCTGGTTTTACAAAAAATGTGTTTGCTGTGGGACCAAGGATAAGATTTTATATGGCTTTAAATTGATTGCAAAATTCTTAATTCCTGAGCACAAAGAAAAGTGAATCAGTCTTTCAGTTCTSTCCTTAAGTGGTGAGAAGTTTCTAGATTAAGCTTTTGGAGAAAAATATAAAAAATTAGAAATGTGCAAGACCAGCCTTGTACTGAGTCCTGAATAGGAGCAGATACCATTTGCTCTTTGCAYAGATCCCACTGCCTGGGTAGATCAGTGCACAAGTATTTTACAGAGGAAAAGCTCACCTGGGAGGGTATAAACTGTGAATGGCCCAGCCAAGGAGATGTGTGGTACATGCAGGTGCTGCTGACAGCCTGGCAGTGGCATGTGCTGGAAGATCTTGGGTTCAAAACCCTGATGTGCACAGTTTTTGCCATGTTTTCACAGCATGGTTGTGTCTATTTACCCAGACAGACACTGAGCATCAGAAACTTTCCGTTCCAAAGTGGCCAGAGGTCCTGAATGCCCTGATTGAATTGATTTCGCTCTTGCTTCAGATTGCTGGTGACTCACTCATCTCCTGGGCAGTGCTGTGTGGTTGTTGTTAKGACAACTGTGCAGTTTGCTCCTAGCACTGCTTCACCTCTTGAGTGTGAACATCTGGGACACCTGGAGGAAAGGTGACACTCCTCATCCATGGGCTTAGCTGAACTGTGCTAACCCTCCCACAGACACACTGCCTGCACACCCTCCCGTGCTTTGAACAAGTTCTCTCAATGCGCACTGTGAACATTCTATTAAGGCATATTGAGAATGCTGTGTAGTAGCAATTTGGGCTTTCTGTGCTTTTATGAACCAGTTATGAGCCCAGAATAGATAAGAGCTTAAATCCATGCCATAGTTTATTCTGAAATTGTTTCCTTTTGGGAACAAGCACTCTGTACTGAGGCAGGCTGCAGGATTGGTGGTTTTCATGGCCTTGAGTGGCTGCCAAAACAAGGAGCTAAGATGTATCAACCTGTTACAGAAACTGGAGAGAAGCTCATCCTTCACCTACTTTATGCCATCCCCTATTTGCTGGGATTTGCTGATGGTGTTGGCTGAGTGTCACAATGGTTTAGAGCTTTCAGGCATGCTGCTAGAGAGAAACATAGATTCAGCAGGRTTCTGTCTTGTGCCTTATCCTCTCCTGCAGTCATAGCTTAGAGAATGTGAGGCAAAAACCCCTCAGTGAACGCGGAGCTTGGCTCCATCTGACATAATGAAATTCACCTTCCTGGGCCATCAGACTTGATTAGAAATATTTTGACTTATGCTCAGAAAAGTTCGTGACAGCTTCAGAACCCTTTTATTCTTGTTTTCATTGCAGCTGCTGTAGAGAGCTGCCTTCCCTCTGCCCGGGCCCAGCAGGCAAACGAGAGCTGCTCTGCTGTAGCCTTGTGTGTGAACACCYGAGGAGGAGGGAGGCAGAAACGCTGAGGGGAGGGAGGGCCGGGAGACAACTCTTTTCTAGGAAGAGATTTTTATAAGATCTCAAGATTGCATGTAGAAGAAACCTGGTGTTGTGTTCTCGTGTGAGAGGCTGAGACACATCCCAGGGTGATCCCTGAGCAGTTTCCAGACAAGCAGGGAGAGCCAGCAGCTGCTGGAGCCGTGCTCTGCTCACAGCCCGGGCTCTGCTCACAGCCCGGGCTCTGCTC